>OX328130.1:26982188-27107188 GCA_946811695.1 Gonocerus acuteangulatus
GAGCACATATTTCCGAACAAAAGTCATTTTTGTTCTTATTTGTTCCATGAAGAATTCTCCTTCGGAGAAATCAAAATCGCTTATGACGTCAATCCGATGGTAGTTTTTATTTTGCAAAAATTATTTTCTATTTTGATTTGATTTTATGATTCTTTTATTATGGGACGTGTAGCATGAAAGTATGAATCCAAAATAGAAATTATTTCACCGAAATAATAACTAAAAGGGAAATACCTTCCCGGGGGATTTTACGTTTACAACATAGGCTATAAATGAAAGTAAATATTAAGCAGAACCAAAGTTGTGAATGCTGGAATAACGTAGAAAAACTGTAGGAGATGATTTTAGGCATCATTTGCATCAAAAAAGATTATTTGAGGTGTGGTCCGTTTCCGAAGGGAGAAGAAGTTATGTCCAATTTTCTGTTTTTTTAACGTACTCATGTTTTTTATTGAATAAGATAGGATTGCTCAAAAACAGTTCAATGTACTTAAATTCTAACTATGCCATCATAAAATAGACAAAATGTCTTTAAAAAACAGTGATTTAATTGCACTAAATCTATTGAAAGAAGATACTTTCTGGACGTGTAATAACGGGCTTCTGTTTTTCTCGATGAATCAGAGGTTCCTTGGGGATTTTTTCCTCAGCCCCCTAACGTACTACAGGTTCAATACTTACAGGAAAACGTCTACATTTAGTAAGCATTAAATCTATGCAAATGAAGTGGAAGTTTATGCAGGGATAAATTGAACGATTGGCTCCATTTTGTCAAAAATAATGTGTAAAAATGTACTTTTGTTACTTTCAAATACCTTTTATGAAGAAATTACAAGTTATTTATTTTTTATTGTACAAACTGTGGAAATCTATTGTCCAGACCGGAAGCAAATAACTAAATGATTTATTCATTCACATACAATATATTGTAATAATTATAAATATTGTAGTATAATACGTAATAAATATTTGACTGAAAAGGGTTCGATTTCCGGGTAAATATTTTGACGTAGGGAGCCAAATGTAACCCCATTCAAGCGAATAAATTTAGACCGCTTTTGAGTACAGACGGATCAGTCAACTGCAACCGTTGATTATAATTTCCTTGACGTCTCTAGATGTTCTATAGAATTGACAGATGTTTGCGGAACACCACATAGAAAGTGGGTCATTCCTGTTTCTTGAAGTACAAATAAGTTCAGTGGACAAATTAAATTTTCGTGCTCTCCGACCGATGTGCTAAAGAGTATTGTTTTTAACTAATTGTAAGAAGTCGTTTAGCGTGTACGAAATATAATTGTCCTCAAATTGTCTCGATACAACTACGGGTACACCTGGTAGGTAGGAGCTATGGCATAGCCATAGAAGCCCTTTGGGATGTGGGTGAAATATCATGGCCCACAACAGGACACCGCTGGAGAAGCCGAATGGAGACCAGAAGAAAGAAGCCCCAGGGGAAGATTAAAGGAGAATAATTTCTTATTATGAAGATTACTGTCAGTATATTTAAATGTTTATATTCGACTAGCTGTTCCCCGGCGTGGCATGCTACACCTACTTTCGGCATCTAGAAAAGCGAAGATAAATGAGAAACAAAACAATTTTTGAACCCATGACCCCCGAACTGTGAGTCCTAGACGACTTTGGCCTAGTCTATGACACTCCCCGTATCACAATATCTACCTGTGTACCAAGTTACGTCAAAATCGGCCAAACAGTGTGAATTTTGTATAAGGAACAAACGTAAAGAAAAACAGCTGGTAGACGTTTTCGGCCTAGCCTATGGCACTCCCGTATAAAGACCTACATGTGTGCCAAGTTTGGTCAAAATCGGTCAAACGGTGTGGATTTGTATGAGGAACAAGCAGACAGACAAACAGAGACTTGCTTTATAAATATATATATATATATATATATATATATATATATATATATATATATATATATATGTATATATATATATATAGATGGACTTAGGGGGATCTGAGCACAAGGCCCTCATAACATCATCCTCCTTGAACGTCATAAGACGTTCAGATGACGTTTAAAGGGGTCAACCAAGCGTAAAGAACCACAGTTATTGACCAAATACGCCACTGTTAAGGCATGACACGATGGTCACAGCAGTAGATCTCCGAGCTACCCACTTTTGACGCCAAGCTTGAGATGAGTGGATAGTTTGCTGCGAAATCTTTATGATATTACAGCTTAAACGAAAGGCATCTTGACGTCTTCATGGAGGTTAAGGTCTGTTTTCTAATATAAATACATTTTAAATTATGCATTTATGACCTCACTGTAGATAGAATTAGTGGATCCTACAGTACCCCACAACCCTTCCTACAGCAAATGCCATTGATATCCCTGCAAGAACTAAATCTAATTACAGCAGTCCTCAAGAAGAGGCAAGGTTGCCAGGACGGGGGGATCCGCCCCCCTCGTTGGAGGGGAAAAGCCGCCAAAGGCCAACACGTAAACACTACGTGAGCGGCATCGGATCTTCAGCCGGGGTTTAGAGAAATATGGATCCACTCTTACCTTTGTCGGCAGGACAACTACAAGCCTCATTCTTAGCAAACTCCTTCCTTAAAGATTTAAATCGCCGTTTCATAAAAATAATTGTATACTTTTTATATTTAGTTTACAGATGCAGATGTTTTACTCCTGGAAAGGAAGGAAATGACGTAGCCACGGAATAAGACCGCTATTCTTCAAACTATAAACTTAGGCCGAGCGCCATTAAATACGGAGTCTCTTGACTAAAGCTGACTCAGGACTTAGGCACCAAAATATGAATAAAATTACAGCCTACAATATTCCTTAAGGTCTTATTCTACTTCATTTTTTGACAGCGTGTAGAAAGAAGGTTTACTGCCAGCAAATAGTTCCAATAGTCAAGAGTCCTATCTTTTGTAACGAAATCTTATCTTTGAGACCAATTTTTCCAAGTCTCATATTGCACTTCATCCTCAACTCTTTTCCTCCAGCATGCAGTTTCCCAAGATAGAATTATTAGCGCAGATTATCTGACTCATGCTAAAATATCTCACCACATATTCGCTCATGATACAGCCGTATTATCCAGGAACCATAATCCGACATTTGCATCCAGGACTCTTCAGGCACATCTTAAGATCATCCATCCTTAGTACACAAAATGAAGAATTTGTGTACACCCACAAACCCTACTACTTGACCGTCGCCTTCCTCAGACGGCCTATCTGTCCTTAACACCGTCAAAACTAACTTGAAAACCACTTATTACCCAGAAGATATAAGAAATTGACCAAAAGTACAGACATTTAAACCATTAGGGGTCTCCCGTGGTCTAGTGGCTAGAGCGCTAGATTCATAAGCGGGAGATGGTGGGTTTGATCTCCACCGGCGCCAGAAATTTTCTCGTCTCAGGGCTCGCTGAGAAAATTCCTGGCTGTACCCTGGATGTCGGTGCTAATAGCCAAGATTTGTTGATGCGCCGTAAAAAAAAAAAAAAAAAAAAAAAAAAAAAAAAAAAAAAAAAAAAAAAAAAAAAAAAAAAAAAAAAATTTAAAGCACTAACTTGCCTGATGATCAGATCTTACACATAATAACAATATACTTATTTATAAGACTATCCTAAAACCAATAAGGACGCATAGCATACAACTCTGGTGATTTTCAAAGCCGTTAAACGCCTATAAAATGGAATCCTTCGGAAAATAGCTACATTCTGTTTCCAATTTGACTCTCCATAAATACTTTAATACCCTATTTATTTTTTTACGGCGCTTCGACAACTAGGCTATTAGCGCCGATATCCAGGGTGCAGCGAGGAATTTTCCCAACGAACCGTGGGGATCAAACCCACCATCTCCCGCTTATGATTTTAATGCGCTAGCCACTAGACCACGGGAGACCCCTACCTTTTTATTCAAGCTTTTTGAATAGAAAGAGTTGAGTTCCTGCGTTTACTGACAGGTTACAGTTACAATACTTCTCATTTCTTTAAGACTGTGCGCGGTACTCATAAATGTTGATTGTTGTTGCCGTTGCCGGGAAATTCATAAAACCAGGTGGGGTCCAGGACAAGGGCAAAATACCGGGACTGTCCCGGTCAAACCTAGTCATATGGCTAGCCTAGTAATAAGTTCCTTCGTTTACACGACAATTAGTATAAAACCGTTGTGTTTCTGTAGAATATTCTCTATTAAAGCAATTACTACAATACGAATGATTCTTCCTCTGATCTTCATTTGCTAAGGAATCTCAGTACGAGAGCGTTGGTATATAAGGAGAAGATAGCTAGCTAAATAGAAGCGATATGTTAATTGGTGAGAAGGTCCTAAGGAGCATGCAGGAGTGACCTTGATGCCATGCCTGCTCTCGGAACAAGAGGAAAGAATGCCAGGAGATAACATCTCCTCCCTGCTCCTCTCAGTATGTACCGTCTAGTCCACCTACTGCATTCATTATATGAAATAAAACAGAAAATCTTTTGCCTCTTAATTAGCTCACTTCCACCTGGCAAACAGCTGAGAAATACCGCTCCGCTACACTCAAATCTGTAAATTTCTAAAAAAGTAAGCACTCCTAAATTTTGTGAGGAAAAATTATTTATTTATTTGATGTGTTCCGCCTCATTGGCTGTCAACGCAAAGAACAGCATCCTCTGACCCATTCATTCTAGGAAATCAGCAAAGAACAGCATCCTCTGAACCATTCATTCTAGGAAATCAGCAAAGAACAGCATCCTCTGAACCATTCATTCTAGGAAATCAGCAAAGAACAGCATCCTCTGAACCATTCATTCTAGGAAATCAGCAAAGAACAGCATCCTCTGAACCATTCATTCTAGGAAATCAGCATAGAACAGCATCCTCTGAACCATTCATTCTAGGAAATCAGCATAGTTTATGTAATTGTATAAAATTTCAACTGTAAAAGACTTAGTGTTCTCCTTTAAATTGTACCTAGTATCTATGGAAGTATAATGTTATTTTTAAGTCATCGGTGCTTATTGCCAACAAATAAGATTATATAGTCCTGTGTTCTTGAGGTAGGTCAGTATAGTTTTGATGTACTGTCTATCATTGCTTAGGAGTTCTTGTATGTCATTCGTGATGTTCAAGTTGCATCAGCACTCTGTCAGTATGTGTTTAATCGTAAGTTCTTTGTTTCATATACTGCATATAGGTTTATCTCGTCTTGTCATTAAGTATTCGTGAGTTAGTCGAGTATGTACATGTGTGAAGCATAGTCAACAAAAAATCGATACATATAATAAAAATGTGACGGATCGCTGTTTGTTCAAGGCAGATATATCGTCGATACAAATGCAGAGTATCGAATGTGAAAAAATGCATCTTTCATTTTCAATCTTTACTAATTTCTGCTGGACTTATGTACGGGAAACTCTTGAATCTTAGTTTACTCTATGAAAGAAAAAGTATTCTACTTTCAAAAGGTCAAATCTGCCGAATATTTGACTGCCCCAAAAAAAGTTATGAATAAACGTTTTTCCACTCTGAAAAGTGGTGATTTTCACATTCGATACTTTGCATTTGCAACGACGATATGAGAAACAATACTGCGGCCTTTATCAACGCAATAGTACCCAAATCAATGATTGTTAGAATTTTTGTCTGTGCGTTTGTGCACGCTAATTTCAGAAACAGCTTAGAATATTTAAATGCATTAATATATTTTGGTAAGCTTCATTTAACATTTAGTGTTCGTTTCATATCAATCGGTTCATAAATAAAGAAGTTATGTCAATGTAAAGAATCACGTCGAATATTTGATGAACTGTCTGTATCTATATATTCTTTCTTCTTTAAGGACTACCAGCTCATAGAATAGAATTAATAGTTGGTGTACCCATAATGCTTCGTGGGCTTAATAATATAGCTGTTTATTGCCCACAAACAAACATCCCCATAATGCTTCTTAGAAATTTAAGCTCTCCAAAACTTTGCAACGGTACCAAATTAAAAGTGATTTACAATTTACAACGAAACCTGATGCGGAATAGGTGATAGGGTTTTTATTTTTTCGGATTTCTCTCATTCAAAACAATTTTCCGTTTGGTTTTAAGCGAGTCCAGTTTCCAGTGAGCCTATGTTTTGCGATGACAATTAATAATGCACAAGGTCAGACGCTAAAAGTTGGTGGTCTACGTATTAGGTTTTTTTTTTCGCGTGGCTCTGTCATGTGTTAGCAATCCTAGGAGCCTGTACGCTTTGATCCCCGATGGCTACACGTCTAATATCGTTTATAGAGAAATAGTACTGTAATGTAGTTTTTTCTTTAAACACCCAAACGTTGGTGATTATATTAAAAAATAAACCAAAAGGTATATCCAACAAATGCTGCCCAAAGTCACTATTCCACAAAGACGAAGTCACGGGCACAACTAGTATAGAATGCTGATGTACCATTAACATTATATATAGCCAACGGCCATAGCCACGTTGAATGCACCGGTTCCCGTAGATCACCGAAGGCAACCTATAGCCAAATAGTTCATACGCCGTTAAAAACGAAAAAAAAAAAATTATATATATTATTATCAGGAAGTAAATTTAAAGTATTCTAAAATTCTGAACCCACGGGTTTAAGAAAATGACAATATACTTCAGCTGGGTAATTAATCTATGGCGTGGAGGAGCCCAATCGTTCTAATCGCCCCACATAAAAGGCAAAACGTTAGAAAAATGCTTGGAGAAAAAAAAATCATCTCATCGCACCAATCTGCCTTCTGACGCCGCTATTCTGGTGAACAACAAGGTCAAAAATACTTTTTAAAAGGGTTTGAAACCAAGGAAAACACAGCTTGCTCGTTCTTATACTTGAAGGAAGCCTTCGATTATGTCTATTACAGAAATATATTTTTTCCCATAAAGTCATTTTAATAAAATCGCACATAATAAATGCGTTCCGGGATCACCCTCAGCCGCGTGAACGGAGTTTCCCAACCAGCCCTCTTCTCTTTCTACTCTTCGTATCTGATGTGCCGAAAGAAGATCCCTTAATGCAACTTGCAACTTTTGCCAATGACTTACTCGTTTTATGCACACACAGGAATCTCAGTTCATAGTCTCTAAGCATCAATGAATTCCTTGAATCATTAAAACACCTAATAGAGACCCTGTCAAAACCAGAGGCCAAAGTGTTTTCTTTTAGGTCCTTTCCTTTACCACCTGTACACGGCATGTATCCCTACACGCCGATGGATGGATAGGAACTTGTGGAATATCGTAGTGAACCCTGCAAAGTGCTGTCAAGTAACATTCAGTCTTAATAACAACACCTGCCCTCCAGTATTGCAGTAGTAAACATCAAGTTTTTAAGGAGGTGCGACACCGGGGACTTCTTCTAGGCAATAGATTCATCTCGAACCTGACAAGACAAGAGCTGAGAAGATATGGACTTCTTCTACTTCCTCAATTCTTACGACGCGCAGTAAACTCTCTATTTACAAAACTTTAACCAAGCCTATTTGGACTTACAGACTTGATTTATGGGGAACATCGAAACTCTCAACCATCAACCAAATAAAAACATTTCTATCCAAAGTTCTTCGTCGAATAGTCAATGCTCCCTTTTATGCCCAAGTCTCCCCCTACATAACGACCTCATTATCCGCTTCGTAAAAGACCTCGCCAAATCCCTTTTCTAACATATCTAACAATATTTTCTAACGTTTTATTCCAAATTGTCTTCCTACCCAAATCCCTTTCCGCCCGGACCCATCCTAAAGACATTCCAAGGAGGCTTAAGAGACTTTGGCCCCGTGACCAGCTACTCTAACAGTGGTTAAAACAGTGAAAATATAATGTTAGCCAATTATTGGCACTTCCTAATATATTATTAGGATGTGCCAATAATTATTGGCTCCTTCCATATACTATTCAGTGACATTTATATTTAGTAAACAAATTAATTATTGTACTATGTAAATTGTACAGATTTTAAATAAACATTAATCCATAAAAAAAAATAATAATAATGATAATAATTTTGTTTAGATCTTGCTGCTCAAATTCAGGAACATAAATATGCTTTAGGTCCTCCCGACAAACCTATGTAATCACACAGGCGCATGCGCGTTGGCTATGTTCGTACTTGGCCACCGCGCATGCACGAACGCCAGCGGACACTTTATTGTAACGCTTTTTATCAGTTTAGTCATCGCTAAAGCATATTTATACTAAAAAAAAAAAAAAAAAATGCTTTGACCTATGGTTGCATGTTGCACTTTATTTCCAAATACCTATCACTTGAAGAACTAGAATCGTTACACAAAAATCATTATGACGATAAATGCAACACTCATCCGTGCCTAACGTATTAGGCTGGGAGCCATTTTCGACGATTTATTTTAAAAAAAAAAGTAGCTCATTTTATGTTATCTAAAATGACAGACTTCAATTTCAAATTGATATCATTCGAAATTCTTTATTGTTATTAAAAAAAAAAAAAAAAAAAAAAAGAAGAAGAAGAAAAATCGGTCTCCTATCAGAGGTGCAGATACTGTGGAGGTATCTGATACTACATGAAATACTAGGTAGTTAGGCAGCTCAGCACTATGATCCGGCCGTGTGATCATTAAATTAACCCATGGCAGGTGACCATTAAATTAAATTAAATTAATCAAAGGCTGGATGGGCCTAGAGACGTGTCCGAATCCAACCCTCAAACGACAACACTAGAAGATGAAATCTTTAGTGCGCACCCGGTCCTCCAGAACATGGGTCTAGTGATCTGTCATTGAGCCAATCTCGCACCTCCCCGTATTCATAGTCAAATAATCTTAAATTCGTCCAATAATAGTCATTTTAATTTAAATCGAAAATACTTATGTGGATCGAATTGGGGGAACTAATAAATTCAAAAGTCCGAAAATTCTAACAATTTCCAATTCATTTATCAGTGGATTCCTATCTTCCCCAGCCTTCGTCCTAAATAAGCAGTCCCTCCTGGATATCACTTCAGTTTCCATACATAGAAAAAAACCTAAGTTTTTTCAAGTCTGGTGAAAAATCGAACGCCTTCGGTTGTAAATCGGCACAATAAAATTTTAAAATATTCAAGATTCTTATCCCCCCACTATACAATTGTGCGGGGGGATAGGAGGGGGTGGCCAAGATGGCGGAATGCGAGGATTTGTCAGGCCGATTTATGTAGCATTGTGTGGAAGGCACGCGCGCTCTCTCGCCTCCAACAATGATACACGTGTTTCCCGCAAAATACCAGCTGTTTTCTTCCTTTCCCAGAAATTCACTCTTGCCAATATCAGTGTTTTTCGAGTGTTTTGGACCAATAATAACACCTTATAGAAAAAAACAATTATATACTAACGAGAAATGCGGGAATTTGTATTTACACTCGCCATCAAAAATATCAGAACACGATTTTTTTTTATTTCGAGATTTTTTTAGTTTAACAGGCCAATCCATGTTTTATTTTATTTCTAGCACTGGGATTAGTCACATTAGAGACATTAGGGATTATTCATATCATTGTTTCTCAAAAAATGAAGGATTAAACTTTTTTTTCTTTTTTTTTAAAACCTTTATTGATAATTACAACAATATGATAAACATATTTCCAGTAATTTTGCTGGTTTTGGAAAATTAACAATGTGATGCATGATGTGGGAATATGTACAATTACATAACCCACTAGAACAATACATTTTGAGCATTGCAAATGCCATGTTATGGCATGTTAAAACAAATTGTCTCCAGGCCACCGCCGCTTCAGCCTTCTGTAATCATTTTGTGGATTATGGAAGGAGGATAGAGAGTTTATCAAAGGATTTGGATGGCCAGGGAGATTGGAATGAAACTTCTGATCGACTGATTTGGCCAGGGATTTGATAAAGGGGATATTGAAGTCATTATGCAAGGTTAGGTTCGAAACGTAGTTAGGACCATTGGATATTTTTCGAAGGATTTTGGATTGCTTAGTTTGGATTCTGTAGGCATTGGTAGGTTTAGTGGAATCCCATAGTTCTAGTCCATAAGTCCATATTGGTCGGAGTATGGTATTGTATATAAGTCGTTATGGAATTGTATATAATAATTTAAATCCATATTTTTGTCTGTTTCTTTACCTTTTGTTGACCCTGTACATCAATGTTTTGCTTAATTTGTTATTATTTGGTTTAGTCTTATAATAATGAGTTGTTTAAGTCGCAATAATTCACTGAGAATAATTACTCTTCAAGAAGAAGGAAAATCTTAGCATTACATCGCTAATGGTCTTGATTTCCATTATTCTTCCATTTCAAAAGCCATAAAAAGGCACAGAAATATCGGAAGTCACTCAATCTGTCTAAATTCAGGTGGTCCAATAGTCACTGATACCATTAACGACCGTTCCATTAAATTGTAAGCGTTCGGGAATCGCCATTCCAGTGCTTCGGGCATTGGAAACTTGGTTACAGGAGTTCGTGGGATATCAATGCTAGTGTCAAACGTTAGGAGAAGGCTGAGAGAGTCAGGCCTTAGCTCAAGAAGGTCTGTGAAAGGGTCCCTTCTTACTGCAGAACATTGTAGACAGAGACTAAGATTTGCAAGGGAACGCCAATCTCGGACATATGTAATGGAAGAATATCCTCTTCGCTGATGAGACGACATTGGGCCGCAAAACTGCAGATGGTCATGAAAGAGTTTGGACAAGACCTGGAGAAGGGTACTACAGGTTCTGTGTAGCAGACACTGTGGTATTTGGAAGTGGCGTTTCATGTTCTGGGGTGGCATTTCTTGGGATCCACGTAACGAATTGGTGCCGACCGAAGGAGCAGCTTTGAATGATTTTAGATGTGTGGGTACTTCATACTCCTCTCATTGTTTATGCATGATAATACCCGGCCGCATAAGGGAACTACTGTTTCTTGCAAATTGATTAGGCTTTTTAACAATCTATATCAAACATTGAACTACTAATCCAACTAATTTTCAGTTCGGTATTCAGGAACGATTGATTCAGTTGAAACTTGTTCTAGACGTTTGAAATCCATCTAATCTAAGACATTTAAATTTTGGTTGCGTTTGAAGTTAAGAAATTATTGGACAAAACAAATTTTATTAACAAATACCTGCCAACGACTCCCGTAGATCACCGAAGTGAAGCCATTACCTAAATGGGTGACCGACCACTTGCTGTTGGTATTATAAAAGGGTGGCAACCTGTAGATAGCCTGGCGTTCATAGCCCAATACTTCAAACGCCGTTAAACACGCATAAAAAAAATAAAATAAAAATAACAAATACCAACACTTTTCGGGTCGTGGTATATTTTCTAAAAAATCTCGAAAACGGTTGGGAATTCGTTGTAAGTGTAAGTTAGACATTGAAAGGCTTACTAAATTCTCTACAAAAAAGGATCTGAAGTAATTTTGCTGTTTTGAACGAATTTTTGTCTCAAATTCTTATGGTGTTTTTTTTTTTTTTTTTTTTTTTTTTTTTTCTTTTTTGAGCGCATTTAACAGCAAAACGAGTACTTTAGTAAAACAAGTTAAGAAAAGTAGAAAAATATTGGTTATAGTGCTTCCCCTAGCGAACGTTGTGAAATACGATGGAGTATTTTTCGCTTAGGATACTGTCTTCTGTTATGGCGCCTAAAATCGTACTTTTCTTGAGATTTAATTTTATAAAATATTTGTCACGAAAGATCAAAACCTATAAATAAATTCTTCAATTCCTTTACTTCTGGCACTAGGGATTTGATCGGAAAAGCACTATGATGACGCAGTTCCTGCGTGTCGGACTTTATAATACTCTGTATGTGTCAGAGCCATTTACTTGGAAAGTGATTTGTTTCGTTAAATATTCTTATCCTGCGGAAGGGGGCGAGTAAGCCATTACGGATAATAAATATAATTTTGGCTTGGATTCGCCCCCCCCCCAAATAGATTCTTTCTAATTCGTCTGAGTAAAAATTTTCCAAACACTGCTATCAACTATCGATTAAAACGAATTGAAAAGTCAAGTAAAGTCATTTTAATGTTTTCTCCTTTATTATTAGACATTGAAATTGTTTATTGAAAGTAAATATATTTGATTGACAGAATAATTCACTACAAGGACAGCCATTAAACCACAAGTTTTACCTTGCATCAGAATCTATTAGTTTTATTGATAAACTAAGCACTTAAAAGCTGGTATTTATCAATACTGTAAACATTTTTTTGCACATATCATGTCCACCACTCCTATTAAATTCCCATTTGCATGACAAAATAGATTCTATATTTTTATTCATTACTGTTAACTTGGAGGTGCTATTTATTGCCAGGTACATTATATCTACAACTTACAGCACATACATATTTCAAGTAGTTTTATGTTTGAGGTAAATAATATATTTAGCAATTGCTCCGAAGGAGTGCAATTAAAGTTGCAGTTATGAAAGTTTTTCTTCAAATCTTCATCGATGCTCCCCACTAGATAGTGATAATGACTCCGTTAAAATGCATATATATGTATATATATATATATATATATATATATATATACATATATATATATATTATTGATGTTTTCCGGTAGTGGGGTTGCTTAATTCCAGAGGGTGTAACAAAATTCAGTCTTCCCACAAATTTTCTTTATTTTGCACTAGGCCTTTCAACACAAATGTGCCATCATCAGGTGATAACAACAAATAAAAACATGCATTAATGTTGTTTGACTCCTTAATAACAATTAATATTGTTTGACTGTTGTTGGACAGTAATTAGTCTAATTAATAGTTAGAATTTATAAAGCAAACGGTGATAGTGTAAATTGGAACATAATATTATAATTAATAGTTAGAATTTATGAAGCAAACGGTAATAGTATAAATCGGAACATAATGTTATATATTACGGGTTTTTAGTAAATAATTACAAATTCATAAACTAAGGTGTCTAAATGAAGTTTAAAATAATATAACTTTATATTCTATTATTACTATAGCTATAATACCATATATGTGCATATATATATATATATATATATATATATATATATACACACAAACATACATGGATACATATACATTTATATATATACGACTACACACACATAAAAGGGGCAGAATATTTTTGCTACCAATATAATATATGTATAACTACAAATGTGAACTTATATCTACCTCCGTGCAGTGATAGTTGTTACCATGTTACCAGGGCTGTGTTCGGGCCCTGACTGGTGAGGGTGGGACTAGTCATAAACGACGGGAGAGGTTCACTTGACAAGAAAGGGCACACTACTTCCCGTTGGATGTTCAAATTATCCTTCTTGCTGGTTTCCAATTTTATAAAAATGTTTTCTAGTATTTTTACTTTTTTGTAGTCGTGTTCTCTAGCTAACAGGGTCATCGTATGATGGGCCTTAACGTGGTTCTCCTTTATAAGGTGTTTATAGAAAACGGATTCCCCTTTCCGTAAATGCTCTTTGCACCGTACCCTTAGCTTCCAAAAAGTCCTTCCCACATAAGATGCGCCACACTCTCCACAGCATATTTTATAAACTCCTGAGCGGTCTCTTAAGTCTACAGGGTCCTTAAACTAACAATGTAATTTTTTAAGTTTTCATTGCTCTTGAAAGCCACTCGCAAACCGCTTTTCTTTAAAATATTAGCTATTTTTTTTCGTCCGACAATGCTCCAAGGTACGGTATGGAGCATACCACCTATCAATACTATGATTAATTAATTTGTGGTGATGGCCCATTTGTGTTGAAAGGCCTAGTGCAAAATAAGGAAATTTGTGGGAAGACTGAATTTTGTTTCACCCTCTGGGATATATATATATATATATATATATATATATATATATATATATATATATATATATGTATGGACAATTTGCTCTCGCCTTGGAATCTTATGCGGGATATGTGGGTTTGAGTTCCGCCTGTAGTAGGGATTCTTCATATCCCACGGCCCGTTGATAAAATTCTCCGGTGCACCAAGGATGTCAGCGCTAATGGCCGAGATGACGGTGCGCCTTAACAAAAAAAATTATTTCCAATTGAATATTTCGCTAACTTTAAGGGATGGTCATAAATAACAAAAGAAAAAAAAATATTAAAATAAAAATGATCTTATGAAGGTCCTAAATGCATTTTAAGCTGCCGAAAAGAATATTTAAAAAATGTTTTTACACTTTTTTCATCCTGTGATGACCAACGAAAAAGTTCTTCTAACTTTCTAACATTTCTAAATCATAGAAAATTACATTATGAATTTTTGGACAACTTGGGAAAATCTCTAGTGTTAATTCTTTCAAGGCCATGAGAGAAAGAAGTACAAAAAAACATATTATATATATATATATATATATATATATATATATATATATATATATATATATATATAATATGTTTCGGGAACTTCCCAATTTACGCATAAATTAAATATTGTTATTCAATTTGTTCTGCAAAAATTAGCCTGTCCTCTTTCAATTCAAAGTTTTTTTCAAAGGAGCTACGTTTTTACATATTTATTAATTTATTGTATTTATTTGTGAGCATCCCGCATCGAAAGCGATTCGCCCGTTTTTACACATATAATATGGCAAATGTTGCAAAGCATGAATAAATTGTAATTTTTTTTTTTTTTAATTCACTTATTTATGAGCACCCGCAACTAAAGTGATGTGCTCGAAACAATTATACAGATACATTTCTAGTTGTAATTAAAAAAAATAATATAAATAAAGAAGAAATACATTGTGAATTTTTAAGAATAACAGATAAAATACATTAGAACAATGTTCATGTGGTTACAAATAAGGTCTGTTTACAATTACTTCGTGAAAGAAGGTATAAATAAGAAGTTGTTTAGCACTGTTGTTGATACTGTGAATAAGGTATATACAAAATTTGATAATGAACAAAATTATTAAACAACGTAAGAATCGGGAAAACGAGAAAGGCAGTAACTCTTAGGAGGGGAAAATGTGTTAGTAACAAAAAAGGTGAAAATAAGAAGAGAAGGAAAAAAAAAAAAAAAAATAATATAAAAACAAAACAAAAAAAAACAGAATAAATAAATAAAAAAAAATAATAAATAAAATAAAAAAAGGAATAAAGTAAATATAGAAATGAATTGTAATAAAACTGTTTTATGTACCACTAGCCAGCTGATATTGTTCCCGTACAAGAATATTAAAAAAAAAAAAAAAAAAAAAAAAAAAATTGAAGTAGATCATTTTCTGCAAGATACTCCATTTCTCTTTGCGTTGCTTGTTCAAATCCTGTTCTATACTTTACGATCGGAGTGGTCCTTTGCTTCCTTTTCCATTCGTTACAGAACAGCGGGTAATATTTCGACCCGAGCCGAGGAACATGTGTTGTTCTACGCCCGAGGTGCTAGCTATGAATATGTATGTCTCTCCGAGCTAGAGATGTCATTACAGGTAATTCTTCATCCGGCAACGCCCCTACCTCTCGGACATCCTCGGGCGCGGTCGGCCTCTATCGGTCGTTCTCTTTTTTGTATGTTTGTCATATTAAATGTTTTATTAGCAGTGGGGTTCCACAAGGGGTTATTATTGCCCTTAAATGCTGATGTTTTTATCAGACTGTCTTTCGGTTTTGTAGTGCCTCGGGTGGGGCGTGCTACCATTCTTCATGTATGTTTGCCGTCCCGTGGTAACCCTGTGTCAGCGAGGTATTCGCCCTAAGGCATGTGTTCTGAACAGCGGCGCATTCACACCTGTATCACTTTCATTCGCAGCATTTCAAGTCCAAAATTTAACTTAAAATTGAAGAATCTGAACAAACAATCCTGAATGTTTTATGTTTTCTCATCTATTATGATTTAGCGCGGTTCCTCCTCCTTTCCTCCACAGGAAAGCCCCCGCTTATAAGGTTGACCTCATAACACATTGCGGAAGTGCCGACAAGAAAATTTCATATTTCAGAACCCAGAGATCATGAAAATAACGGTGGTTAATGTTCGTTAAACTGCAGAATCAGTCAACCAGAACATGGCTTTTGGAGCAAAATTCAGGCGACAAAATTGCAACGCTTACGTTTTCTAGTTTATACATGCAGACGCTCCTTTTATGAGTTACTTCACGTATAAAAATGAATGAAACCATTTTTTGAGACGTTATCTGAAACCGTTTACGAGAAACATTGATACAACGAATTATCAGTTTGGGTATTCAGAAACGATTGATTCAGTTGAAACTTGCTACAGATGATTGATATTAATTTAATCCAGGATATTAACATTTTGGTTACATTTGGAGTTAAGGAAAAATTCGAAAAAAAATATTTCATTAATAGACATGCAAAGTTTTAGAATCTTCGTATATTTTGGTAAATATCTCGAAATAGGTTGAAAAATCGTGGTAAGTGGAAGGAGACTATTCCAAAGCATACTAAATTTTGTACAAAAAGGGTTCCAAAGGAATTTTTGATTCGGGGAATGTCAATCGGAGGAATAAGTGCTTAAAACTTTGAAAATTTTAGATTTGTTCTTGTAAAGGGTTTTGTCCCTATTAACCTAACTTGGTTGTTGTGTTTTTAATTGTATTTAACAGTAAAATGAGTATTACAGTAAAACAATGAAAGTAAATGTGAAACAGTGTAATAGTGTCTCTATGAGGGAACGTTGAGACAGAGGATGTAGTAATTTCCGCTTAGGGTATCATCAGTTTCCTGTTGTGGCTCCCTAAAAGTTCCTTCTACTTATGGAACTAAGGGTACGAACGAAACCGCGCTCATACGACGCAGTTCCTGCGAGTCGGACTTTTTTGCTTTGCATGTTGAGTCGTGCATGTCTGCGTTTTATTTTATACGATCACATATAGAGCGATTCATCATGACTGAAAGTTAAACCTCTAATTATTTTTATGCATTTAATAAATTTAATTTTAATACATATATCCTGGACATGTAATAAAATATACACTTAAAAGCAATTCCTGATCTCTTAGTATACTTAACTCAGTGTGTTTATCGTCCAACACACGAAAAAAAAATCAATTAATAAAGAAAAAAAAATATCTTTAGAGAATCGTTCTACAGTAAACATTCGAGCGTATATATCCTTTCTTTGCATTAAATACAAGCGTGATAATTGAGTGACCAAAGAAGATGCCTGGACAGGAAAACTTAGTGGTTTAATTTCTCTCAACCTGTTGTCTGTATGTAATCAGTGTTTTAGCCAAAGCTTGAGACATGTGTCATACAAGTCCTGTATAATTACTCGTCTAATTTCAATATTATCTTTTGAAGTTCCTTCTTCAGCAGTTTGTCAACATTTGTCAGTAAGTTGTTGTCCTTGTGTTGCTTTTTGCTACATAAGCAAAACTATATACTCCAATTACACTCATTAAGGACGATTTTAGCGCTTTTTCTCCCTCCTCATCGGTATGAAATCCTACTTATGACGTCGCCAAGGGAATTCAAAAGTGTTCACGAGGAATGTCTGTTCGCGCTCTCTCGTCAATAAAAGTGGTCCAATTTGATACATAATAAATGCATTCTCAACGCGAAAGGTAACGTTCGTTGCCCAGAAAAATCGCCTCATCGTAAAACCGCGGTGGGGATCGAACCCACCATCTCCCGCATATGAATCTAGCGCGCTAGCCGCTAGACCACGGGAGACCCCTTTTCTTGTAATAAACATAAATTCTCTTGTATGAGTGAAATTGTCTCTAGTTAAAGTGGTTAGGAAATCATTAACCGAATGAGGAAACACGCTCAACACAACAGCTGTGTATGTGTGACACAACTTGTATAAAATTACTGACCCTAACTAGCTTGATGTAACGAGGAGTATTGAGCTGTTGAGAAAAGTAACAGGTTTACGACTCATACCCTACGTTCTCATCTATATCCAACGTAATGAACCAGATACTGTCCTAAGATCTTACTAGCAAACTCCTCGTACAAACAGGCCGGCAAAAATTAATTAACGAAACAATACAAGGGGACAAGATATATATATATATATATATATATATATATATATATATATATATATATATATATATATATAAATATATATACAATTTATAATACTTACTTGCACAATTAATAGCCAAAATAATGTATATTTAATAATAAGCATAAGTTGATTAGCAAAGTTTTGGATGCAAGAAACATGTTAATATTTCTTATGCTAATATAATTATATAATTTTTTATCAGAACCATGCAAAGTATCAATTTTTAATTTATATTTATTTTTATTGTATTAATTCAACAAAATATGCAAGAAAAAGTTAATTTTTATAATTACTAATAGCATGATCATTAGTATTGTAAGCGGCATGTTTTTATATAAATTATAATATAATTTAATTTAACATATTTTTTTATTTTATTCTGAATTTAACTCACTTTCAGAATCGATTGCTTCCAAAGAGGTAACGTATATATATATATATATATATATATATATATATATATATATATATATATATATATATATATGTACATATATATATATATACATATATACGGATATATACATTATCTATAAATTGTATTACTTTTGCTAATAGCCAAGTTGAAAGCACCGGTTTCCGTAGATCACCAAAGTTAAGCAACGTCGAGCGTGGGCAGTACCTGAATGGGTGACCGACCACGTGCTGTTGGCATTATAAAAGTGTGGTAACCTCTAGATAGCCAAATAGTTGGTGCGCCGTTAAAAAAAAAAAAAAAAAAAAAAAAAGATTTGCAATGATAATAATAATAATGTAGACGCTCCGTATGAAAAAAAATGTAGCTTAACTTGAGTAATTTGGTAATTATTTTTTAATAGTTAATGCCGTCTAGTGTAATTGATTCCTGTTCTCTTTTCATTGAATAAAAATGTTCAACTATCCGATCTGTCAGTACAGCTTCTTCTCGCCTAGCTTATCCAATTTACTGCGGCTAGTTAGTCATTAGAGATTTCTTAGCATAAATATGCTTTAGCGATGACTAAACTGAGAAAAAGTGTTACAAAAAAGTGTAAAAAAAAATAAACTGACTGTATGTTTTACAGTACATTACATAGGTTTGTCGGGTGTACCTAAAGCATATTTATGTCCTGAATTTGAGCAGAAGGCTCTAATTTCTTTCTTTTTTTTTCATGTTGTTTTCTGCCCCTTTCCACTACCTTAATTTCCACAATTTTACGAATATGAAATAGAAGCTCATAAAAAATTTATGAACAGATTTTTTTTCTAATTAGCCAGTAGGTAGTTGTTTTTTTGTTAAGGATCTGTTGTTCTAATTTGTACAGTTTACGCAATAGGTTATTACGCCATTTGTGAGTAATATTTAAGTTTTATTACTTCTTTATGATAATCCGCCTGAGAAAACACTAATTAAATATTAAAGGTCTGTTTATTGCGGTACAAAGCAAGTTACTTGTTAATCTTGGGTAATTTGCGTTGTATTTACTGGAAGTTATTCATTGTGTGTATGAAAATTTCTCATAGTTATTCATGTTTTAGACCCCTAATTAGGTATTGTTTTTTTATATCCCGTTTATTATTTTGCTTTTGGATGCTTAGATCTATAGTTGGTATAATTGAAGTTATGTACTTTTAATATTTCTTTGGTTAGCGGTGGATTTTGAGGTGGTGTGACAAAGAGGGTATAAAAATATAAAGTCCGACTTGCAGGAACTCCGTCATCTTAGGGCATTTCGATAAAGTTCTTATATTTACATGGGAACATTCCCAAGTGTCCGGAGCCGATTTTAATGAAACATTGTATGCTTATTAAACAACTGTATATAATCGATACTTATTTTTTTATATCAGACCGATCGGGGCTTTACTCAGCTTTTGCCCATTATAAAAATTCTTTACAAAAACACTCTTGGATATTATTTTTGATTAGTTATTGAAGAATTTCAGCCCATAAAAAAAAGTTCTAAAGTAGTATCACCCCTTAAGGGGTGAAACAACCCTTCCGAAAAGTACATAACAAATAGTCTAACTTTTAAACTATCATAGAAAAAAATGCTATTAGGAAAAAATGTATGGTATTTTACATACAAAACAAATATGTAAACCAATTGTTTAAATAAAAATTTATTTATATAAAACATTTTTGCACCTTTTTTTTTACTCTATATCGACATTTTTGTTATGAAACAAAGCAATAGGAACACGTTGCTGAATTCAACGATGTATGATATTTGTAATTTCCATCTCGGAATTTGGCGTATATCAGCATGATAGATGCGCACACTGCAGAATTAGTGGCTTGGTGCGGTACATGGCCAGCAACGTGGTTATACTACTTTTATAAAAAAAAAAAAAAAAAAAAAAATCGTCAAAAGTATCTAATATCTTGGTTAAGATGAATGTCTAACATAAGAAACAATTTTCAGCTGAATTGATCGTTTCTATGTACCCGAAAATTAGATTTGAAAACTACTCTTAACCTCTTTTCGAAGAAATGGATACAGATATCGCCTTAAAAATACTTTTATTCCTGTCCCTACATAGGAAAGCTATGAAGGAGACTGTGGCCCTCTACACAGGTCATGCTAAGATGAATAAACATCTACACAATACGGGCCTGGCTACAACCTCTCTATGTAGGTTATGTGGGATAGAGGAGGAAACACCCGCACACATAATCTGTGATTGCACGGTACTCTCATGCAAACGCTTTATGTACCTAGGATCTGCAAAAATAACTGACCTAGGAAGAGATTCTTAGCTCACACCTCAGAGGATCAGAGGGTTTGTCAGAGACACAGGGCTGTTTTAAGTGACCCAGCAGGTTGTCAGAGGCACAATAGATCTGATTATATCTATCAATCTATCTATCTTCCCTAAGAATGAAAACCTATATAAAGTGTACCTGAAAGCAGAGTTGGGCAAACGTTAGCGCGCGCTAAAAGCTGATACCTCTCCGCTAATTTAGCGAAACTGTAGAAAGCCAGCGCTAATAATTAGCGGTTAGCGGCGGCAGTGCGCTAACCGCTAATCTATTTATGAAATATCGTAATTGCTAATAGCTTAAGCTATAGTTACAAGTTGTAATAGCTTAAGCTATTAGCAATTACGATATTTCATAAATAGATTAGCGCTGGCTTTCTACAGTTTCGCTAAATTAGCGGAGAGGTATCAGCTTTTGCCCAACTCTGCCTGAAAGTATATTAACACAAAATTGTCATTGCTAAGACTTGTTTCTCGCGAATTTCGCAGAAAAAACAATCCGTTATTGTGGACGGATTCTGGTGATAAACTTGCCCCTTTAAAACTGCTAAATTAGAAGATATTGAGTCGATTTGACGTTAGGAAACAAAACGAACGAATTTAATTTCGTTTTAATAGCGAATATTGGTGATTACATAATTAGTATAATTATTGTTCCTTTTAAATACTAAGTAAATCCATTTATACTATGAATTGTGACTAAATGTTGTTTTTTATATAATGTTATTTTAGATTAACTTTGATGCACTATAACTCTGAAACCAGTTGAGTCACAGTCACAAAATTGATATTGTTTGTTTCTGTCATAAAGAGGTGTAATCTGTATAAATTTTATAACTTTCGACTAAGGCCCTTTTTAGATATTGTACTTTAAATATTGCGAAAAATACGATTATAGCAAACAGTCTTTCTTCCTTATAATAATTTTGCAGCACGAGAACTCACATTTTAAGTTAAATGTCAATGAATTTTCGTGATTTTTTTTCCCTTCAAGTTCCATACTATTTAGATAACACAATACAGGAACAAAAATCAAGAAAATATCGTTATGACAATTTTAGTTTTTATTCTGTTTTGATATCTATGAATCTAAGAGAGTTAGATATATTTACGTAAAACTTCTTTTTGGACAAAAAGAAACTGTAAACTTAAAATGGCTGGAAAAATAACTAAGACTTAGAAAAACGCTTAACTGCAACGTTAAACTCACCTAGTATAGGGAAGTAACTGGTAAAAAAATTATGAACATCAAGAATGTTGAGCGACAAATCTTATGCAATTTGGGCGATTTCTAATGGATTCTCCCTAAAGCGGCCCCTACACGGTCAGTAATAATGACATTATCAGTAATGTCATTACTATTCAACTCTCGTCATTCCATATCATCATTACAATGTACACCTTACACCGTCATTCCACGGATCATTTTTAATGTCATTACTTTACTTCAGTATGCATTGTGATCTCCGTGACAGAAGCGTTTTGTTAATAATGGATCCTCGCAAAGTCGCCTGTGTAGCTATAATTGCGACACTAGCCACAAAAAAACATGTGAAACGTTCGTAAAGGCCTTAATATGACATATATCCTTCCAATCGGGGCGTTTCCAAGTGTTCTGGGGCCGAGGTTATGTGCAAAAAAGTTTACATTTTATTTTTATTTGGATAACCATTTTTCGCAAGTACCTTTTGAAATAATACAATAGTCATTTATATCGTTAGAAAAAGGAGTCTTTCTTCTTTTGAAAGATTTCAATGACGTAAAAATCGGATTATCTCAAGGGGAGATATTGACTTTCAAAACGTCACATTACTTTTTCGCTTACACATTTTTATTCTCTTCCAGACTAAGGAAAATCATTATTTTTTGTTTTCAATATTATTCAGCACATTGGGGTTTCTTGGGGTGCTGATTTTAAATCTGCTATTATTTTTGGTGTAAAAAAAAATGTATAATACTAGTTTGCTTGAAAACGTAAGCATATTTTTGAATATTTTTGACGAAATATAAATTATAGTTTAACGATTATATTTTCTTCTTATCTACTCTAAGACTAAGACAAATGAATTGGTAAAAGAATCACGCCAACATTATTTTCTAAAGTCGATATAAAAAATAAAGCACTTTCTACCTATTTTATATCGTCGATACAAATGCAAAGTAACGAATGTTAAAAAGTTATTGGTACCTTATAGATGACTTTACATATATATTTTATTCTATGATATATTTTAATTAGACTTAATGCGGATTCGTTACTTTGATATATATATATATATATATATATATATATATATATATATATATATATATATATATATTACTTTTAAAACTATAATGTTACCAAGGTAGAGTCATACATTTCAATTCATCTTATTTTTTGCCCTTTCTACTCAATCTAGTTTAACCTTTACATCTCTTTCACCTAGTTACAGCTCGAGATAGACTGAGTAATGACGCATTAATGATGTAGCGCTCCCTACACCATCATTACTAATGACAGTATCCCCTCCACTTTCAGTAATGATGAAGCCGAGATCAGAAAATCCGGATTCACATCATTACTGTTCGTCATTCCAACTTTGTCCACCTTACACTATCATTATTACTGTCATTTTGATAAGGTAATGTCATTATTACTGACCGTGTAGGGGCCGCTTTAAGTAAACAATCCAATATAACAAATAAAATTATTTCAATTAAATAATTTAAGGAACCAACCAACCAGTATTTCTGCACTAGCTGAGATTTCTTACGCTGAACTAAGATAGAGAATTGCGTTATTGTTCGTGAGTTAGGAAAGGGCCTGAAAGGTGAAGGCAGACATGACCAGCAAACAATACCTTGAATATATAACTAGCATAATGCAAAACTAGGTTTGTACCTATATTTACAGAAGTTACTCCAACTAGGTTACTGAAACTCACCGGATATTTTATATAGTAGGTACCAATACTAATTTTGGCGAGGAGAGCAGTTAGAGAGGGTATGCCGCAGCATAAAGTTCCAAAGAACGATATGATTGCACAATCACGGGCCGCGGTTTGGGGTGCATGGCAAGCAGACTGGGAAGGAGTGAGGGAGAATAAACTTCGCGAAATTAAAAGAAGTGTTAAACCTTGGAAATCATCAATCCAAGAGACAAGAAGAAAAGAAGTGGTGTTGACCCGGTTAAGAATAGGTCACACAAACC
This sequence comes from Gonocerus acuteangulatus, assembly GCA_946811695.1. NCBI lineage: Eukaryota > Metazoa > Arthropoda > Insecta > Hemiptera > Coreidae > Gonocerus > Gonocerus acuteangulatus. Next base: position 27,006,040 of record OX328130.1, read on the forward strand.
TCACTCACCCCTTACTCATGTCAAAGAATGCGCCTCCGGTGTGCGGGTCGTGTAATGTGCAACTCACAGTAAAGCATATTTTGACGAATTGCAGGGCTTATGAACATTTAAAAGAACAACATCAACTACCAGACTCTATTGATGAAATATTAGCCGATGACCTCAAACAAATAGCAAGACTTTTTGGAAGAGGCAGAATTAATCAGCAAAATGTAATCAGTCCGAAGATAACTAAAATAAAATAAAATCAATATCACCACCGATGTTGAATGATATGCTGCTCATTGAAGAGAAAGGCTACTGACAAGATTCATTTTAAATAGTTATTGGCATTATCAGGCTCATGTAATATTATACTGCTTATTAATGGGAATGTATATGTTCGCGAATAATCTTTGATGATTACAACCATCACAGATTATTCGCTTCTCAAAGAAATGGCTTTACCGTTGACCGAAAAGGTTGACACACCATAAAACAAACAAACAAAAAAAAAATACTAAGTTAGCAAACTGTAGTATGTCATTATTATTACATATTTATTATATTTAATAAATAGTAGCATTTTTCCTTCTTATATATATATATATATATATATATATATATATACATATATATATATATATATATATATATATATATATATATATAAAATTTTTCAAATAGTTTCTTTATTGGTTATTACATTCTGTATATAAATACATCTGATAGTATGGTACAATATGAGGATTCTGTGCTTAAGGCCTCTCAACTTCGTCCTCAATTAACACCAAGAAAACGCTCGGATGACGTTCAAAGGGGCCTACACGAGTTCCATTCTGCTCCGACCAGTGGCTGGAGTCGAAGAGAGCTCGGCGAGCCACAGACATTGACGCACTTGAAGGAAAAGTAAGGCATTGCTAACACATCACTTGGTCACTGCAGCAGATCTCTGTGCCACTGTCTTCTGAGTCACCTTGGTGGGGAGATTTGGTGGCTGACGCACAGAAATAAATTACAAAAATTATGTAGAAAACAAATAAATAATAAATAAAATAGTAAATAGTAAAAGGCAACATAGTTATATATACATGCATATATATATATATATATATATATATATATATATATATATATATATATACATATACTGGTTTCAGATTTTATATTCTAGTGGTGACGTTCTTGGTGGTTCTCAGATCGTCTAATGGCTCACTTTTAACCTCAATATCTCCCAAGAATGTAGTGTGATCAACAGAATCTGCTCCTCTGCACTTTTGTGACCCAGTACAGGACTGATTTTTTTTTTTTTTTTTTTTTTTTTTTTTTGTTAGTGTAATAATACAAGTATAAGAAATGTAAACTTTAAAGAAATAACCTATTATAAACAAAAGTTATTAGATGTAAAGAAATATCAATTTTTCATTTTTTTTCTATTTTTTATTTAAATTTAAAATCATTTATAATTTAGATTTACCCATTTGATTGATATCAGAAAGACATTTGATGGTCACTTGGTTTCTAACGGCCTCGTTTGCTCTGGGGAAAATATTTTTTGGGGGAAGATTTGTAACACGAACTTTGCGATCAGCCCTTAATTCCTGTTTAAATAAGTTTGCAGGGATGAGATTCGTGTGAACAATGAACAACTTTGAAGAGGAACAACTAAGTTTTTCTGATAAAATTAACTGAATGAGTGTCAGCTGATCAGCAAGATTTAGTTTGAAGGTGATAAATAACTTCGTTTAAGTAATATACCTTTTTATAGATATCGCTGGGTCAGATTGACCCAACGTTTTCGCTGCCGGCTTAATAAGCAATTGTTGGTCTGAAGCTCGTGATCCAAGAAAAGGAATCGCAAGGTTTATAAGTAGAGATTTCGGTAGGATATTTCTTACCGGAATAAAAAATCAGTCATTTGGTCGAATTCTTAAATAGGTTTCTTCCCTATGGGGAAGAATGTTGACCACGGCTTTCTTAACACTTATAGTGGTTTATCATTCTTCAAGACATTACTAAAGGACTGAAAGAAACGCCTTCATCGCCATTAATTTTAATATATGTAAGCCCTATTGGGGTTGAAGCGTGAAAGGAATATATCTGGATGTATTTTTCTCATGAAAGGCTGTATTTAAGAGGCGGTCGAGCACGACCTAACCTCTAAAATCAGCTGTTGGCCTGGCGGCCATGTTGGTGCTTGGATATTGATGAGGCTATAATTAGAGACTGCCGATCCGAGATAACCCTACGCCGAGCCGGGGGTGTCGGTCCTGGTGCCCCGGGCCTTAACGAGGGATCTACTTTCCACATTGTTCACGCGCCTGTCCGGGGGGAGTCGGGGCTCCCCCCCCCCTTGCTCGCTTTATCAAAGTCAAATATCATCAACATCAACCCCTTATTAGTATCATAGAGAAATATTTAGGCAGGTGGTTGCCTAAGTATTTCCCCAACCTGACTTCTACAGGGAGCAATGATTATTTAAAAAAAAAAAAAAAGATAGTATAATAGTAAAAGAACAGCATGGTATAATATCATGATGAAATCCGTTTTGAATCTATGAAACCCATTTCTCAGAAGTACATTCAGTTGAACTAGGAGAAGATTAATTATACATTTAGGAGGTTTTTCTTTGCAAGAAATCAGAAATGTTTTGGGCATTGAAAATTATTTTAAAATGGAAAGTATGAAATGGAAAGATATATATATATATATATATATATATATATATATATATATATATATATATATATATATATATATATATAAACATATATATTAGGCACATTTTCCTAGACAAAAGCTTGCAAATTTTAGGTTTTGAAATATTCTGTCCATTACTTTACTTCACGTAAAAATAAATACACAAAAAGGTCACATTCTCTTCTATTGATGAATAATAAAAGCTTCCCTACAGATGCAATGGGGGCTCAAGGTTAGCCTAGTGGTCGAGCTCTACACTAGTTTGCTGGAGGATCTGAGTTCAAATCCCGAGTACAATAATGATTTTTATCATCGAGTGTCTTCGTTTGTGGGTTGGATTCGCCCTTCCTGACCGTCCCTAGGCGAACCCAGCCTTAAATTAATTTATTAATGGGTACCTGCAATGGGGCAAATTAGGCAGCAGAAGCATAGTACTGACCAGACTACCGTAGTGAGCCGTATGGTCAATAATCAGATACCTTTACAGTATCTGCCCCTTTGCCATGGTTGTATGTTGCAGGACTGATTTCTGATTATAGAAGCTGTGGACATGACAAATATTTAAGCTTCTTAAAAGTTTTTTTTTATTCGTTTGTTCTTAATACTGCATATCTGAATAAGTTGCATAAAATAACCTATATAATTTGCTGTAAATAACCTATATAAATAAAATAAAAGCGTGAATAGTCCTGCTATATTACATTTGTAATGAGCAACTGTTTCAATTTTAGCATAAATATGCTTTAGCATAGCAATGACTAAACACATAAAAAACGTCATAAAAAAGTGTCTGCTGGCGCTCGCGCATGCGCGCTGGTCATGTACGAAAAAGAAGACTATGTTATAATGTACGTTACATATTTTTGTCGGGTGGACCTAAAGCATATTTATGTTCCTGATTTTGAGCAGAAAGCTTTAAACGAAATTACGTATGTAAAATTCTTGGGTGTATTTCGGAAATGACGACAGTGATTTTGTTAAATAACTGTTATTATTATTATATAACATATTTATATTAAAGAAAATACATTTTATAAATAACCTCAACACATATTTAATAACCTCAACTGATAAAAATATGTTAAATCTCTGAATTAAAATTGACGATGTTCTCCAAAATATTCTCAAACAATCGGTCCTTCTCATACCTCCTCCTCCATATAAATCCGCATAGATATGAATCCAGCATGCTCCTCCTAGTCCAGCATTCTATCTTGTTTCTGCCTTAGATGCAAGTCCAAAGAGATTCAACCCTCTGGGAATGAGCACCTGTTTTCACGTCTACCAAGTTTTTGGAATGATCCACTACATAATGTTTATACCGCATACCCTCCACTTTCTTCAGTCCTTTGTATGTCTTCCAGCAATCTGAATAATCGTTGTTCCAGGCCTGACTGCCGCCTTAATACAGAAAGTCAACATTTCAGCAGTTCTACATGGGACTTCCTGATTGTGTTCAGTTCTGATATGGTCACTTAACTAAAACAAAATTCATTACGTTTGAGTCAAGATCATAAATGAAACCATAACAAAATTAGGAAATGAGGTTACTCACTTTTCCACCTCTTTTCCGAAATAGAACAAAATTCCTTCCTGTTGTGCAGTTCTTGATTCCTTTAGGCAGGGAACTATAGAAGACTATAAATAGCAGTCTATTTAAAAGCGTTCCGTGTTGTGATTGCTGAATCGAGTGCCCCCTAGTTTTCCAAAGTGACTTCGAACGTCAGTACCGCGGTATCACTGTTTAGCGAAATACTATAGCCTAGAAGGGATAAGACAAGGAGCTGCCAGGTCTCGTTTGGCTCGTTACCCCGGGACGGCTTTCTCGTGACGGCCATAAACCTCCCCGGGACCCGGGACAGATGTAAATGCCGTGTCCCCCCTCCTCCCCACCTTCCGAGAACAGAGCCCATTAGAGCTACAGATCTCTATCTCGCTCCAACTCTCGAGAGAGAGCAGCTATTCCTCTCTAATTAGGCTGTACCACCAACAACAAACTAAACCCAGAGAGGCTCATTTCATTTGGGATTTTCTTTTTATAGTGTACCCGACTACAATGTAGGAAGGGATGGCGGACTAGGAAGGCTACAAGTGCTACCACAATATAAAGTCCTTGAGCCAACAAATAGTTACAATATCGTATCACTATAGTATTTGAACTCCTAGAATGTACCGTGGTTATGACAACGGTCATAGCCTCATTAAATACCTGCTAATACTTTCAATAATAGTCGTAGTTCAGTCACTTTTCTAGATGGAACAGGAGGAAAGCCTCGAAAACACAACCAGTGAACTCCCGAAAATATTGTCTTGTCCCGAAAATAATACCGGATTTTGGTATTAAAATATAATAAAAGTATTTTATAACTTTGTTCATTAATCAAAATAGTCTCCTTACTCTCAAAACATTTCTCCCGACGTGTTGGTAACATTTTAATACCGCCTGAATAGAATTCAGTATTCTTATAATTTGTAAAGTCAATAAACGCATTCTCTAATTACCTTCGATCCAAAATTATTTTATGTTGTAAGTAGTGGTTGAGGCGTCAAACAAAATGGTAGTTACTAGCCGAGAGGTCCAGAAACTAGGGTGGAAGTGGCTAGAAAAGTGTAATTTTTGTTTCGGCAAAGAAGTTAAGCACAAACTTCATAGCGCGGATTTTTTTGGCTGTCGTTTAATGCATACGGAACCCAACTCTCCAGGTTTTTCACTTTTCCAATAGCCTTAAAGTGGCCATGGACGGTCGATTTGCTACCTTTAAGTTTTTCTCCATGTTCCAGAACAGTTATTCTGGGGTCTTCTTCCACCGATGTTCGCAGAACATCGTCATCAAGAGAGGAAGGCCTTCCGCGACCTTCTTTATCTTCGGGGCTGAGGTCTCCATTCAGAAACTTTTTAGACTACCTTTGAACAGTGCACTCATTAACACTGTCCTCGTCCCAGACTTGGTTTATTTATCTAGCCGTCTGGGCTCCGCTTTGGTCGCGTTTAAAATCGTACAAAATTCATGATTTGACAACGTAGGAAAGACTGAAATATTTTAAAGTAGCGAAATCCTACAGAGGTAAACAAACATTATCATTTAGAAGATGATTAGTAAGTTTTGACATTCATAAAAATGAATAATCCAGTAAACGTAAAATACTGCATTATTTAATCTTATATATATATATATATATATATATATATATATATATATATATATATATATATATATATATATATATATATATATATATTCCACTTTTCCTCGTTTCTTTTTCTGGCAGGGGGTCGATAAAGCAGTACATTCTTGGTTTACATTTACTACTTTATTTGGTATGCTTCGCCCGACATGTTTCGTGCCTTTTCGCACCTCTTCAGGGGTTTTCCTTATCAGGAATTCCTCCCGTCATGTTGTCTAGCTTGAGTCAGGCGTTGTATATATATATATATATATATATATATATATATATATATATATATATATATATATATATCATACGCGATTTGGTCATCGTTATTTTCGTGTTTATGGGTTTATTCGGCATTTCCAGATTGCGTCATGAAGCGGGTTTCCTCGCTAAGGAGGGTGGAAGGAAGCGCGTGGAAAAAAAAAAAAAAAATTGTTAAAATTATTACTATTATACTTAGCAACTGTAAGATGTTTAATGACTCCTTAGAACAGCTATAATGCTATTCAAAGACAATTAATTTATTGCGGATCACGATCGGGTCTTTAAAAGCAGGACGAAAGAAATTCAGAACTCGATTTAGGGCCTGTACTTTATTGAGGGATCGTAACCTCTGGATTATAGTGCGGGACTGTTCTCATCGGTCGTCACGTAGTGTCGGGATGACACGGGCAAACTTCATCAGGGAAATAAACAAAACTCTAATTTCGAGCTTTTATGGGGGCACATGAAAAAGGACGAAGATCAGTCGTGAAACTCTGCTTTAAGCAGCTCTAAAAATACATTTCAGGAATATAGCTCAATCATAATTTTATTAGTAATCTTGTAAATATTTACTGAAAATTGAGTTGGAAATTACTACATAGAAATAAAGTGTTTTAATATTCTCGGTTTTATCAGCTTTTAAAAGTTGTAATTTATGTTAGGACGAAATATCCGTTGTAGAAGAAACATTTTGTATAAGCCCAGCGGAGTTCCTACAATTACGCAGGAGCTGCATTACTAAGCAAATTCTTCAGAAAAAAGGCATTGTACGTTGTGTGTATATATATATATATATATATATATATATATATATATATACTTTTTCTTCCATTGTTGACCTTAAACTTCAATATACTTGTTTTTTTGTAGCCAATAGGTCATAAAATCACTCCTTTGACTTCCTGTATTTTATTATTTTCACCCTAACCGGTTTCGAGCTATTCTGCTCCTCCTCAAAGGGTATTTCCTAAAATTATTTGTACATTATACATGTATAATTTGATTGTAAGAATTACATTTTTACAACATTGTGTGTATACTTACATTCGATGGTCATTTCCCATCACGTACATTTATATAAAGTATTTTTAATATTGCATAGCAATATGCGTCTCAGGGTTATGAAACACTAGTATCCTAACCTTCCTCCCCGTAAACCTGTCTACAGTCCCCGTCATTTCTATTCTGCAATACAAGGTTCTGAAAGATTTTATTTAAGTATTTGATGTCCTTTTTTTTATTTACCACCTGTTCCTGTCTTTCTACAATATAAAGGTTTTCTTTAATCTTTCTTTTGAGGCTGTTTGGTTCTTTATCCAAAATTTTTGCTTCCTGAAAATTGAATGAGTGGGAATTTTCTGTGGCGTGTTCTGAGAGGGCCGTTTGACATTGTGAATGATCGTCTACACTTTTTGCATGCTGCATGATACGCTTTTTGAGAATTTGTTCGGATTCTCCTATATATTTTGCGCTACAGTCCCCACATTCGAGCAAATAAACGTTATATTTAGTCAAAAGTTTGTCCCTTTTTATTTTGATATTACTAAAATTATTTTCTATTCTATTTTATAGGAGGAGATATAATAGTAAAATAGAAAATAATTTTAGTAATATCAAAATAAAAAGGGACAAACTTTTGACTAAATATAACGTTTATTTGCTCGAATGTGGGGACTGTAGCGCAAAATATATAGGAGAATCCGAACAAATTCTCAAAAAGCGTATCATGCAGCATGCAAAAAGTGTAGACGATCATTCACAATGTCAAACGGCCCTCTCAGAACACGCCACAGAAAATTCCCACTCATTCAATTTTCAGGAAGCAAAAATTTTGGATAAAGAACCAAACAGCCTCAAAAGAAAGATTAAAGAAAACCTTTATATTGTAGAAAGACAGGAACAGGTGGTAAATAAAAAAAAGGACATCAAATACTTAAATAAAATCTTTCAGAACCTTGTATTGCAGAATAGAAATGACGGGGACTGTAGACAGGTTTACGGGGAGGAAGGTTAGGATACTAGTGTTTCATAACCCTGAGACGCATATTGCTATGCAATATTAAAAATACTTTATATAAATGTACGTGATGGGAAATGACCATCGAATGTAAGTATACACACAATGTTGTAAAAATGTAATTCTTACAATCAAATTATACATGTATAATGTACAAATAATTTTAGGAAATACCCTTTGAGGAGGAGCAGAATAGCTCGAAACCGGTTAGGGTGAAAATAATAAAATACAGGAAGTCAAAGGAGTGATTTTATGACCTATTGGCTACAAAAAAACAAGTATATATATATATATATATATATATATATATTTATATATCGACTATGATTTGAAGAAATTTTTCAAAAATGTTAGGACCTACTATTATTATGGGGGGTTTTGTCCTGTCTCCTGGGATAAATTCTTTTGGGGGCTATTGCCAACCGAAAGCATTTTTTTTTTTGTTTTGTTTTTTTACGGGCATTCATTGAAAATTTTTCTTACCGTATTGTTTGGCGGTATCAAGCAGTACTGCTTGTTGGGCATTTTTGATAAGTTCCTCCGGCAGTTTCAGATAGGCATTTGCGGCAATTGTCGATTTTGGAATGAGCCCGTTGGTCCAGATTATGATGGCTGTTATCCTTGCGGAATCCAGGTATTTCAGCTCTTTGGCCAAGTCTTCAGGCACTTTCGCAGTTTTCAGCATATGATTTCCGGGTGTTATTATTATTATATTTTTTTTACACATCGCTTTTGTCTTTAACCCTCCAGCAGTCGCATTGGTGCACTAAGTGCGCCATAGCCAACATTTCGCATTGTATGAAATTGCCGGGCATTCCTATTGAGCACAAACCTCAGGTTTTCCAAGGAAAAACCCTACCACGCCTACAGTGACCAGAGGACCTTTCGAAGAGGTTGATGGCGCACGCACTGCTCCGACGATAAATGCAAAAATCTTGCATTTCAGCTGATGAATGGACATTTGCAGTCCTGACTGAGCAAGCATTCCGTCACTTCCTTCCGGTAAAAAACAATTTTTGTTAAGAAAATTCCCAAGGAGTCAAGAAGCAACAATGGATAAACCACAACCGAAGAAAATGAAAGGGTGATGTCATGATTGTAGAAAAAAAATAAATAGAACGTCTAATACAGGAAATAAATTTGCACGTAACGACGCTCGGACCAATCTTCATTAGATCCAGTAAAAGGGGACAGGACACAGATTTGTCAGAATAGATCCTAAGAATTACATTATTAGCATTTAATTACCATGTATATTTATACTTTTATTTAATATCTTTTAATGTTAAATTGTTTTTTAAAGTTTGTTCCAGACATTATTGCTTATACACATTATAATTTTCAGCCTTATTGTAAATTAAATACTTTATTTTAAATAAAAGAAGTTATATGCAATAAATTTGTTTTAAAAGATAAAATGAGCTTATTGACATTACCATTTACATATCATTCTACAATAACGACTTAACTACAATAAATAATGAAATAGTAATGCAAAAAATAAATAAACAGACGTTTAAAACATAATAACACGCTAATAAACACGATGGCGCACTAAGTGCGCCGCGCGACTGCCCTTCTTCCAACAGTGGGCGCGATTGCTGGAAGGTTAATTTAGCACAATTTATACAGAGTTTTGATGCAATATAAAACAAAATGTCAACCGCATTAATAGTTTACCCCAGGAATCAACCCCTTTTCCAGATTGACTGATTTTCCCGTCAACGAAGTCGTTCAACCGTTATTTATGGGAATGGCATCTACATCCTATAAGTAGTAAAATAATAACCTATGGTAAATAAAGAATGTAACAATTCTAATAAAAGAAGTTCTATAATTGTCTATATTTATAATAAAAAAATCAGCAGATAAGAACAGAAAGAACGTAACTATTATTATTGATATAAATTTACTATGTTTAGCTAAAAAGGTATTGCAAATATTTCATTTGTGATATTGCATAATTACTTGTAAATTCTTATTGAAATAAATATTGACCCAGAATAGCAGAAGTTTAATAAATAAAATTCGAAATTAACACAGTAGTCAATTTATTAATAATGAAATTTTTTGCATCCTCGGATGCATTTTCAGGAGCCTAAACTAAGTACAGCCTAATGACCACGCCTTAAATGAAGATGAGGTACAAAGGAACTTTCATTATAGCTGATCAAATGTAGGACTCTTTTCCATTTGAAATTTTAATCATTGGGCATCTGCCTGAACAGGAAAAATTGTAAATACTTTTCATTCCAACATGTAAAAAACTATTTTTTCTCATTCGCCCCCTAAAGTAGAAGTGAATTATGGAAGTAGGAGCTGAAGCTCATAAGTAGGGGTCGATTTGATACACTTGTCAGGCGTCGATGATCAGTTTTTTGCTCGTCCTCCTTAGTCTAATGATGCGTGACCACTTAAAGGCTAAACAGCTGTTTAGGCCGCTTTTATTGAGATGTAAATACAACTCTATTTCATGGTAAAATTGTGCCCTTAACTAATCTCAGTGGACCAGAAGGGATAAAAGGTCACATCCCTCCTGATTTAAGAGTCACAGAACTGATGTAGCCATCTTAGGCACTTTAGACAGCGATGGCTTTAGCAAATAGTCGCACAAACGTACAATATAAGTTTGTCACACAATATTTCAATTCTTGGCCAATGGTCGATGCATAGTGATGTACTTTTGTACCAAGTCTTGATGTATGTGTAATTATCTGCGGGACTTTTTCAGTAATGCAAAAGTTGGTCTAAATCCACAGTAGATCCCAAACTATTTTCGCTTGTTCACACCTCGTGGTCCTCATACGACTATGGTTAGGGGTATCGGGCAATTTTTAGAAGAAAGAGGAAGCTCAGACGTTTGTTAGACTTTTCCAACAATCGGAAGAAGGTATGGCACTCACAGTAATCTACAAGTTGAAAAAAGAATATAAATTTTAACAAATTGTTAAAAACAACGCATCTAGTGGAAGTAACAAACAATGCCGGAACTGTCTTGGCGGTTTAATTCAATTTTAACATGAAGGGGCGTATACACCCTCTACTAATGAGCCGATTTAGCTTATTTTTGAAAAATATCTTCGACATTAGATACCCACAACGTTTACCGAGTTTGGTTACAATAAAGCTAAAATTACGACCGCTAAGACCAAATTAGTAATTTAATGTGCATAATAAATTAATTTTGAATAACGTAGTAAATACATGAATATACAAGCGTAATACCCGTTCTTCGTCACCGCAGATAAGTAGTTATTTTATTGCGTTAGAAAACGTATCATCAAAATGAACGCTACTATATAATTTTGTGCAGTTTATTATAGCATGGTTCCCGTCATACTACAATATAGTATGTTATTCATCAATTAATAAGTAATCAAAGTGTAATGTTTCTTGACAAGCCGTTATCTATAGGTTACCAGTAGCAGGAGTTTAACCAGTACAGGTTAAAATTCGTGGTAAAAATTAAGTTTCACGCACTCAAAAACCGATTTCTTTCAAATTTTGTACAATAACGTATTTTGATGCACTAAACACGAATACGTTAAAAAAAAAACCTTCCATTTAACTAGGAAAGAAGTTATTAAGCACTGAAGTTAATAGAATAATTAATAGAATTCTATTAATTTTAGCGAGTTGGATTGACTGGGGTTTTGTTATCTTCTTGAGTGAGCGTAGCGAGCGGAAACGCATAGCATATATGCCTTAAAGTCGTCACAAATTTAGTTGTTAACATTAGCTCTCATAAACCGCATAACAGTGAACTTTAGTGCTTAATAACTTCTTTCGTAGTTAAATGCGAAGGTTTTTTTTAACGTATTCGTGTTTAGTGCATCAAAATACGTAATTGTACAAAATTTGAAAGAAATCGGTTTTGAGGGCGTGAAACTTAATTTTTACCAAATTCGTTTTCAAAAGTAGTAGAAAGCCGAGCAACACGCAAGCGAGGAGTCGTAGAGTAGCCAGCCAGCAAGCCAACTCAAATCATCAACCAATCCTACTTCCAAATATATGGATCTTCACCAATGCATCAGTGTCTCAGCAACATCACACATCCACAAGAGGCAGTTAGTTATCATTATTATTAAAGTAACAGTTTAATGTTAATTATATTTATATTGATACTGTTGAATTCATGAACCCTCACATTCTCCACACACTAACTGAGCTCCCACAGGAAAATGTACCATATACCATGGAAAAGGATGGTATATTTTCAACTTTATACAAGTAGTTTGGTCTGGGCGATGATAGGTTAGTGAGTGAGTGAGTGGTATTTGCAAATATACACTAGGTGACAAATTAGGTATTACTATTTTAATGATATTGAAACGAGACCAATTATTTTTCTTAATGGCTCTCTTGGCGTTATATGATGAATTGAAACAATCATAAAAAACATAGAATTATTGAAGGAAAAAAGCTTAATTTTTTAAAAAATGACTATGTTCTAATAGGCAGATAATGAATTTAAAGAAGTGAGATAATCGGGTATTTCCTTTTTTTATAAGTATGTTTTTTTTTTTTAGTTTAGAAGTTAGATTAAGTTGGAAATTCATTTTATAAATGTATCCTTGTAATAACTGTTATCAAGCCATTATGTGGTAAATTATTGTCTTTAATTGTTTCAAAATGCTATATTATTGAATAGTGAATGTTTTAAACTTATGTCACTTAATTTTATATTAATTACTGGTTAATTTAAATACCTCGTACAATTATTCTTTTTTGTTGCACATAGCCAGGTTTCTGTTTACTTTAACCCCGGCCCTTGGGCCTCAACAATCATAGTTTATTTAGGAGTTGTGTGTATTCCACAAAATACAAATATGTATGTTTATTTTTAATGTATATTCTAGAATACACAAAAATGGGTATCAACTATAGATAAGGATTGAGTTAATGATGTATATAAATGCCTAGAAGCTGAGGGGATTTATTATTGAATAAACTTTTTTAAATTAATCATATTTTTTCCAATATGTGAACTGACACTTATCTTAAGATGCATTTATTTATTTTTTTAAAATTTTAATTCAATAGAAGAGTCATTTTATTATTAGATTTGTAAAAGATAAAAAATAATAATTTTTTTTTGTACTGTGTAATTTATATATTTGTATTGTTCTAATAAGGCTGCAATTCTTGCATATAAGTTGTAAAACTTGAAGCAGTGACGCATATAATTATTATTACACAAAAAAGTGTGTTTATTTCCAGACCACATTAGAGGTGGGGGTATTAAACTATAAAGACACAAAGTTTGTACTTTTCCTGTGGTTAGTCCATAAAATAAACAGTTTATCAATTCAATTTTTCCCTTTTAATAAACGAGGAATTGTTTACATTCCAATGATAAATACAATTCACAAATATACGGGCGTTAACAGAATATATATTATTGATAAGATAAGTCTAGGAATTTTTGTGAGTGCGCTGCTATCTGGCGGTATATCTGAGAAGTGTAGCAGTGATGTACTGGTAAGTCAGCCCTTCTGTGGTCGAGCCGTAGAAGAACCTCTCGCTGGACATGTAAGTTAGCGTGATCTCGTCCACGATAGGGATCTCGCTTCCGCAGGGCCCTTCGTAATTTATGGACTTCCGCTTGATTTATTTATCTCATTAAGGGCCTTTCCTTACACTCCTCGCGGACGAAAATTTTCTCAGAATTTTCCTGAACCCAGTTTACAATTTGACATTCTTAAAATCGAAAAGGGATGCAAACGTATAAGATATTATTCGTCAACGTGGGTAGTGAACCGAATTGGTTTAATTTTACAACAACTTTTTCTATTTATTTATTTATTTAAGAGCATTCGTAACTAAGACGACCTGCTCGATACTTGAATACATAGATTAAAGTGCTAGAACGTGTACAAATTACAATAAATGTAGAAAACAAAGGTTGTTAAAAAAGAATAAAAATGAAATAAAATGAAAAATATGAAACATTGATAAAAGAAACAACTTGGAATATAATCCACTTAGTATAAGCAAAAGGATTTGGAGAACAAAAAGGAAGAAAATTACTAGTAAGTATGAAGAGGGAGAAAAAATGTTTAGAATTATATTAAAAAATAAAATAGTAACCCTAACGAAAAATATAATAATATGAAAAAGTAAATTAATAATACCAAGTAATTTTAAGTAAGTGAGTGGTAAAATACAAGAAATAGGTTCTCATCAGGATTAATTTAGACAAACTGATTTAGTCTTCCTCGATTTAGAAGTGTGTTGTTTGGTAGAATCAGTTCTTGAGTCAATGATATTCTTCTTTTCAGAATCAGATGACTAGACATGACATAAACAATTTAATAAAAATACACATAATGAACAAGTGGCAAACTGACTGGACATACACACAAGACAACAAGTTACGAGAGATTAAGCCGACAATAGGAGCCTGGAGTTCCAGTATTCGGAACTCGAGGCGAGAAGAAGTCGTGCTTACTAGACTAAGAATCGGACATTCACACTTGACACATTCATATTTGATGACAAGACAGGACAAACCGATTTGTACACTTTGCAACGTTCCATTAACAATCAAACACATACTTACAGACTGCAGGGAAAGACAAGACATTGACTTACCTACAGACTTACACGAATTGCTTAAACAGGACTGTACACACATTGATGATATTCTAAAATATTTAAAAAATAAAAATAAGTTCCAACGTTTTTAGAAATCCTCCCTATAAATTATTTATTTTGTATTTATTTATATATTTTTTTTTATAATTTATTTACCTTTATAATTATTATTTTATTTTGTTTTCTTAAACAATGATAAATCTTTTCAGCTACTAGAGTATCTTTTTGTGTTGTCTTTTTCATTTAGCTTTGTATTTTAACATTCTAGCTTTGTTCGCACATTGAATTTAAGAGTAAATAGCCTTTGTTGTGTACTCTCAATAAATAATAAATAATATATTCTTCTTTTCATTTGGTTTAAAAATCTTCTCTTCTTGTTTTTCTGCTTTCTGTTTTATTTCCTCTTCATTCTTGGCACTTGGTTGCTTCTTTTTCTCCACTTTTTCTATTAATATTTCCACAACGAATTTTGAGTTTCGTTGCAATAATTACAACCATAATTACGGCCGGACTGGGCGAATAACTACTTTGGGTCCGGACTAAACCCGCCCACCAGATGAACCAATATTGCCGGTTAACGAACCCGTTCAATCATTTGCTTGGGGAATACTAAGTACCAAGTTTCGCGACAAAAAAAAAACAAAAAAAAAAACATAAAACTCTAATGTGTATCGTGGTAAAAATAGTTCATGAAATGTTCGATTCCTTACATTGGCATAATTTTTTTATTTATGAACCGATTGACATAAAACAAACTCTAGCTTACCACAATATATAAGTGAAAACCGCAACAAAATCGTACAAGCCGTTCCTGATATTAGAGCGCACAGACAAACAAAAAACACAAACGTAAACAGACAAATATTCTAAAAATCGTTGTTTTGGGTACTATTGCGTTGATATAGGCAACCAATAGTATTTTTTCTTATATATCTTCCATGTACTGACAGCGATCCGTTAGAATTTTATTATATGTATAGATAAACATAAATCAATTGATAGTTTTAATTATATAAATGTAACTTATTTACTTATTATTTCTTTTTTGCGATCTTCCACATCATTGGTTAATGGCAACAAACCACTCTTTTGCTGTTAATTGCTGCTCATAGTGATATTATTAATACCAAGTCAGTTAAATACAAACCTAAGTATAATATTTAAAAAAATAAGTAAACAAAATAAATGAATAATTTAATTTAAAGATAAAAAAAAGTATCTACAGTAAACAAAACAAATAAACTGAAATTATAAATAGATAACATAAAATTATAAATATTTCATTATTTATTTTAGGGTTTCAACGGTGTTATTCAGCCTTCTTCTATGCAGGTTTCATTCTAGACTAATTTCCTCGTCTTCACCCGTAACCAATAAAAAAAAATCTTAATGAGGCAGAGATATTTAGCCGCCGAGAGTTAAGAAGTAAGGAAAAGTTGATTGGATTTGGCTGGGAAAAGCAATCAGATTCTCGAAAAAATCTCTAGAAGAATTTTGTCCATTTTGAGTTCAAATTATTTACATAGTTTTCAAAGATTTTGACCTTAAATTGACTTATTGAGGTAAAATTTACTTGTAATGACTTGCTACCATAGATTCTGTTATCGACTTGTTTAAGGGTTCTCAGATCAAAGTTCGGCACATCGAAAGGTTACTGTATTTCAAAAGTAAAGTATAAAAATATAAACATCACGATACAACAGAATATTTTTGAGCACATAATAATAAATTGCCTTATATACAACAATATCAGAGAGAAATACAAGATATCTGAAATAATAAAAACAGCTCTAGATGACGAAGAACCAACCATTCAGAAATGTTAGAATTCTCAAAAATATAAGACAACGATTATAGGCCGTATCGCAACAACAAAAATATAAAAACAAATATAATAGTTTAAAAATGGATTCCAGGCCATGCAGGAATCCTAGGAAATGAAAAAGCAGACATCCTAGCTAAGGAAGCGACTTCATTGGCCCTACCGGCGAATTCTTTCTCACACCCTCGAGACGTGAAACGCCAAATAAAATAACTCTTTTGGGAACAGTGGCAAAGAAGATGGGAAACAAGCACAACCCACTTGAGAACATTTTATCCCTCAGTTCGCTCTACAATAGTTTACGATGACCTTTGTCGACGAGACTCAGTGGTAATTACAAGGCTGCGTATTGGACACACTCGTCTAAGACATGGCCATCATCTTTTCGGTAGGCTTCGTCCAACGTGTAATCATTGTGGTGATGTACTTACCGTGGATCATATTATGGCGGAATGCTCCCAGTTGCAAAGAGCCAGGGATAGGTTTGGTATTAACAGTATAGAAATTTTGAATAAAACAGAAAAATTTCAGAATATTATTGATTATCTTTAATTTATTAAAGCATACATACATATCTAAAAACGTAACTTCCTTTGAAAAAGAAAAATATACAGATTTAGATTAAAATATAATATTGTAAAATATAAACATTAGTAAAGATTTTAAATTTCAAATATTAAATAATTTGATAATTTTTTTTTTTTTTTTTTTTTTTTTTTTTTTTTTTTTTTTTTTTTTTTTTTACGGCGCTTCTACAAACGTCGCCATTAGCGCCGGGCTATCTACAGGTTGCCACCCTTTTATAATGCCAACAGCACGTGGTCGGTCACCCATTCAGGTACTGGCCACGCCCGACCTTGCTTAACTTCGATGATCTACGGGAACCGTTGTATTCAACGTGGCTATGGCCGTTGGCTAATTTGATAATCTTCGTCAAATTTAAGCGGTAGGGTATTGTGCTAAAGGCCATTGTAGTCGACGCACAATAAATTATAAAAAAAATAGTTTAAAGTATTAAGAATTTTGTAAAATTTTATTTCCAGTTGAATTTTTCGCTTCAAACTTTAATGGATGGCCATAAATGACAGAAAAAAAAATAACTAAGACAATAACAGGAACAGGAAAAGAAAGAGGAAATAGCATAGTAAAAAGCGTATAAAAAAGTTATGTACCCAAGAGGATTAGGGAGGGGGACAGGTGGACGCCCAGACACACCTTGTCTTTGGAAGTAGTTACATTACCTCTAATATAGCATAATTATATAGGTCAACTATAGTATACGTTTCAGCTGTAACTAATAATAACAAAGTATATAATAAAAAGTCTGAACCGCAAGAAGTTCTTAGCGCGTTTTCGTTCAAATCCTAGTGCCATTAGTAAAGGAATAGAAGAAGTTATTGATCGGTTTTGATTATTCTTGAAAAATATAAAATAATCTCAAAGAGAAGGAAGATTTAAGGCGCTACAACAAGAATCTGACAGTGTCAACTGGAAATAACCGGCTTCCATTTATCTTACCATGTTTTACTAAATTTTACTGTTAAATTCAATCTAAAGCTTAAAAAAAGCTAAAAATTGAATTAAACAGAGACAAAAAATCCCTTTCAAAAGATCAAAATTATCCCTTTCGGAGATTTAAGTTCTTATATATCTGATTGATATCATACAATCGATAATTGCTTCAGAACTTTTTTGTGGAAAATTTAGTAAGCTTCCGAATGATCACCTTCCACTTACCACGATTTTCTATCCGTTTTCGAGATATTAGCGAAAATATACGAAAATCCCAAAACAGTTCAACTTTCTTAAAGATCGATTCACGCTAGACCGGGTCGGGTCCGGCCCGGGCCCGGCCACAGTGAACCAATCACACACGCAAAAAACACGGACTCGGCCCGGTGTAGCGTGAAGGAGTCCATTGAATATGCTTCTGTGATTGGTTCTCCGTGTCCCGGACCCGACACGGTCTAGCGTGAATCGACCTTAACTCTAAATTTAACCAAAATTTTATGGTCTTAGTTTGGGTGTATTAAAAACATTTAGAAAATATTTCAATTGAATCCAACAACTCTATGTACCCAAACCGAAAAAGTGTTATTACTTTTCTCAAATACAGATACAGCACTGTGTCCACAATGATGCACAAGGAAGACTTTCTGGAAAAAGCACAACAAAAATGTATTAAAATCAGCTATACGACTCCCTGGGAGAAAGGAAATATTTTTGGCCAGATTTGCGCTAACACGTACTAACCTCCTACAAGCTTACACCAACCGACGCAGAAACGTGCGACTTACCAATAACAGTAGAACATACTATTATTTTTGCAAAAAGTTTGAGAAAATTCGAGCAACTCATCTTATAGCACTCATATTTGAGGAAGCAATGCCCTAAAAGATAAAGAAACAACCGTTTAAAACCTTTTTTTTTTTTTTTATAATTTATTTATGAGCACCCCGCATTGACAGCGTTTCGCCCAGGTACACATATAAA
The DNA here is from genome assembly GCA_946811695.1 of Gonocerus acuteangulatus. Lineage (NCBI taxonomy): Eukaryota > Metazoa > Arthropoda > Insecta > Hemiptera > Coreidae > Gonocerus > Gonocerus acuteangulatus. The sequence goes on from OX328130.1 coordinate 27,025,086, forward strand.
ATAGAAATACATTACAACAACAAAATAGTTACAATATTACATAATTACAAATCCAATTACATTATTGTGTGTTTTAATCTAATTATACAATTAACTTTGTGAATAACATACAGCTAAAAATAAAATTAACTAGTAAAAAAAAACAATACATTTTTAAGAAAAACTTATAATTATAAAGGAAACGAAGAAAATCGTTCCTATGTACAATATGACTATATATAATCGCAACAGTTTCTATTTACAATATAGGTTCTATGCATAGTATGACAACATACAGAACAATAGCCCCATGTACAATCAATAGGAAGGATCCTATGTAAAATAATTATGAATAAATGAATAAATGAAAAAAAAAAAAAAAAAAAAAACTTTCAACGGCGATGTTAAAAGCATAGTTCGGGTCGTCTAGACAATCAAAGACAATGAATTAAGAAAATTAAGTGGTTGTTGTAATACATACTACACCCACATGTTGACTATTTGAGGAGTTTGGTCTGGGGTTTGTTAAATTTTGTTAAAAATATTGTTGTCTTTAAGAAAGGTAAGTGTAGCGTTGATATGGTGACTGCTATCACGGAGTAGTTCGTTCATGTCTCGTGGAATTTCCAAGTCTTGTCTCAAATTACAGTCTGTCAGTATATGTTGAACTGTGAGGTCTTTGTTACAGATTTGGCACAGTGGTTTATTCGACTTTGTCATAAGGTATTCATGAGTTATACGTGTGTGGCCTATCCTTAGTCTGGCTAACACTACTTCTTCTCGCCTTGAATCCCTGTATGACGAAGCCCAGTCGCTTACGGGTTTAAAACCTGTTAAGCTAACTAAATGAGAGAAAAATGTACAAAAAACTGTAGCCAATATGAATTGCCAATGACCTATATGGCTTGAGGCAGAATAATTAAAATGGAAATAAAAAAAAAATCACTTATAATTATAATTTTTTTTTTTTTAACGGCGCATCTACAACTTGGCCATTAGCGCCGGGCTATCTACAGGTTGCCACCCTTTTCTAATGCCAACAGCACGTGGTCGGTCACCCATTCAGGTTCTGACCACGCCCGACGTTGCTTAACTTCGGTGATCTACGGGAACCGGTGCATTCAACGTGGCTATGGCCGTTGGCTATAATTATAATACTTATACTTAAAAAAAAAAAATACAGAATATAATTTATTCTGCATTATATCAAACAAAAAGGTATTATTATTTTATTCTTGCAATGCCCCACATCATTAGGTAATGGCACCAATGATGTGGAGCATATAAATCAAATCCGACCATTTATTATTAGATATAAGGAAATCAAAGAAAACTTCGGCTTTGAAATCCCACATATAAAAACAAACCAAGAACACCACCATGGACAATACGAAATTTCAACATAGACACAACACTGACTAAATTCAAAATGACAAACCCTACTTCAAATTTGCTATATAAACAATTCTTCACAAAACTGACTTTTGAAAACAAAAACCGCCTATTTCCCTATACTTACGGGTCGATAACAACAAACGGCGTAGGAGCAGCCGCAATCAGGCGAGTACACAGCCAAAATGTCCGTCACGCAGGAGCTGCATAACTAAGCACTTTCCTCAGAATTTGGGTTGTGTAGACTGGTTTCCAGAACAATTTGCTTAAAATATTCTACATAAATAAAATAAAAACATGAATAGTTCTCTTTTAATTTTGTAATGAGTAACTGTTTAATTAATACTTTGCTTCTAGAGTTATATTTACACATGGTACCTACTACACTACTTAATAAATACGAAAAACTTCATATTTTCTTCTTTTGATCTGACGCAGGAGCAGGATACAGTCCCTCTTGGTAGAAAGCGCTCCCTGCGGCGGCCTTGCGAACCTACGTCTTGCGGGCTATTCTATTGAAATATATTACAAAGTAAACCCCCCTTTCCGATTGACCGATTTAGCTCATTTTTAAAACACTTCTTTCCCATGAGTTACCCACGACGTATACCGCGTTTCGTTACAATACAGCAGAAATTACGACCGGTATGAGTATATTAGTAATTTGGGTCCGGAGTAAACTCTTAATGAACTGATTTAGTTTATTTTTACAACACATTTGTACCTGTAGATTACCACTACAAATACCGAGTTTCGTCGAAATATAACAAAAATCACGGCTGGTAGTGGCAAATTGGTATTGTGGGTCCGAAGTAAACCCCCCCTTCTAATGAACCGAGTTAGTTAATTTTTACATCTCACTTTTCTCTCTAGATTACTACAACGAATACCAAGTTTCGTTGAAATATAACAAATATTACGGCTGGCATGGTCAAATTAGTGTTTTGGGTTCGGGGTAAACCCCCCTTCCGGAGGACCGATTTTGGTGGTTAACGAACTCGTTCAATCGTTTGCTAATTGAAAGCTATATACCAAGTTTCGTGACGAAAAAACAAAAACTCTGGCCGCTATCGTTTTAGCAGACACACACACACACACACACACACACACACACACACACACACACACATATATATATATATATATATATATATATATATATATATATATAAATTTTAACGGGGCTCATTTTCGGGTTCTACTAGGTAGGATCGATAAAGATTTGAAGAAATTTTTCAAACATTCCGTCATGAGTTCAACCTGAATATCTACTTTCTTTCGGAGGAAAGTGCTAAAACTCCCTCCTAACTTCAAACAAAATAGGGAAGCCACTACCATATGATTACTATGGTTGTACCGAACACCATTTTGAAAATAATTCAATATGGTTTATGTTTCATAAAAATTAAAAAAAGGCTAACCAGGTCTCCGAGTTCCAAAATTTATAGTTTATACATTAAAATCCATATTTCGGCTTAATTCCATCATCAGGATTCTATGGAAAAAAATTTAAAAATCACACAACATTTTCATGCTCGATTCCCACTAAAGGGTGGTGGCTTTTCTTTAGAAAAAAGAAAGGGCATCAGCTCTATCCTGTCAAGAAAAGGGTGTTAACTTATAGATAACCCGTCCTAAAATTCATAGTGAATAATTATGGACGTTAAAATTTAAATTTAAAATATAACTTTTTGAACTGTAAATTATTCAGTGAGTGAGATATTTTGATACAAGTAATGCGAATTCAGCTTTATATTGGTGTTCTGGGATTTTCTAAATCCTTTTCCAGAGAATCCTGGTTATGAAGTTAAGCCGAAATATTGATTTTTTATGAATAAAATATTAATTTTGGAACTGGGAGACCTTTTCTTCATTTTATGAAACCTAAATAACTTATTAAATGTCACAGATAATTGGTAGCAATTATCAACTTAATACCTCGATATTTTTAAGATAATGGAATATACATTAGATTGTGACGCACATTCTCTTAGTTTTTTTTTCTTTCTTATAAACAGAATCTGCAATATATTTTTCCATCGGCTTCCTATCGGTGATTCATGAACTCTTCTCTATATTTTATAGCCTTAACATACAGAACGGTCTAGATCCACCAAGAACATCCAGAGCTACCGCGATTAAGACATACTGACTACAGTGTTGGACTACACTAACAAGGCGACTTTACAGCCTGCAGTAAAACCTCTCTGTCAGGTTATAAATAACGTTACCTCAACCCCCCTCCCTATGAAACACGGAAAACAGTTCACTACTAATCCGACGTTCGAAATGGATCGTAATTTAAGGGTTTTAATCGGCCTATCGATAGTGGAAGATCGAGGTGTACGCTGACCCCACTTGCTTCAACATGTTTCATGGTTGGAACATTATGTCTGCAATAAATACTTCAAGGCATCTCTTATATAATGCCGTTGTGGGAAATTGACAACAGAGAAAATAGCACGACAGGTTGTCGTGCTTTATGTCCACGCAGGTAAGGGAAATCTAGTGATGTACTAGAAGTAAGACTCGATGTTTTTCTAGATTAGAAACAGTTTCTAGATTATTTAGATTCTAGTTCTAGATTATAAAAGCGTTTCCTGATGTCTGCATGAAAACGTCAATTGTAAATCAAATTTATAAAGGTTAGGTTAGGTTGGTGGTTTAAGGGTAAGCTTAGAGTATAACTGAATTGTGCGAGTTTAATGTTAGGCTGTGTTTGAGACAGAGTTGAGTATCTAAAATTGCATTTGTTGGAATCTTGCTTGGAAAATATTATTATTGCATAGAGAAGAGAAATATTTGTCCTTAAAGAGAAAGGAAAACACACTTAAAATGTATATATTCATAATATTATCTATTTATTTATTTTATTTTGTTTTATTTATTTTTAATTTTTTTATTATCATTTTTTTATTTTTCTAGCTTTTTTTAATTTATTTATTTTTTTTTTTTTTTTACTCTTACATGATAGTAATTCATACTTTTTTCCTTCTTTTCCTTTTCTTTTCTTCTTCTTTTGTTTATTCATTTTATATATATATATATGTATGTATATATATATATATATATATATATATATATATATATATATATATATATATATATATATGCTATTTTTCAAGCTACATCGCTGGGAATTAAATGTGTTGTTTATTCGGCATCTGTCTCCAGCGGTCTTGCTCCTCCTGTCATCGCAATATTTCGCCGGATTCCTCTCCGGCTTCTTCCACCTCCTTGCCATTCCCTTACCAACCAGCAAGGATGAATGATTGCCTGAAGAAGCCGGAGAGGAATCCGGCGAAATATTGCGATGACAGGAGGAGCAAGACCGCTGGAGACAGGTGCCGAATAAACAACACACACACACACACACACACACACATATATATATATATATATATATATATATATATATATTTATTTTTATACCACATTTATTTATTTGTATTTTTTTTAATATATACTAGCGATTACGCTATAAATTTAGTGCTAACCTTTATAAGCGATTATAAAGGTAAGCACTCAAGGGCAAATTTTTGAAAGATATCTTCAAAAGCACATCGACAATATAAAACTGACACCTCCCTCGTCAGAAACAGGTGTCTTCTGAAATACAGCAAAATCGGGTATAAATTAGCGAAACCAAATGTATTTATTCCTTTCGTTGCTTACCTGAAGTATGTGCTGGCTTCTGTAGTGCGGACTTTTATTTGTTTCACATTGCTCCCTTCGTCATTTAGGTCTATTAAAGTTTATATAAATAAATAAACATTTATTAATATTTTAGCATAATCTAACATTCTACTCTATAGGATCTTTTTTAAAATTTGATTAAAGTGCGGACTTTTTAACCATTCATATGGTAATTATTTAATTAATTGTTTTACTAAAATACTTTAATTACGAAATTCAATTCTGAACGTAACCAAACGATTTTCTTAAGTAAATATAAACAAAAAATAATAAGAAGTATATAAATAAAGCAGTAAATAATTTTTCTATGCTTTCGAAAAAAAAAAAATTTTCAGTATGTACTTTTTGGTACATCAGTTGACGCGTGGGGTATAGAGTTCCCAACGTATGTTTGATGATAATTAATGGCGTTTTTATTTTATATATATTACAATGTCTAAATTTTATATATTAAAAAATATTTATCCTGGTAAAATCTTAGTAGTACTTAATTATTTTATGTATATGGAAAAATAAATAAATTTCTTGAAATTCGTTTAATTAGTAAAATGGCGTATCCCCGTGGTCTAGTTTCTAACGCTTTGGATTCTTATGCGGGAGATGGGTGTTCGAGTCACGCCTGCAGCGGGGATTTTTCACATAAGCCCCGTTGAGAAAATTACTTGCTGGACCATGGATGTCGGCGCTAATGGCCTAGAAAAAAAAATGTTAAACATTATTGGCAAAAGAATTTACCCAAAACTTTACTTCTTTAGTAAAAATTTCTACTATTCTAGTACCACTGTACCCTGCGTCAGGCGCAGGAAGGATGGTACGAACAGTTGGAATGTACTCCTCGGACCAAAACTTTACTTCTAAAGTAAAAATGCATACTATTCTAGTACCACTGTAGCCTGCGTCAGGCGCAGGAAGGATGGTACGAAGAGTTGGAATGTACTCCTCGGACCAAAACTTTACTTCCAAAGTAAAAATGTATACTATTCTAGTACCACTGTAGCCTGCGTCAGGCGCAGGAAGGATGGTACGAAGAGTTGGAATGTACTCCTCGGACCAAAACTTTACTTCTAAAGTAAAAATGTATACTATTCTAGTACCACTGTAGCCTGCGTCAGGCGCAGGAAGGATTGTACGAAGAGTTGGAATGTACTCCTCGGACCAAAACTTTACTTCTAAAGTAAAAATTTATACTATTCTAGTACCGCTGTACCCTGTGCCAGGCGCAGGAAGGATTGTACGAAGAGTTGGAATGTACTCCTCGGACCAAAACTTTACTTCTAAAGTAAAAATTTATACTATTCTAGTACCGCTGTACCCTGTGCCAGGCGCAGGAAGGATTGTACGAAGAGTTGGAATGTACTCCTCGGACCAAAACTTTACTTCTAAAGTAAAAATTTATACTATTCTAGTACCGCTGTACCCTGTGCCAGGCGCAGGAAGGATGGTACGAAGAGTTGAAATGTACTCCTCGGACCATCAGGGCATCCAAACGTTTTGAAAGGATTTTTGGAAGCTATTCATGAAATAATGTTGTTATATTTTGATAATAATCTAAGATGAATAAAATATAACAACATTATCGTATAAATAGCTTCCAAAAAACGTTGCAATATAAAGCAACGGTATGAAGTCGTATTTTGATCATTTTCCTTCTGTACTAAATCATATAGGATGTTGAATTACAACTTTTGAGAGTAATAAGTCTATTTTTTGAACATCTGGAAATAGTTATTTGGGTTAGTATTAATATTTTAATTCGAACAAAATACTTTTTATAATTATTTTATTATATTTATTATGGTAGCTCTTTAATAGCGACTTGCGTTACTGATGTATATTACAAAACAGCCTAGCGTTATGAAAGCCTTGAATGGACCAAGAAGAATCTGATACAGCTTTGGCAACGCAGATAGCAAATCTCGATTCGAGAATAGTTTCTAGCTGCTGGATATAATAATAAACAATAACAGTAGATTATAATAGGTTCTACAATGAAGCATGAATCGCAAGAACGTTTCAAAAGTTTACACGAAATCGGAACGTAATCATAAACGACAAACTTTCTAGTCCATGCAATTAAAATGCAAGAAAATAAGTAGCATTATGCGAAATAACAATTTCCTTTCAATTTGTAAAAATTAACTTATAATAAACTAATATGTTTTCATACATTTAGGTTGGAACCTGATGACACTCCTATCATTTATTCGCGTACTACAGGTGAGCACTTTCTATATAATGATGTTGTTCTAAGGCCTATTCTAATTTGACAACTTTTTTATTTTATTTTTATTTTTTGTGTGCTTAACGGCACCCCGTAGGAACACGGCGCTTCTACATCTAGGCTATTAGCACCGACATCCAGGGTGCACCGAGTAATTTTCCCAACGAGCCGTGGGATGAGAAAATTCCTGCCACCGATGGGGATCGAACCCACCACATCCCGCTTATGAATCTAAGGTGCTAGGCACTCGACCACGGGAGACCCCCAGAATTCATTAGTATTACTAAGCCTAGCTGTGTAGGGGCTGGGTACTTATTTCCATCGTAGTTGCCTCGTTCACACGTTAAATATTAAGCAATATAGTATCGTGTTTATATATATATATATATATATATATATATATATATATATATATATATATATATAGACATAAGTTGAACCAATTTATAAACAATCTTTTAATGTAGACAAAAGGTCAATGAAACAGCATTGACATGTTTGTAAATGTTTTCAAATTCCTCTACATTTTTCGCAACATTAGATGATTCTTGAGGAGCTTGATGCTCTATAAAGCCCAGGGGGAGAATTCATTTATAAAAATCTAATATCCAGAGGAAGATTTGTCATTGAATTAAAAAAAAAAAAAAATTGGCATTCAAAATCCAAAATTTCTATATTTGATCATTGTATTATTTTGTGCTCTGTAAAATTCGGAAAAAAACTAATTTATTCATTTACAGTATCATAAAACTAAGCTCATGTTGTGGAATATTGCTCAACAAGAGCGCTTAAACTTATTCAGATGTTGATAATAATAATTTGGTGTACCCCTAGGAGACCAATTTTGTTTATTTTTGTAACATGTCTTTAGTTGGGCAAGTATCTGTCGACGTTCATTGCAGGGAAGTATAAATGAACAAAACTTACTGATCCTAATTTAATTATTTAATCAACATGTCCTCATAGTTTGAGAATGATGGATCACGATTTCTTTGAAAGTTAGAAAAATTACGGCTGGTAAGGGTAAATTAATAATTTAATTGCTTAAGCTTCCAGTCAATATATGCCATTTTTGCTCTTTGACGACCTCATCCAATCGTTTGGTATGAGAATATTTTATGACAAATATCAGAAAGGATGGACCAAAATTGTGAAAGCAATCGAGTCATCAGCGTAATGAAGGCCAAATCACTATTGTTGTCAATTGCAACGTGAAAAAGTCACTAGTTTAACCAATTTCATTGTACTAGGAGACTTCAATAGCCGCAAGTAACTGTAGACTTGGAGTAGTTCCGTTAAATCGAAGTGATGTTCAGAGTGTCACGGGTCAATTAATAAACGCGGGAATATATTAACGGAAGTGGCCACCTCTCGCGGGCTAATTTGAAATTGTAATTTCGTCCTAACTTCCGCTCTCCCCCACCTGCCGCAGATGTCCAGCTCGCGCCTTCTTTAACATCATCTCCGATTTATTATACTCCAGAGTTCATCTCCGTTACTAACACGTTGTTATTCATGACCAATGCTTAATCTTGGTAGTTTCAGATAGTCAATAATAACATGTATTAGTAGTGCATAATCCATTTTCCATGTTCCCTACTAACATTCCTTGCGGTTGGACGATAGTTTTTGTTTCTTATGGCCATCATTAGTTGTGTAAGTTTCACCTATTCTATAGCAATGTTTAGTGGACCTGCACAATCCCCGTTTATTATAACCTATAGTCAACTTCGTTAAAGGAGAAAAATACGTCTCTTCAAGCAAAAAGTCTATATTGGACGTTTGTTGTCACGGCTTAAGACAAATCCCTTTTATTCTATATTTCATATTTTCTGTAGTAAATATTTGTAGTAATGCATAATATCCTTTTTATTAAACTGTGTAGCCATCGTCATTATGGTTTTTATTTATTTTTTTATACACCGCACAGACACCTAAGTCATTAGCACGGAACCATATGCTGTTTAACACCCTTCCTAAATATCTACCATGCAGCATAGAATCTTCTGAACGGGCACTGAAATGAGAAATATCTTTATTGCACGCGGGTCTCAAACCCACTTCTTCCTTATGAAAATTCAATGCCTTAGCCACTAGACCACGGGGAGACCCTCATCGTCACATGTTCATCGTCGATGTTCGTAGCCATGTTTTAGTTGTGTACGTCTCACCTTTTCTACTGTAATTTTTAATAGAACTGCACAATAGCTGTTTAATTATGCTCTATATTCAACTTCTTTACTTAAGGTTGACATCAGTTTTTTTTTTTTTTTTTTTTTTTTTTTTTATGCCGCCGGTGGGGATCGAACCCACCATCTCCCGCTTATGAATTTAGCGCGCTAGCCACTAGACCAATCTTGGTCTTTTCACCAATTATGTCTAAGTAACCTTTAGAAGTGCAGCTTTATTGTAGAGTCGTCTTTGTTTTTAATGCTTCTTGCGGTTCAACGGTAGTTTTCTTTTTTTAAGGCCGATAATATATCTTGTACGTTTTAGCACTTTCCTCCGAAGGAAAGTAGCTATTGAGGTTGGACTCATGACGGAATTTTTGAAAAATTTCTTCAAATCTTTATCGATCCTACCTAGTAGACAGCGAAAATGACCCCCGTTAAAATTTATATATATCTATATATATATATATATATATATATATGCATATATATATATATGTGTCTGTTAACACGATAGCGGCCAGAGTTTTTGTTATTTCGCCCCGAAACTTGGTATATAGCATTCAATTAGCAAACGATTGAACGAGTTCGTTAACCACCAAAATCGGTCCACCGGAAGGGGGGGTTTACCCCGAGCCCAAAACACTAATTTGACCATTTCAGCCGTAACATTTGTTATATTTCAACGAAACTTGGTATTCGTAGTAGTAATATAGAGAGAAAAGTGAGATATAAAAATGAACTAAATCAGTTCATAAGGAGGGGGGGTTTACTCTGGACCGACAATACCAATTCGCCACTACCAGCCATGATTTTTGGTATATTTCGACGAAACTCGGTATTCATAGTGGTAATTTACAGGTAAATATGTGTTGTAAAAATAAACTAAATCGGTTCATTAGGAGGGGGGGTTTACTCCAGACCCACAATACCAATTCGCCACTACCAACCGTGATTTTTGGTATATTTCGACGAAACTCTTTATTCGTAGTGGTAATCTACAGGTAAATATGTGTTGTAAAAATAAACTAAATCGGTTCTTTAGGAGGGGGGGGTTTACTCCGGACCCAAATTACTAATATACTCATACTGGTCGTAATTTCTGCTTTATTGTAACGAAACGCGCTATACGTCGTGGGTAACTCATGAGAAAGAAGTGTTGTAAAAATGAGATGAATCGGGGGGTTTACTTTGTAATATATTTTAATAGAAAAGGCAGCCAGACATAGGTTCACAAAGGCGCCGCAAGGAGCGCTAGAGGGACTGTATCCGGTTCCTGCATTAGATCAAAATACGATAATATGAGGTTTTTTGTATTTATTACGTAGTGCAGTAGGTGCTATGTGTAAACATAACTCTGGAAGCAAATTAATAATTTATCAGTTACTCATTACAAAATTAAAAGAGAACTATTCATGTTTTTATTTTATTTATGTAGGATATTTTAAGCAAATTGTTCTGGAAAGCAGTCTACACTACCCAAATTCTGAGGAAAGTGCTTAGTTATGCAGCTCCTGCGTGACGGACTTTTATTTATTTCAGCAGTAAGCCATAGTCGTCGTTTTTTATACTCAATAGCCATCTTCTTTAGCAATTCTACTTCGATTTTTGATGATAGGTGTTGTTTATGGCTAATCCTTAGTATTGTTAAATTCACTTATTCTACATTAAACTAAAGCAGTACTACATAATCTTCAGACTTCTGTCAATAATGTTGTAATCATATTTTTAGAATAACAAGGTTTACTACTATAAATATTTTTTATCAATGAGAGAATTCATTCAATAACATAATTCATAAGAATTCATTCAATAATATATATTATTAACATCTGTAATCCTTCTCATCATAAGAAAAATGAAGTAAAATAAATAACATTTCCAAGCAGTAATTATCTTGAAATACATAAAAACTCTTTAGAGAAAGTCATAAAAATAAAAAGAAATAATTCAACCCCTAGGAATAATAAGAACAACCTCCTAGCGTAGATCATAAATTGCAGGGAGTTGCACATTTCAAAACGGACCTGACACAAAAACCATAAGGCACGCTGGGAAAATTACATAATTATAAGTCGTTAATTACAAACATTACTAGCGTTGGGTGAGCTTATCTCGGCTTACGTAAGTCGGTCATTTTCCCCGCACGCAACCTCTCTGCGATCGTAAGCTGCTAATCCTTGCTCCTGGGGTGCCTCAAGGAGAACTCATATCGTTAAGACCTATATTTTTTTAACTTTTCTATTTTAGTTTGTCGTCCAACTTGGCCGTTGTTTCGTAAATCAATCAATCCTTGTAATTAATTAAGCAAATTCTTCAAGAAGCTCAACACGGAAACAAAATAACAAACTGTGTGTGTCAGTATGAAACATAAAAATTCGGGCAGGAACTGCGTTGTCTTACCGCGATCACATATTATTCAACTGTGTGGTGTAATTTGTATAGCTAAGAATAGAACTTAACTATATTCAGCTATCTGACTTCCATTTTCGTCGGACTTTAAATTATTAAACTCATTTTAGTTTTAAACAAATTAAAACACCTGCTGAAATGTAATCTTCGCTAAGAAACATTGTATTAAACAAAAAAATCTTCTTAAACCATTCAGCAAACTAAAAGTTGCACGAGATCCTTTTTTTACGGAATATGTTTGCAAATAATCACAATGTTTGGAAAAATGCAAAACTGCTCATACTTCTTAATGAAATCAATTTCCCTTGTAATAAGATTTCACATAAAAATGGGAGGGGATTATCCATTGATAAGACGTGTATAATATGTACATTTTAAAACAAAGAGAAACCCTAAATATAGTTAAATATTATCGTGCGTTTCCATCCGGATTTTTTAGTACATGTCACGTACTTCCTTGAAATATTGCTGTTAGTCAGCTGTTATGTACATCAGCACGTAGCTCTCAAAACATTGCCTTCCTTTCTTTGTCATCAGGGGTGGCGGTTTTTTGGGGGGATTAGGTTTCATTTCCATTTGAGTAAAGTAGGAATTAAAATAAATAAAAATAAAATAAAATCTAACTTGCAGAAACTTTTCAAAATAAGTGAATACATTATAAAGGATCATTAAAAATATGAAATCTATAGAAGCTGCCGGAGAGAAAAATTAGTCCTTACAAGACTTAAAATTGGACATAGACTATATACTCACTCTCACTTAATGAGAAAACAACTTTATTAGTTAAACAGATATTAACGGACTGCAGAAAACGAAACTTGAACGTACCATGAATTACATCACGTACGTGAATAACATAAATGAACTATTGATGGATGGTAGTGGACACATAGACTCTATACTATAGTTTCTACGCAATACACATTTATTTGAGCGCATAAAGTGAAGCATATATACACCATGAAATTTTGAGTTTTAAATGTATACGTATTTTTAGTTTGTTTTTTTTTTTCTATAAATTTGGACTTTATTTTTGTTCTTTTTATTTAATTTCAATTTTAGTTTTCCATTTTTAAATTTCTTTGTGCGAATGCATGAATGAATAAAGTAAACATATTATTTCTAAGATTTACATAAATTGCTCTAATAATATTAAACTCAAATTTACAAAAAAGCTTGGGCAAGGCCCATCAGCTAGAGTCGTAATGAGTTCAACGTCATCAGCCTAAATATTGTTGTTTCATTAAGAACCTATGTAATTAAAGCTTTGAGGTTGCATTTTACTTCTAATTTTCCTATAAATTTTCTTGTTCATGGATTGCGATAGAGAAAAACTGACTCTATAATTGAAATCAGCATGAAAAAATATGTTGAAAACACAATTTAAATTTTAAACATGGATCAAAAATTTCAGCATTGTGTTATTGTATTAGAATCATACAAAAACAACAAAAGGATCACTTCTCTATAATTAATCAACAAAAATCGTGAGAAAACCATAGAGTTATTTATTTATTTATTTTATGGTTTTACACCGCTTCTACAAAAGTCATTAGCGGTGACTATATAATTAAATGAAACTGTACATGTTGATTTCTTTTAAAAATTCTAAAATGTTGTTTAAACTTCTTGAGTCTTCTCCCAATAATTCTGATAGATGTCTCTCCAGTTTCCACTTTTTCCTCTTGTCTGTAAATTGGTGGCATTCAGTGAGAATGTGTTCCACAGTGAGGGGAGCATTGTCGCATGGAGAACATGTAGGGGAGTAGAGCTCTGTTAATAAATAAGAATGGGTCAATTTGCTGTGGCCTAGTCTCAGTCTGGCTAGAACTATTTCTTCTCTTCGGTTTTTTCTGTTAGCCGAATACCAGGGTCCAACCGTCTTTTTAATCTTAGATAGTTTGCTACTGCTGGTTGACCAGGTAATTTCCCATTGCTTCATTAATTACTTCCGATGGTAATGGTTCCAATCTCTTTGAGAGAGGAATGGTTCTAGCCTGACTGAGTCCTGTAATGCATTCTTGGCTTCTTCGTCAGCTTGCTCGTTTCCTCTTATGCCCATATGTGATGGTACCCAAATGAAAATGGTGCTCTTGCTCGAGTTCCTCAGTGTGGCAGTTACTTTATTTGCAAGCCAAAATTTCTTGACTCCGGGTTTGCTCAGGCTATCATTTTAACCATAGAGTTAAAATGATATCAAAATCAAACTAATCGAATAGGCAAAATATATACAATAATATATATAAAGAACATTAATCATACTAGGTAATAATTAAATTGTCTATATCTACAAGTGGTTTTGAGATATTTGCAGAGCACTTCCCAATTTCTCCCATTTAGTTCTTTCATTAACTCTTCCTTAGAGGAACATGTCTTGCTAACCTTAGCCTAAACTCCTTCAGAACAGGACACGCTGCAAGGAAATGGAAGGTGTCTTCTTCTTCATTCAGCTGGCACATGGAGCAACAGGACCTCTCTCCTATTCGTCAAGGCTTTTATTAAGGTGGAACATCTCTGTTCTTGGTTTTATTAATTTTTTACGGTCTATCGTTTTGAATTTATTGTTGCATTATTACATATGACGGGTTGAGAAGCCCAGGGATACAAGTGACATTTTTTAAAAAATCGAGTTAAGTGCAGTTCTGGATAGTTAATACATACGAAATGTTGGTGGCAAAGGGATGTAAGTAAATGTCTGGTATTTGCTGAGAAATAGCGGAAACAAAATCAACTAATTTAAACATGAGCAGATTTGTTTGGTGCACAAGGGATACAACTTGTGACTTGCTCAAATGTTTATTATTCATGATACCAGCAGATTTACAACTTTTGTGTACACAAAGTAGGGACTGGCAATGCTTCTATGTACACGTGGCATGATGGTCAGGCCTCATATCCCTCAAGATACTGTCTGGTTTACTGAAGTTTATCAATACTCTTCCAGCGACAGTTAAAAAATTAGCTATGTTCAATGACAATGTAGGAGGCCAAAACCAAAGCCGGTATACTGTTAAGTTCTGGTTTTATATATTTAAATCCCAAGGACTTGAAAATCCCAAAATACAACCATTAAAAAATCTCGCCATATTTTATTGGAGCAATGCATCAATTGAAGTAAATTAAATAAACGGCCTAAAATAAATTAATTAAGCTTCCATTTTCGAACTACTTTTTTATAAATTTGCCTACATGTTAATTACAGTGTCCTCTATGCATTGGGAAAAGATAGGACTCTCTAAGCGGTATTCGTCTTCGAGATATGTAGCCTCAAAGATCCACTTTTTAACATGGGAGACAGGGGCAGAGCGTATCCATGTTTACCTAACAAAAAAAGCGAGTTTGCTTAGCATTTTTCTGGAAAACTAGTTTATGATACAAAATAGCTAACTTAATCTTCCTGACAGAGTTTTAATAGGGCAAGCGGTACTTGACTTCCTATCTTTTCCCAATGCTTAGAGAACACTGTAATTAAGATGGAGACAAATTTATAAAAAAAGTAGTTCGAAAATGGAAGTTATAAGTTTTGAGGGGTGGGGCTTAAACAAAAAGCGCAGGGCTTTTTCTGACCCCGGATTCGGATTCAGGGACCCCAGAAAAATATAGTAAACATGGTCTGGTCTCTCGGTCCGGACTTTTATTTGTTTTGTGTGTGTGTGTGTATGGCTGTCTTATAAATTGATAATATACATTAAGAATTGTTTTTTTTTTCTTAAACTATATAACTGTAATTTCAATTGATGCATTGTAGAAACATAATTAAAAGATTATACAGACTTACACTAATCCGGGAATTTACAAAAACGATTTCACTTTAAACAGTAATATCTCAAAATGACTATAACGTCACTTGTATCCCTTGGCTTCTCAACCCATCATGTCATGTTATTTACTTTGGTAACTATATGTACGTGGTTGGTTCATAAGAGCATAGCCTGTCATACATGGATCTTTGGGCGAAGCACCCTGAGCAGCGAACCACCGGTTGGCTGAAGCTAGCCGGTGAATGAGCTAGCTTCCAGATCGAAGCAGCTATTAGTACTGGGAATGAGTTGTTCAATCCGAATGTAAAGGATGCTAAGAAACGGCTGGGTGCAGAAAGCGGAACTGGCTCATGAATAGTGAAGAGTTTCACAGGGACTGCTCGGCTTGTGTTTCCCAACCGCTGTCGAAAATATTACCCCACCTAGGACTTCCAAGATGGATTCCCAAGCTGGAAACCGGCATCCTTGGGAAACAGCTAGAGATAGTTATGAAAATCGCAAGGGTTCTAATGAAATTCGTACGTTCGTAAACGAGTACAATTTGATCTAACCAAAATATAGGAACGTGCCCAATAAAAATACCAGTATTACGCCTGACACCAGCGAGATTACATGACGACAGGACTTGCTAACAATTAATGGCCCAGGCGAGGTACCAATAAAGCACGAAACATGTAGAGCAAAAAATACATAATAAAGAAGTAATTTAAAACGAATGAGGCTCTACTTTGTCAACCCCTAGGCTTCGAAATGAAGTAAGCAAAAATTATCAACATAAAATATATATTCTTGAACTAAATGGCAGGAGTTGCTCCCGAAAATTGTTTATATTTGCGATGTTATGAGCCTGTTTAGGTTCATCATCAGGCATCTTATTAGGTCATTAGTCTTGTTAAGGTATACTAAAATTTTAAATTTCTCATTAAGGTGCATACATTTTTAAATATGACTTGCCAATCAACAAATTATGAAGATTCTTACCCGGATTTGACGTTCACTCTCAACATTTATGGAGCTTAATATGAGATTTAAAAATTATAATATAACTTAACACGACTTAATATTGTATGTCTGATGATGAACCTAAACAAGTTCGAAACGTCGAAAATATAAGTTAATACTTTAAACAATTTTGGGGAGCGACTCCTCCCCACCCTCACCTTAAACATAAATGGCAATAAATAGAATGCCTGATGTGCCTCATGTTCTATATGTGAAACTCTGAAATGTTTAAATATGTAATGATAAAACAATTTTGTTGCTATGTTTATTTTCTCGTATTGTTTGTTCTTTTTAATTTTCTAGGTTTTTGAATGAGAGAACTCTGCATGTTTCAGGATCAACAAACGATGTTTCTGGAGAACTTTGTAGTATTTTCTTTTTACAAGAGTGCTCTTTAATTAAAATTAAATATATAAATAGACTTTTGGCAATCATTTTATAGCATAGATATGATTTTTATTTTTCATATTCTATTTTTATTCGTTATTTTATTACTTTTTATACACATGCCTAGTTAATAATGATGTAGTTAAAGTGAGCACCGTCCATACGTTAAGAAGGGTACACATAACGTTGTAATGAGTGTACAATACATAAGAATACATACACATTTTGTAGTCAATATTTTGTATATTATTGCCTAATTCATATACTTTTTGTAATATTTATAATAATTGAACTCCAACTGCCTGCAAACCGTAATGATGGTTTATGAAAATAATCCATTAATTACCAGTATAAAGCCAATTGAAGGAAAACTCATCAAGAATTTATAAATACATATATTTTTTTTACATATTAGGAACACTTAAACGAAACTCAATGTACAATTCGAATGCACGACGTTCAATACATTTCCAATAATTATGAATTCAAAATTATTATACTTATAAAACAATACATTTTGGTTTATTTTGAATTATTTCTAGTAAAATATTTTCCTACGTTAATACAAGATATTATACACCAAATAAGGACATATAAATTAGATCAACATTTAGCTTAGTAACAACATTTTAAGCATTTTAAAATCGAATGTTTATGGGACAGTGGAAACACTACTAAACTACACTGTGGAGTACAGAATAAAATTTATAATGGTTCAATTCACAAAATTCCGTAGACTGGTTAATGTCACGGTGGCATTTCAGGTTTATGTAACAATTCCTATAAAATATTTAGGAATTTCACTTTTTTAAGGTTTTTTTTTTTGCAGAGATCGTGATCACAGAACGTGGTAAGCTAGGAACCAATTCTTCGAGCCAGAAAACGCTGTATTAGTTCGTGACTAGTCAGAAACGAGTTCATTAACGTACCAGGTCATTCAAAAAGTCCTGTCGTTTTTTTGGGGGAAATTATAAATAAATAAATATTTTCAAATAATCACCTTTATTCATCAAAATATCCACCGTTACAGTCGGTAACCTTCTTCCAACGAGATGGTAAAGCCCAAATTCCTTCCTTAAAAAACTGTTGATTTTTACTGCAAAAATAAGTGGTCAGTTCGTGAATTAGGTTGTCACGGTCTTGAAAACATTTCTGTCTCAGATTGTTGTCGAGATCTCTGAATAGGTGATAATCAGTGGGTGACAGGTCAGGGGAATATGGTGGGTGAGGCAAAACTTCCCAGCCTATTTCTGTCAATTTTTCAAATTTCTGTCAATTTTTCAAATTTCTGTCAATTTTTCAAATTTCTGTCAATTTTTCAAATTTCTGTCAATTTTTCAAATTTCTGTCAAAAATTGACAGAAATAGGCTGGGAAGTTTTGCCTCACCCACCATATTCCCCTGACCTGTCACCAACTGATTATCACCTATTCAGAGATATCGACAACAATCTGAGACAGAAATGTTTTCAAGACCGTGACAACCTAATTCACGAACTGACCACTTATTTTTGCAGTAAAAATCAACAGTTTTTTAAGGAAGGAATTTGGGCTTTACCATCTCGTTGGGAGAAGGTTACCGACTGTAACGGTGGATATTTTGATGAATAAAGGTGATTATTTGAAAATATTTATTTATTTATAATTTCCCCCCAAAAAACGACAGGACTTTTTGAATGACCTGGTATAAGACGTTAAGAATTCGTAGATTCACAATGAACCACTTGTTTTGTGCAGAGAATTCCAGTACAGTTCATGGCTTGCCTGAAGCCAGTTGTTTGACGCAGAGAACTGTTTGTGGCAGCACAGGAACCACATCTTCGACGCAAAGAGTCCTTTAATAGTTCGTGGCCATTCAGGAACCAGCTCTTCGACGCAAAGAGTCCTCCGGTAGTTCGTGGCCATTCAGGAACCAGCTATTCGACGCAAAGAGTCCTCCGGTAGTTCGTGGCCATTCAGGAACCAGCTCTTCGACGCAAAGAGCCCTGGGATAGTTCGTGGCCATTCAAGAACCAGCTCTTTGACGCAAAGAGTCCAAACTGCGTCACTCGTCACGAAATAACTCTTGGGCTGAGGGAGACTTAACAGAGTTCGTGGCTACTCAGGGATTAGTTCATCAGGCGCGAAGAGTATTTTCGCAGTTTCTGCTTAACCAGGAACAAGCTCTTAGTATCAGAGAATTCTAAATCAGTTCGTGGTACGTTAGTAACCCAATATTCGTACCAGCTAGCGTAACGCTTTTACATTTCGTGGCTAGTCTGAAGTTTGTGCCTCTTCAACGCTATGATTCATTGTCCATCAGGCGCACACCGCCGTGTATTCACTGCAAAAAAAAAAAAAAAGTATATATATAAATATTAGCTGGCTTATGCAAAGACAGAATATGTTTAACACTTGATTTAATAGACCAGTCATTTTGACTGGTCGTGCAACTTCAATACAAAATTCCTACTACATATAACATTTGCTTTCCTAAATGATGTTATGACTTTTGTAGCTATAAGTTGAGAATATATTTATTGAACTTAATGTTACTTTATATATATTAGTAACAAATGTATTTTTTAGTATTGACATTTATACCAGTACCAGGTCTGATAAATCCAGTGTTAACCCTTTGTTGCATCGTGATGCCTGCAGGCATTATATTCTATTTTACACTCCACAGAGCACTATGTCGAGTTTTTTTCAAATTATATTTCGTTTCCTGTAAGCATCAACAAGTGTCAAAGGGACTGGAAGATTTTGAAAATTGTACTCTGTTCCCAAGTAGGAATAAACAAGTTAATGTTGACAAGTGGGTCTCGTTTCTCACCCCGTGGGGACCCGTTTTGCAAGGCCACAATACTATTAAAAACGTCCATTCTGACGTAAAAATCATACTCCTTAGTACTAGTGGTGTATTTTACGAAGAGAAAGTTTGTTTTATTGATGTTTTATTTTTTTGTGTCAATTTTTGTGGTAGTTCATTTGTTTCCTGTGGGCACCATCGTGCATCTGGTACTGAGGTCCGAGCGATGGATCCCATTATCTGATCGATAATGGGGAGAGGAGAAACAGATTTTTCATATAATCACAGCACCAGATGATAGTGAGGATGATGAAGATGTCGATGACAATGTTCTTTCTGAACCTCGGCGTATTTTCAGCCAATGTTTTAGAGGTAAATGGCGACGATTTGAATTGTCCCTTCTCAGATTTGAATGATGTTTCTCAGAAGACGAGATGCAGGATGGAAAACTGCACGAACCAAACTTGTGGTTACTATGATAAATGTAAACTTTATTTGTGTTTAACTAAAGGCAAATCATGTTTCAAGGATTACCATTTGTGATTTTGATGAAAAGAGAAGAGAGTTATTTTTAACTTTAACTCATAAATTCTTTATATGTTTCAATAAATGTGAATGCTTATACATGTACATTCACAAAAAAATTCCTCCCTCTACGCATAATGATTCCTACAGGCATCTTTAAGTTTTTCATAAATTTCTCGACAAAGAAAATCCATGAATTTTTTGCTGTATTTTTCCCGTTATCCTGAGGCCTATTTCTACCTTTCAGATTTTTTGTACGCGAAAAGAAAAAATCATGCATCAAAGGGTTAATAATATAGGTACTAAGATTCATACACTTAGGAATAAAAGGGTTAATGGACAAATTCAACTTAAATATACCTGAGGTATTTGCATTCCCACCAGAGGTTATGCCATTATAGAAAACCAAGCAAATAATCCTTGACTTCACCTTAACAAATCACACCAAATCTAACACAAACCAAATCCTCTATCAAACAAGTTTTTTGGAACATGTTCAAAAGTACACAGACTACAATAAAACCTATACAGATGCATCAAAAATCGACTCAAAATAGGATGCGCCTTTTTGAGGGACAACTTCTACAAAAGATATAACATGCATGAAGCAAACAGTATATTTACAGGAGAATCTTTCGCGATTTGGCAGGCCATTGAAGATATTAGGTTTCAAGAACACAAGAATCACCTTATCATTACGGACTCACTCAGCGTGATGAGGGCACTGCCAAAATGAATGAACGGCCAGCCTATTATAGCTGAAATTAGGAAAAAACTTGCAAAACAAAATAAGGATATTGTTCTTTTAGAGGTTCCTTCCCACGTGGGTATTGAACTTAATGAGAAAGCAGATAAAGTAGCCAATAATGCAAAAAAAGCACAAAGTTATAGCTCAAAAGTGGAAGAGGTGTGCGGAAAAGATTTAACAATACTTATTAGAAAACAAATAATCACTCTAAGGATTAACAAATGTTTAGAAACAGATACTAAGCTAAGAAACATTAAAGGAAATATAAATATTTGGAAAACCTCGGAAAGGCTAAATAGAAGGGAGGAAGTAGTTTTGGCAAGAATGCGAATTGGCCATACAAAATTAACCCACAGTTATCTTCTGAAAGGACTATACCCTCCCACCTGTAAACATAGTTATATAAAAAGTTCACCACTTCATAACAAAATGTACTGGATACACACTGGCGAGAAAGGTGAACCACATTAAAGGCAGCCTAGCTGGAATCTTACAGGACGACGAACGTTTTACAATAAGTATTCAAATATATCAAACATCTACAGGCCTCTACCAAAAAATATAAGGACATAGAACCGACAATGACTCACACGGGTAGAGGCTGTATAAATAAATAAAATAAGTTAAGGTCTATGAATACATCTGTGTTTGGATATGTCTGGACGTTTTTGTATGATTATTTTCGAATATTTAGGCATAATTAACTACGTCTTAAATTTTAACAAATTTATATTAAGATTGTAAATTGTAAGAAATTGGATTCAATATTAGGAAATAATTATTTTCGGGAATATTTGTTTCTATATTCCTAAAAGGATAACAAATTTGTCTCTCTATCAAAAGTAGGAAATGTTGTCTTACATAGTTATAAGTTGTACACAGATTAAGAGAGAATGACCAATACGGAGTCGATCTGAAAGCACTTGTTCCCCCCCCCCTCCCGAAAAATTGATATGGTAGTAAAATGAAATAACCAATATGGTTCCGTTGCGATATGCCCCCGATGTTGTTAGGGCACAATAGCCAAACTAATCTTCCCATCGTGGAATGACCATGGAGAAATGGGTTATTGGTCGGTATCCCGCTGAGAGGATCATGGTTCTGCAATTCATCCCACCATCATCCTTCATGGCATCCTTTGGATTCGCCTATTAGCCTTTAGCTTTTTATATGCATTTTTAGAGCTCCTAAAAAACCATAAGTCACGAGTTTTGTAACCTATCAATTTTGTTAACGTTAGCATTTGATAATACTATACGGATGACAGTTTTAGTACATTTTATTCTTTAAACTTTATGTAAGATTATTATACCTAAATTCAACCATTTTGGAGGAATTTTGAAAAATCACATCTCTCTCTCTCTCTCTCTCTCTCTCTCTCTCTCTCTCTCTCTCTCTCTCTCTCTCTCTCTCTCTCCCCCTCCCTTCATTTTTTTTCCGTTTTTTCCATCTTCAATAATTAGATTTTCAGTAATATCTTTCAGAATACGACGTTTCCCTTTAGGCCGGCCCCTATTTGACATTTTCCTCGCCTGCACGTTTCGATGAGCATGTTCGATATATATATTTATATATGTATGTATGTATACAAACACATTCACAATTCTATTTGTTCTAATCTTACTTCATTTCCTATTTTCCCAGCCCAGGTCAGAGGACAAAAGGACAATCGAGAAAAAGTAACTGAGATAGATTTGGCAATTGTCATTGATTGTCTCCCTTGAGAGATAGAAGTTGTTTGGTGAGGGAGAAGGGGGGGGGGGTTAGTTTCCAGAGGAGGACAGTGTTGATCCCCGTATCTACAGATATTTCGCTCGACTAGTTGGCACGCCTGGTTTCATCCCCTTCCCTAACAGATTGGGTCAGTCACTCGGGGAATCCAGAGAGGTAGATAAACCTACCCAAGGTCCGAACTAATACAATTCTTCTTTGGCGTCCAGCCCTTAGAGAGAGAGAGAGAGAGAGAGAGAGAGAGAGAGAGAGAGAGAGAGAGAGAGAGAGAGAGAGAGAGAGAGAGAGAAGGGTCGATTGTTTCCAGCTCGTCAGATCCTAGCTTTGGAACTGCCAATCTGCTACGGTTCGGATGGAAGCACTTCTACCGGGCTTGTTAGATTAGTCGGGTTTGTTTAGTAACTTTTGGGATAACTATAGGTAATCTTGGGAAAATATCAAATTTGTGTTCCCTAGAAGTTCTGCTAGCTTCTATGGTATGGCTGAAAGACATGTTCAGACAATCAAGAATGCTAGTTCTGTAACATCATCTTTAGTTACAATGCTACTCCGAAGACAGACCAGCAGAGGTCCTGATGAAGAGGAAATTGAGGACGAA
Organism: Gonocerus acuteangulatus; assembly: GCA_946811695.1. Classification (NCBI taxonomy): domain Eukaryota; kingdom Metazoa; phylum Arthropoda; class Insecta; order Hemiptera; family Coreidae; genus Gonocerus; species Gonocerus acuteangulatus. The sequence goes on from OX328130.1 coordinate 27,048,499, forward strand.
ACTTCCTGCTCATGAGGACGATTTAAAGTCAGGTATACCTGGCAGTCGAAGGATCCTTCATCAGAATAAAAAAAAATAACTGATATATTATTTCAATAGAGGAAAGAAGAAGCTATCAAAGCTTAAGGATGGACAGCCAGTCTGGATGAGAGGAGATCTGGGGAAGAAAGGTCTGATGTGGATCGAAGGGAGGATTATTAAGAAACTCCATGAACCAAGGTCCTATCTGGTGAAGACTCCTGATGGAGGTGTTTATCGGTGAAATAGGATTCACCTTAAAGTGAAAATGGATTAAGCAAATGTGTATTATTATTTTAATAGTTAAGTGTCCCTCTAAATTGTTAAATATGTATTGACATGTTAAATATGCATTGTAATTATTAATTTTTATACAATTTGAACTGATAAGATTCCAGAAATTCTAACAGCCTTTAACTCCTACCATCCCCGGTTAATATTCACCATCGAGACCGAAACTAACAACTCCCTTCCTTTCCTTGACATACTCCTTATAAGAAATACAGACGGCTCTATATCGACTGATTGGTATACCAAACCCACTTACTCGGGACGACTTCTCCATTACCTTTCCTCACACCCCAAACACCAAATCCTCAATACTGCCAGCAACCTAATAAATCGAGCCCTCTCCCTATCCGACACCAAATTTCACCCTGCCAACAAATCCCGACTCCTCGATATTCTTACTACCAATGGATTTCCTACCAACATTATCACCCGTCTCATAAATTCTTTTAATAACCCTAAACCCATCCCCACTACCCAAGACAATATTGTCCCTCAATTCAGAGGCCTCCCATATATCCCAAACCTCACAGAAAAAATCCAAAAATCCCTACGCGATACATTCCCCACTCTAAAACTAGGACTATCGACACAGAACAAACTGAAAAACTTACATACGACTCTTAAAGACCCTATCCCACAAAAAGACAGGACCAATGTAGTCTACAGAATCCCTTGCATCACACCCAACTGCAATAGTGCGTACATTGGACAGACTAAAAACCCAGTAAGAAAACGTATCAACAACCACAAAAACGATGTCCGGAATAAAGACATAAAGACAGCTTTAACTAGACATGCCATCACAGACGGACATGACTTTGGTTTTGACCTATACTCCATCCTTTCCACTGAATCCAACGAAGACAAACGCCTCCTTTCCGAATCAATTTTTATCCACCTAGAAAATAACCCAGTTAATGACAAAATTGACAAAGAAGTCATCTCCTCTACCTACTCCAACATCTTCCATTTATTAAAAACTCCAACCTAATCCCCTATACCGCCTGCAATATAGCCCTTTATACCTGCCTCCCTTTCCATTAACACAACATTTTATGACTTTATGACTTTATGACCCCTTACTGTACTTCGCCGCTCTTTCTTTCATCTTCTATATTCTCTGTCCATTGGGTGGTCCAGAACCCCCCCCCCTTCACCAACTCCTTTCTTCCTATGTTTCCCTGTATTAACTGTCAGAAATGATCCCGCATTTGTGAGGAATAGTTCTCTATCTTCCCATCGGTAAGCCCATATTGTTATTCTTATATCTAATCTAATATGTAATCTGTTATTCTTATATCTGTTTTCCTAATAATCGAAACACATTGGTATCCTAGAGCACATTGTTCTTCTATATATTATGTTCTAGCATTTTATGTTTTGTCTTTTTCCATATATATATGTATGTATATATGTATGTGTATTTGTGTATGTAGGCATATATATATATATATATATATATATATATATATATATATATATATATATATATATGTATATTTCAGTATTACATCCGTCCTACTTGTTTTTTACAGCCCTGATGAAGGCTTGAAGTTCAAGCCGAAACGTCGGCACAATAAAACCATTTTTATGATAAAATGTAGTTTTATTAAATAGCAGTGACCGAACCCCGACAATCCCTACCTTGCATCATCTACGGTCAACGATCTCCTCTCAATGAATTTGTACTTATGTTTGTTAGCGCGTTTCTTCCCCCCCCCCCTCCATTGGGAGGAAACCCGCTTATGATGTTATATATATATATATATATATATATATATATATATATATATATATGTGTCAGCGAATAACGGTGCGATTTTTATGAAATTTGGTTCAAAAATCATTCGTCTAATTTGAAAGGTGAAGTTCATTAACCAGCAGAATCCGTCCTACGGAAAATGTATTTTTGGGCAAAGTTTGTCTGAAATAAATCATAACGCATACGTTGGAAGCGTTAATAAGCTTTCAGATGCACGTTTTAAAACTACTTGACTGTGGGGAATTGAATGAAATATTTTCCCCAGTCCATACTTGTAAACGTTGTCAAGGAAAATGGAAAACACTTTTCTTACATGGGAAATGATTTTTTTTAGCAATTCCGGATAGATTTTTTTATATCTCGAAACCAGTTGGGAAATCGTAGTAAATGTAAGCTTAATATATTCGTAAGCTTATAAATTTTTCAACAAATAAGGATTTTGTCTAGTTTTCAATTTGAGGTATTGGTGATTAAATAGAGTAAGTTATGCTTGGGATTTTGTCAGTTTCCTGTTGTGACGCCTAAGACCTTGGTTCGCTTTGATATTTCGCTTTCCATATATTTTTGATATTTCGCTTTACGTCTGTTTCACGAAGGATAAAGACAAACCAATAAATTTTTCTATTATTAAGTTCCTGCGAGTTGGGCTTTTCTTATATTAAAGAAAAATATTGTTAGATTGCAATCCTATCTATTACCTAAGAGTAATTTTAATACGGCAGAAGGTAAAAATATATTCTAAATGAAAAGCTCTTAATTTTTTTCCAAATTGGCTATTCTATTTACATCTCTACCAGGAGCTAAATTGGCTATTTCCTCTTTATCGTCAACAGTACTTCCTCGGCTCAGTCATTTACCAAGTAATTCAATCCCGAAGACCTTCTTATATTTTTCAACTCCTTAAATTTAAATCCTCTGTTCACTCCCATAACATCCGATCTCGTCCTTCCGATCTTTATATTCCTTCCCACTGTACTGCATTATTCGAAAATCATTTGTCACCCGTGCCACCTCGCTATGGAATTCCTTACCTCTGTCTGTCCGCCCTTCTACCAACCGAGAAACCTTTAAATCACGACTCGTCCAACACTTTTTATCGCTGCTGATTTTACCCCAATTATTTTTAATTTATATACAAGCTATAGTATTCATAATTTCATAGTATAAATTGTTTTCACTAGTCTGTACATTCAAAATTATTTCTATGGGGCATAGGTCCCGGAATAAGAATAAAACTTTTTCATCTCATTCTTGCTTGATACTTTTCATTGTATTTACAAATATTAAGGTTTATCAAATGCAACGAGATGAAAAGTGATATTTTTGGCTCGACCAAAATGTCTACCAGCAGAAATTGGCGACGACAGAAAAAAGAAATTCTGAACATACGCCGTCGAAGTAAATTACTCTTTGCAACTCGATAGACATAAAATGGTAGATTTAAACTTAGCGGATTTAGGTTAGGTTCAAACATGGATTAATTAATCATAAATAATAATTGTCCTTAAATGGCACAAAAACAACACTTCTGAATTTTCAAGAACCGTTTTCTCCGCCTGAGGCCTATCGAAATTTAAGACAAGTTATATCATGTAGGACATTTATGGGGCTTTCGAATGATCCCCTTTCCCTTACGATTTCCGAACTGTTTTAGATATATTTAAGAAAATCAACTCCGAACATAACAAAAAATTTATACAATATATTTACATAGTAGCACTCAAAAGAATTTTGAAAACAAAAATTTGTCCAAACTTCTTAATTGGCCAAGTCAAAATGATAATCTTAACCATATAGAAATCGCAGAGAAATATCTCAAAATCATTCCAATAAAGAACCTGAAAGAATCGAATAATATATTGAACTATCGCCCTGCCCAAACCACATGACAGAAAAATTTGAAATTTTAAATGGACATTCCCTCTAGAACGTAGACACTCGCTAAGAAAGGTTTTTTTGATATTCAAATCATTAAGTATTTTTAGAGGGGTTTAAGTTTTAGTTGGTTAGAGTAGGCACGCCTAGGCAGCATGCGTTAACATGTCAGCAGTACTGTATATATTTCATAGTATTATTTTTATTTGCGGTTATGATGGCAGACCTTGATTTACTATAAATAAACTGTGATTTTGTCCCTCATAGAGTTTACGCTAAGCCTGGTGATGGTCCATCCGAGGTATAAATATCCCGAACCCTTGAACAGCCTCCTCACCCATCGGCACCCCCAGTAAGAACACTTCTTGATAATGCTCGCAAATATAATGGGTGTTTCCAAATAACATCTTGGAAAAATAACTTCTTAAATTTTAACGTCCATTTATTATTGACAACGAATTGTAACCTGTACTGGTTATAGTCCTTTTACTGGTAAATTCCTGGCTGCACCCTGGATGTCGGCGCTAATAGCCAAGATTTGTTGATGCGCCGTAAAAAAAAAAAAAAAAAAAAAAAAAAAACATACAGTATGACGGGAACCGTGCTATAATTAACTGCACAAAATTATATAGTTCCGTTAATTTTAATGATACATTATTTAACGCATAAAATATTGTATTTGTATTGCTACTAATGAGACAGGAGGTTTTCTCCTATTCTTTGGTTTATTCTGGATTGTAGATGTCTGATGATGAACCTAAAGAGGTTCGAAACGCCGAAAATATATGTTAATGTTTTGAACAGTTTTGGCGAGCAACTTCTGCCATTTACTTTGAGTTTGAAGTTTAAATATTGTAATATATTCTATTATAGCTACTTTCCGAAGTAAATGATTCAACTTTTTTTCTGATTATTTTCTTGACGTTTTCCATGACGACCAAATTGTCTGTTCGTTTCTTCTTGATCCCTTTTGTCGGTGACTTTACAAGAACAAGCTACCAAGATTACCAGTAGCACATTCCATTCTGTTTCATTTTGAACTTATCCCAATTGACTTGGAGTTTCGGTCGAACGAACTGACAGAAGCCCTCTTTGACATCCTACCTCCCACGTAGGCCCCCACCCGAGGCTTGTCTTTCCACTCCACCTGACCCGAGGGCGTCCCGCTGGGAGCACTTAGGGCCTCCGTCTACCTGTCGCTTCTGCGGCGGTGGTCGGTTCTGGAAAATTGCGGTTGTTAAACAGTTCGTCTCGCCTTTTATTCCCGTGTAATTTATTCGATTAAAGGAGAAAAGTGATGGCGCTTATTCTTGAATGTGTTTTGACAGCCACGAAATATGTCTAGAAGTGATAAGAGAGTAACGAACTACGTCCAAAACGTTTAAAATTGTAACCTTAATTATTCGAATAGATTATTAACTGATTAACAGACAATAAAACGTTTAAAATTTTAACCTTAATTATTCGAATAGATTATTAACTGATTAACAGACAATAAAATAGTTCAATAGTTTAGCTGGACTTGTGACAAAAGTGTTTATAGAATATTTTACGAACACTTTGGGGAAGGAAACTTACGACGGTGTTCGTCGTAACCGAAGAAAACCTCATGCAAATAGTCTCTCCATAGCTTAATCTGTGTAATATATATATATATATATATATATATATATATATATATATATATATATATATAAAATCAGTCCCGTAACAAGCCACGTGGGCCCTGAGGGGCAGATACTATAGAGGTATCTGATTCATGACCATACGGCACACTAGGGAGATAGTGTGGTCAGTACTATGCTCCGGCCGCCTGATTTTCCCCATGGCTGCTTCGACTGCTAGAGTCATTAGCACCCAAGGCATCCATTATTAAATTAATTAAAGGCTGGGTCGGCCTAGGGACGGTCAGGGAGGCCGAATTCCACCCAGGAACGAATACACTACAAGAAAAAATCTTTAGTGCTTGCTCGGGATTTGAACTCAGGCCGCCAGCTCATTAGTCCAGTGCTCTACCACTGAGCAAACCTCGCCCATATATATATATATATATATATATATATATATATATATATATATATATATATATATCCAAAAATGCTGTTTTGTTAAGTAGTAGCATATTCGACCCATCGTCGATACAAATGCAAACTAACGAATGTGAAAATCACCACTTTTAAGAGTGAAAATACTTTTATTTATTACTTTGCTTTTGGGCAGTCAAATAGTAGGCAGATTCGACCTTTTGACAGTGGTAACATCCTGTTAGCTGTGTAACACCCTGCTTCCACTGTGTGAACTTAGATTCGAAATAGGTGGTCGGAGCATAGTACTGACCACACTATCTTCCTAGTTAGTCTTATGGTCAGGAATCAGGTACCTACCTCCGTAGTATCTGCCCCTACCTCGCACTGTTACTATTCGTTTAATTAAATTATCTTTTTACAACGAATTCAATCAAATAAAAAAAAAAACTGTTTTTTTTTTTTTTTTAAATATTAGGTATTCTGTTAACAAATTTTATTTTTATGTGTTATCATTGTGCTGCAAGATTTCATGCTTTTTTCGCAAGCTACTCTATACGTGAGACTTATAGAGTAAATAACCTCATTATGAGATCTTATTTTTTTAAATTTTTTTAGGGGCATATCCTTCTACGCCGGGCTATCTACAAGTTGCCATTCTTTACGAACAAACATGATGGAAAAGGGGGGGGGGTTGTATAAAATCAAACTCCTAGAAGCCGGACTCGAATACCCCCATGAGAATCTACGCTCAATTTTTTGTGCCAAAAGGCAGAAGGTGCGAGGCCTGTTGAAATAATGCAGAATTGTGCGGTTAATATGATAAACATAATAATTATTTCTTTTGATTAAACTTGTATGTTTTAAAATTGTCTTAAATGTTTAGAAACCATAATAATCCACTTAAAGTTTTAAGTATCTTTCTGTTAAAAAGAGTTCTTCAAGTTACACGGAATTTCGTAAAGTTCTATCTTCTGGTAACATTACCAATAAAAAAAATCTGTTTTCAATGTAAAACTTGTATTTTTATACCCATCCATTAATTATGTAAGACAGGACATTTTTGTGCCTTGTGCTATAAAAGGAACTATTTACTCTCCAAAAATGCATTAATTAGATAGAGGAAACCAGTTTTTGATTCATGTTCATGAAAGTGTAAAGATTTTACTGTTTTATTACATCTTGTGTAATTGTAACCTTTCCCATTCACAGAGTTATTGGATAGTCTAGTAATAAGGGGAGATAGTACGGTTAGTCTTAATGAAGGTAAAATTAAAATGCTAATGCTCCAGCAGGCCGTTCATTCTTCGAACTAATTAGATAGTATTAAATGTTAGATACAAATTGGCAGAAGTAGCTAAAGTAGTGATTAGGAGAAATGGTAGTTATTTCGTTTCACTACGAAAAATCACTTTTCTGCTCCGTAACAAGATACGGCTCTTGAATCCGAAGCCATCTTAGGGAACATAATAATTGATGCTTCTTGGTGCTTGGATTAGCATCTAGATCCTTCGCATTTTCTATTATTCTTAATTTATTATTCAATTGTGACCATACAAGTTTTTGGTTAACCGCTGACATAATATCTTAAAGCAATAAAATAAGTTTGTAAATAAAACTAGGGTAATAATGAGCGTAAGTCAATTTGGATGGAACCTACTTCTTGCAATTTTCTGTTCATTGTGGGCATTTCTTGGTTTTCCTTGGAGGTGTCATTAGAGAAGGTATTTAAGGCGAAAATAGCAAAAAAAAAATAGTAAAAGAAATATTTACTGTACCTGTTTCGAGCTTAATGTGATAGATACCAGGGGTAAGGATGACACAGAAACTCGTAAAGATGACGCAGATCCTTCTATTTTTCGTAAACATACTTAATTTTTTGTACATTAATCGTTAATTAATCGTGCTTCGTCACGGCAGATATGTAAGTAGTTTTTTTTATTGCGTTAAATAATGTATCATTAAAATTAACTCTACTATATAATTTTTTGCAGTTTATTGTAGCATGGTTGCCTTCGTACTATATGTTATACATCAATTGATAAGTAATCAAAGTATAATAAAGTATAACCTATAGATAACCCGTTGTTATCTATAGGTTACCAGTAACAGGAGTTATACCAGTACTGGTTAAAATAATAAACGTAATAAATGTATGTTAAAATTTAAAATTTTATGTTTCTCAGATGTCATTTTGAAACGCCCAGTATATTTACGAGCATTACCAAGAAGTGTTGTGACAAGGGATGCTGATGGGTGAGGAGGCTGTGCAAAGGTTCAGGATATTATTACCTCCGATTGACCATCACCAGGAAAACTCTATGGGGGACAAAAATGGTGGTTGAAATGGTGATTTTGTCCCTCATAACTCTATGAGGGACAGTTTATTTCTAGTAATTCAAGGACTGCCATCATAGTTGAAATTAACCGCAATTAAAAAATAAAAGATACAGTGCGGTAACAGCTGCTCTGTTATCGTCCTAGCAACGCACCTCGCCTAGGCTCTCTTTAAAACTAAAAATTCAACTCCCTCTAAAAATACATAAAAATTTGAATATAAATTTCTTAAAAATTTCAAATTTTTCTGTCGAGTGGTTTGGGCTGGGCGATGATAGTCAGTGAGTGAGTTAGTGGTATTTGACAAATATAGAGTAGATTCATTGTAAAATTGTCTTAATTTGACATTAAAGTAAGTTGGCTTCAGAGTAAGACAATATTTTTGAGCAATATTTTTTTACAGATTTCCCCTATGCGCAGTAGGTGGAGTCCCACGGTAATGCTAGCCAAAAAAATTCTTATCTACCCAAGAGATGCACTGCAGCACAATTTCAAGGTGCATAAACTCTTCATGAAACGTGCGTTTCCAGCTTTTGGGATAATAAATGTAAAAAATACATTAATACGGCAACTTTATAGTGTACCTATAGTGGGCTTTATAGTGTACCTACAGTGGGCTTTATAGTGTACCTATAGTGGGCTTTCGATGTCTGCAGCTTCATCTACAGAGCATCTATGGTGTTCTTAGTCGTAAAGTGAGTTGTATCTACAGAGCATCTATGGTGTTCTAAGTCGTAAAGTGAGTTGTATCTACAGAGTATCAAAGGTGTTCTTAGTCGTAAAGTGAGTTGTATCTACAGAGCATCAAAGGTATTCTTAGTCGTAAAGTGAGTTGTATCTACAGAGCATCAAAGGTGTTCTTAGTCGTAAAGTGAGTTGTATCTACAGAGCATCAAAGGTATTCTTAGTCGTAAAGTGAGTTGTATCTACAGAGCATCAAAGGTGTTCTTAGTCGTAAAGTGAGTTGTATCTACAGAGCATCTATGGTGTTCTAAGTCGTAAAGTGAGTTGTATCTACAGAGCATCTATGGTGTTCTAAGTCGTAAAGTGAGTTGTATCTACAGAGTATCAAAGGTGTTCTTAGTCGTAAAGTGAGTTGTATCCAGTGACTGACTAGGATATACGGAAGTTGAAACTGCTACTTGCGGATGGCAACTCTTTATTGGCCATAATATAACTTTCGTAGGTACAATTACTTTCCCGACAATACAATATCACCTGTTTCCACGGCCTTGTTCCTTAAAATTATTTCTGACCGTAAAACGTTTATTCATATGTATTATCCCCTGTCTGAATTTCTCTCTACATCTTGATGCAATTATTTAGATGTTGATTAAATATCCGACTCTTAGGAACGGCATCATTATAGCATAATTCCAAATAATGATTATTTCTTGTGAATTTAAAATATTAAAAAGAAAAATCTTATTATTCACAGATATTATGGCCTTCGAGCAATGGCAGTGTTACTCACTATGTTCTTCACCGACGCACTGTGGCCCAAACGAAATATTATTTTTCAAAAAGTCCGATTCGCAAGAACTGCATCATCTTAGCGCTATCCGTTTTCAAAGAAAAGAGGAAGTTTTGTGGTGATACAACAGGAAACTGACAGTATCCTAAGCGGAAATGACTCCAGCCTGTGTCACAACATCTGCTCTTGGATATGTTACAACAACGATTCACATTTTCTTACCTTGTTTTTCAAAAATACTCATTTTAAACAACAACAACCACTTAAAAAGTTAGGCAAACAGAGACAAAAAGCCGTTGAAAAGATCAAAACTAACCATTTTGATGTTTTAAGCACTTATATCTCCGACTGACATCGCCCTATCGAAATTTCATTGGGACCGTTTTAGCGCGGTTCCTCCCTCCCCCATAGGGAGGAACCCCGCTTATAAGGTTGATACAATGAAACGATCCGGAAGTGCCGACTAGAAAATTTTGCGTTTCAGAACCCCTAGAAACCGAAAATAACGGTGGTTCAAATTTGTATATATATATATATGTATATATTTATATATATATATATATATATATATATATATATATATATTTGTCTGTTCGCTCTCTAAATAGAAGACGAATGGTCCGATTTTGATGAAATTTGGTACAAAAATCTGTCGTCCAATTTGAAAGGTCAAGTTCGTTAACCAGCAAAATCCGCCCACTGGAAGATGGCGTTTGGGGCGAAATTCGCGCAGAAAAAATCGTAACGCTTACGTTTTTGAGTTCATAAGCTTGTAAGTACTCGTTTTATAGGCTTCTTGGGCTAGGAAAACGAATGAAACCATTTTCAAGGCGATAGCTTTAACCGTTGTTGAGAAAATTGGAAAAATAGTTTTTGAATACCGTTTTTGGTTTGGGTACTTAGAATAACGGGATTCAGTTGAAACATTATCTGCATGTTCTACTTTCATTAAAACTAGTATGTTGAAAGTTATGTTACGTTTGGAGTTAAGGAAGGGTTATAATAAAATATTTTATGAACAGACATGAAAAGTTTTGGAAACTTCGTATACTTTCATTAATATCTCGAACACGGTTGGGAAATCGTGGTAAGTGGATTGAAACTATTTGAAAGCTTACTAAATTCTCTACAAAAATGATTCTAAAACTATTTTTGATTAGGTTATGTCAATCGGAGAAATAAGTGCTTAAAACTTCAAATACGTCTGTTTTGTTCTTATGAACGGGTTTTTGTCGTTCTTTTTGTAATTTTTGTCTCTTTCCCTTGGTTTTTTATTGCTTTTTATTTTTGTAATTTCTTATGTTGTATTTGTAAGGAAAATGTATGTGTGTGTAAAACAGGATAGGTAAAATGAGACCAATTTTCTGTTGTCAGAAATAATAAAAAGTTTTGGGAACTTCGTATAATTTCTTAATATCTCGAAAACGGTTAAAATCTTGGGAAGCGAAAGGTTACCATTCGAAAGCTTACTAAATGGTCTATTTGTAGTAAATTTAGTAAGTATTCGAATGATTATTTCTACTTACGAAGATTTCCTAACGGTTTTCGAGTTATTTTAGAAAATATGCCAACATTTTTCATGCCTGTTAACGAAATATTTTACTTCTAGTACTTCCTCAACTCCAAACAGAAAGAAATTTAACTATCTTGGATTAGATGAATGTCAAACACCTGGAACAAGTGGAAGCCATATTTCATCCAGCAAAGACAAGAATGCAACTGACATATACTGTGCAAACCTCTACTAAACCTACTAGAAAAATATCAACTTACACACAGAAACTATGAAAAAAAGAAGATTAATACTTATATTTTTATCAACTTACTATTTTATTAGTGGACTCTCTTATATAACTTTTACTTTGGTGGTGGATTTTAGTGTTTCGATGTTTATACTACCTAAATGTCTATGATTTTTATGTTTTTATTTGTTGAAAGTAATAAAATATAAAATATAATGTTTTATGATATTTAGTTTGTCTTGATAAATGATATTTAGTATTAATAATTTTATTCATTATTTTTTATGAGATCTTGTTCAGTTTTTCTTGGAAGGTTCACTATTTTAAGTGAATGCTTTTATTTTTTTTTAACTCATTTCATTATTCATTGTTTAAATTAATTAATTAAAGGCTCCAGTACATAATTTTTACCGCATTGTATATATATATATATATATATATATATATATATATATATATATATATACACACACACATATATATATATATATATATATATATATATATATATATATATATATATATATATATATATATATAAAATCAGTCCCGTAACAAGCCACGTGGGCCCTGAGGGGCAGATACTATAGAGGTATCTGATTCATGACCATACGGCACACTAGGGAGATAGTTTGGTCAGTACTATGCTCCGGCCGCCTGATTTTCCCCTTGGCTACTTCGACTGCCTAGAGTCATTAGCACCCAAGGTACCCATTATTAAATTTATTAAAGGATGGGTTGGCCTAGGGACGGTCAGGGAGGCCGAATCCAACCCATGAAAGAAGACAAAAGAAGAAAAAATCTTTAGTGCTTGCTCGGGATTTGAACTCAGGCCTCCAGCTTATTAGTCCAGTGCTCTACCACTAAGCTAACCTCGCCCCCATATATATATATATATATATATATATATATATATATATATATATATATATATGTATATAAAATTGAATATGACTGTTGCATTACTATAGGTACTACTAGATATTCGATTCAAAAGCGTACGAACGCAGTGTAGAAAGTTCTCTCACAGTCCGACTGTCTAATTTTCTGCTTACAAGAAACTCATTTAGGGCAGGGTAGGCCTCGGGATGTTCTGAAATCCTGATTCCGGCCCCAAACTATGTGTACTCATAACTTTGTTTTTACTTACAAATCGCTTTACACACAGAATATTCATTTGTAATGGACTACATCAGAACTAAACTAAGCCTCTTTCTGCTAATGTTGTCTATATTAAATTTAAAAATGATTAGCTCTTGTTTTTATATCGTGCACTAAATGAGTCACAATTTTGATTTTATATTTTTATTTTTGAATAACCGATGCTCAAAAACTGTAGTTTTCGACATTTTTGAAATTCCTTGTCCCAAATTCCTTGGGGGCTTTGGAGTTTTTGAAGAGTTAAGGTTATACTTGACAGATCTTCGTCTTCGTTTCTTCATTAAATCTGTTAGGAATAATAAAGGATTCAAATTTGGGTGAGGGTCATTAAATAAAATATACAGATTTACAACGAATTTTTTTCACATTTATTTTTTTTTTTTTTCACAAAAATTTTCTTATGCCATAACAAACGACACTTTCTCCCATCGATTATTTTATCATTTTTTTCGTGTATTATATTTCCACATAATCTCTTAAATCACATGACAATAACAAATACAGTATATATATATTTATAATATAATATGTTATTAGATGGTGGGAGGTAAGGTGTGAAAAAAGGGTTGGTCCTTAACGGAAAATTGCACTCCGCGCGGGAAAAAAAACAAAACATTTTTTTCCGGTGCTTCGATACATTTATTAAACATTAAATCCTCAAATAACTACATAAATATGAGAAAAATACAAATATACTACCCCCCAAGTTAATTTAGAGTGTTTTGTGAAGTGAAAGTAAATGTATTTTAATAGTAAGTAAGAAAGGCGTTAGGGAAATAACAGAAATAAATCGTAAAATCAAAATCTCAAGATGTATATAACTTATAAACTGTTTTAGCATAATCTAAAAAAAATTTTAATACTTTAATTCAGAACTCTTCAGGGATGATTCTCTTGCTATAAATACTTCAAAATGTGCCTTGAAGAATTACGAATACAACCCAAAAACGCTATTATAAAATAAAAAATATGGCTTTGATTCTCTACCCTTATGTTTCAACAACGTACAATAATTAGAATACATTCAGATGATTCTACAATAATATCATTGATGAAATACTAATAATCTTCGCCCTATTTTTTATATTAAGCACAACTTCAGGAATGCGAAACTAATTTAAAAATTCCAAATACTGTGAAATATTTACGTTCAGATATTGAATTTTTTAAAAAAAAAAACATTAGTCAGCAATAAATATGTTAATTACATGTGTATATATATATATATATATATATATATATATATATATATATATATATATATGCTCACTGGAGCGCTGAGCAAAAACAAGACTAACTTTCTTAACTTATTATCAGAATTAAAAGAGAGAATTTTTACATAATGTATAATTAAAGAGTCTCAAAATTTGGAAAGATATTATTATTTTTCCTTTCATTTTCTCAACAAAAAAAAAATATTATTTTTTTCTTCGGAAATTGTAGAATTATTTTACCTTTATAAGTATTGTTTTATTTTTTGGTGGCATATATGGTTTCTTATCTTTTTTCTGAAGTATCTCAATGGTTTATCAGCTAAATATGCGACAACTGACTCAATTTAATATGGCTACTAAACTTTTTTTCTGTTTTTTAACACAATGGTTGAAATATTTACTAGTTGTTCTGGTTAGTAATGTTGTTAGTTTTGCTCCAGTGAATATTTCTAATTTACACTTAAAATCAGTTTTACGCTCCTGATGATGTGCATAATTAGCGCGAAAAGTTATAATTAATCAATAAATAGTATTCTTGAGCAATACTGGACAACGTTTTTTTAATCCTAACGCCATTCTTACTTAAAATAATGACTTTTTGATCACACTTGAATATTAAACAAGTCTTAAAATTATATCGACGATTTGAACGAACAAATCATTGATTTCGATAGAGAGCACTCAGAATTTTTGAAAATATTCTGTTTTTTTAAATAGACATATTAGCATTTCCCAAGTCTCGCACCGGAATATACTGCGGGAAAAGACCAAATCACGCGATAAAACCCGCGCCACAAAAAAATCTAACATCTAGGCGTGCATCACTAATTTGTGAATATTCTGTGTTTTTTTATATATATATATATTTATATATCTTTTTTACTTACTATACTTCGCTCATTCTTTCGCTCCATTTTTTTTTGCATTTTATTTTATTTTTTTATTATTTTTAATACCTTTCCACTTGCTGCATATCACAAAAAATTATTAACACTTATTTACATTGGAGGGTCGACAGATTTTTTTTTTTATACAAATATTCCAGTCGGAGTTATTAAATACAAATTACTAGAATTAATTAATGCTCACTCTTTTCTGTCAACCCGATTTGTCGAAAATAAAACAAAATATCGAATAAATACTTATAAAGAAAAAAAAAAAAGAAGAAAAAACAACATATACATTATTGACCCCAATGAACGTATTATTGTTACATTAATTCTAATACTTCTTGTACGCTGGAAATGAGATACGAATATTATTTACAGATCGCGGGGTCTGGAATTGGATAGGAACAAAAATGAAAACCAAAGGAAAATCAATAACAAAGCCTTTTTTTTTGTTCTTTTTTTTTTTTAAATAATCTTTTGAGGCAATTTTATTGCTCGGACATCTCACTTCTCGAGAGATCACCCAAGGGTGATTGTCCCTTTGAGATCGAGAGAAAAATCGTGCTCTCAAAACATTTGGCGGCTATAGGAACTATGTACAGGATTTCAAAACATGTACACAACATTCACATAGAACACGGGACCTTCCAAGAAGAAGATCTCAGCTAATACATTCTCAATGTATGATACATTTTGTACAAGGGATTTCTGTCTTATATGACTATATTTCGCCTTATAAGGCTCTATTACTTGTTGTATTTGTCCGGCCACCCGTAGTCTGACCGCCACGTCGCAGCCTGAAACAGAAAGAAAGAAAATATTTAAAAGCAATATACAATGTATTTTAGATATATATAGAATATATAACAGTAAATTCTTTCTTTTTTTTTCCTTCTAAAAGTACCCCTTTTAGAAGGCCGTTTATTGTACTACATGTATCATATATCACATGTATGTTTTTTTTTTTCTTATCTTAGTTAATTTTGTTCAATTTACTATTTTAGTTAGGTTTACATATAAATAATTCACGTTAACTTAAAACAATTAGTATACAACAAGGAGTATAAAAATAAACTTATATATTCAGTAAGGTCCGCTTTACTTCAATAAAAATGCAATTTTTCATTTTTCACTCAATCGTTGAATAATGGCTTTGCATAAAGTTGAGAATAATTTGTAATTATTAAAAAACAATTTATTTTCTTCAACAGGCCAATTGGTTATTTTCTTTTTAATTCGGTTTCTGTATTCGTTAAACAGTGTACAATTGTATATGATGTGGTGTGCTGTCTGTTCTGTATGTCTGTCACAGGGGCATGAATTTTCTCTTTTTATTTTAAATCTACTTAAATAGGATAGAAATACCACGTGTCCCGTGAGAACTTGTGTTGTGTAAAAATTTGTTTGTATGTTTGTATTATAAAAGTTTGTATGATTGGGATAAATTTGAATAAATGGCGATCTTTGTTAGAGGTATCCCATTTTTGCTTAATTCAGTTCTTTTAATATAGGTATATATATATCTGTGGACGAGTGGACCACAAATACACATATTAATGTCGCTTGATGATGTAGCATGGAGGCCACTAAACACAGATAGGGCAATTATAAAACCACGTATAATAAAAAAATAAACAGATCAAAACAGTTTGCTGTTGAGGTAATATGATGTCAAGCATTATTTGGGATTCAGCTAAGAAGACTGTCTTAAAAACGTATTTTTAAAATTTTTTTTTAATGTAATATCAAGTCGAATATCTCGGCGTTGGACTATTATCTACAGAACGTAATATCTATGTACTCATCAACTGGTATAACACAAATAACGCTCTTCAGAGGAACCCTAACTGTGCAAAAGGTCCAGGTAGGAGAGAAAAACTACCATTCAATAGGCCCAAACTGCATTTTTAATGAACTCTAGCGGATAAAAGAGTAAGTAGATCTTACATAACCTACCGCTAGATATCGCAAAAAGCTGACACAGCGGTGGCTTTCAGTCCCGATATGAAGAAATGGCCTTGTCGCGAAAGTGGCTATCAGGCCAGGGGACATAAAAGCCCGTTGTCGCGAAAGTGGCTATCAGGCCAGGGGACATGAAAGCCCGTTGTCGCGAAATTGGCTATCAGGCCAGGGGACATGAAAGCCCGTTGTCGCGAAATTGGCTATCAGGCCAGGGGACATGAAAGCCCGTTGTTGCGAAAGTGGTCTATGCGATGGTCATGATATGTTCCGCTAAGTTAGTTTATCTCTGGGACACTGTCTATTAAGCCGCCTGGGAGGATTGTCTGCAAGGGATTGTGAAGATAAGGACAGACCTTCAGGATTAGGATTGTGAGACAATTTTGAATGGAACATTTGAAAACGTTCAAATCTGACTGTTTTCATAGCCGAAACCCATTTCGTGATTTTTCAAAAAAACCCGAGTGGTGTGGAATTCAGAAGAGGGTGAGTCGTGATGATTCAATTTGTTCGTTTCGCAATCATCTCCGCAAAAACACGGTACGCTACGATGTACCCTTTGATTTAAATGATGATTCGCCGACATGGGTTCAGAGGTCAAACATGGTGCGGTGCTTTCGCTTCTAGCAAAAAATTAATTAATTTCTAATTATCAAAAGGAACGTACTGTATTTCATTCTGCGGAATAATTGAATAGTAATTATTTTTAGAAGATCCTGTATGCCAAAAAAAATTGTCCGATTTTCTGGAGTAACAGACGTCTTAGAATAGACGCTTTACCAAACAGACCATTATTGGGAATGAAAGTCTCTTTTATTAATTAAAAAAAACAACTCAATTTGGTATATTTTACAATAATTTTGTTCATGTTGAAGGAAAGAAATAAAACCTACCCAACACAAACTTAACTTTAGGCACCGTTTTTTCCGGCTGAAATTTATATGTCGACCTTTTAGAACAGAAACTTAATTGGCTGGTTACAATCAACTGAGATTGTTAAACAAATATATTCCTTTTATTACTTATCCTACAAATATAAACGTAATTTATACATTTTTGGGGGGGGGAAGATGTACATTTTATTTTTCTTACGTTTCATAATTAAAACCCATTTCTTATCTTTATTACAAGAAAGTATGAAAAAAAAAATTAAATAGGAAAGACATGAACATTTCTAAACATCAAACTTTTAAGTAGTTTTCTCAAAACCATGTTTTCAAATCGGGCGATACTCTGGTGTCTTCAATTTTTGCCCGATCAACTACAAATTTTTACTGCAGTTTCCTTATGATATTTGCTAGAAACGTACGTAGGATATTGTTGAGAGGAGATCGTTGACCGTAGATGATGCAAGGTAGGGATTGTCGGGGTTCGGTCACTGCTATTTAATAAAACTACATTTTATCATAAAAATGGTTTTATTGTGCCGACGTTTCGGCTTGAACTTCAAGCCTTCATCAGGGCTGTAAAAAACAAGTAGGACGGATGTAATACTGAAATATATATATATATATATATATATATATATATATATATATGCCTACATACACAAATACACATACATATATACATACATATATATATGGAAAAAGACAAAACATAAAATGCTAGAACATAATATATAGAAGAACAATGTGCTCTAGGATACCAATGTGTTTCGATTATTAGGAAAACAGATATAAGAATAACAGATTACATATTAGATTAGATATAAGAATAAGGGGGGATTCTGTAGACTACATTGGTCCTGTCTTTTTGTGGGATAGGGTCTTTAAGAGTCGTATGTAAGTTTTTCAGTTATATACCCTATCCCACAAAAAGACAGGACCAATGTAGTCTACAGAATCCCTTGCATCACACCCAACTGCAATAGTGCGTACATTGGACAGACTAAAAACCCAGTAAGAAAACGTATCAACAACCACAAAAACGATGTCCGGAATAAAGACATAAAGACAGCTTTAACTAGACATGCCATCACAGACGGACATGACTTTGGTTTTGACCTATACTCCATTCTTTCCACTGAATCCAACCTAGACAAACGCCTCCTTTCCGAATCAATTTTTATCCACCTAGAAAATAACCCAGTTAATGACAAAATTGACAAAGAAGTCAACTCCTCTACCTACTCCAACATCTTCCATTTATTAAAAACTCCATCCTAATCCCCTATACCGCCTGCAATATAGCCCTTTATACCTGCCTCCCTTTCCATTAACACAACATTTTATGACTTTATGACTTTATGACCCCTTACTGTACTTCGCCGCTTTCGCCGCTCTTTCTTTCATCTTCTATATTCTCTGTCCATTGGGTGGTCCAGAACCCCCCCCCCCCCCTTCACCAACTCCTTTCTTCCTATGTTTCCCTGTATTAACTGTCAGAAATGATCCCGCATTTGTGAGGAATAGTTCTCTATCTTCCCATCGGTAAGCCCATATTGTTATTCTTATATCTAATCTAATATGTAATCTGTTATTCTTATATCTGTTTTCCTAATAATCGAAACACATTGGTATCCTAGAGCACATTGTTCTTCTATATATTATGTTCTAGCATTTTATGTTTTGTCTTTTTCCATATATATATGTATGTATATATGTATGTGTATTTGTGTATGTAGGCATATATATATATATATATATTTCAGTATTACATCCGTCCTACTTGTTTTTTTGTTTTTTTTTTGTTTTTTACAGCCCTGATGAAGGCTTGAAGTTCAAGCCGAAACGTCGGCACAATAAAACCATTTTTATGATAAAATGTAGTTTTATTAAATAGCAGTGACCGAACCCCGACAATCCCTACCTTGTACGTAGGATATTTTCGATTCATTGAATTTTTGACGGGTATTTAATAGAAAATGAATAATTATTTACCATTTTCGAAAAAAATTAATATTTCTTAAAATTCCTACGTACGTTACTACATTTAACCTTCTTTTTTCGAAATAATTTTAGTTTTTCGTTCTAGATTAAAAATTGCCGTCTGCAGACTATGCCCGTAAAAAAAAGAGAGCTTCCGTTGGTCAGACTCAGCGCCGCCATTATTTTTTTCAAAAAAATTGAAACGAATTTTTGGGATACTTTAACATTCCGTATAAAATGTTTGATATAAAGTATTAAAAAATATTGATTAACTTGTTATTTATAATTTCAAGAATATGCCTTTGATTTTGATCTCAAAATGTAGTGTTACTCCTTAAAACGCTTTGAATATCATTAGCCATGCCACATTGAACCATTTAAAAATATCATCTGCTTTTTTCTAGGACTCTCAGAAGGCCTGACTAAATATAACCTACCCCCACTCCAACGCATCCTAAAATCCAAAGAGGTCATTAATTCCTATATCAGCTATGATCTCGCGAGTGAAGAGCTTGCCAAGAGATCCTCTAAGCAGATCATGGCCCCTTCAGAAGGCACAAACTATCTTTACAAGCATCACTAATGTTCAACCTTTATATGTATCATTCGATTTTAGGATTATCTCTCTCTCTCATTTCCTGCAAAGAAAAATAGGAATCCTGTTACCACCTTGTCTTTTACTTTCATTCTTCAGTATCCTTTTAGAGATATCTCAAATCTTTTTGCGATAAACGCTCTTAATGCTAGAATCTCTCGAATCTCCACCGACAGAACATCCGTTTTGACTAACAGGAAACCACAATGGAAGGTCCATTAATTGCACAAAGGAATGGATGAAAAGGAAAACCATCAAACCAAATCATCTGATTGGTTTCCTGTTTATATTTGTATTTCTGACTTGAAATGATAATTATCTTTGAGAAAATTGATCAATCTCTTGGCTTAGGGATTGTGCGACTATTAAACGAATTTCGGACATTTAAAGTTTCAGGCTCTTTTATCGATTCAGCGTTATTATAAACTCTCTGATGACTTAAAACGTCCAAGCTGGTATGAACTCTATGTAAGTTAAAACGGCGATCACTTAACGAAAATTGCCTAGTTGGAAATGCACAAATAAGTAAGAGGGTATTATTAGGTTCTTGATAAGGTATTAAGAGCCTAAAACGTGGCCCATTGTTATGATATCATAACTTGCATAGCCAAACTGTTTGGGAGGGGACTGCAACTTGGTCTCTTTTTTCAACTTTTTTTTTTTTTTTTTTGGGATATCAATACTTTTTGTATGTTGTTAGTGATAGTATGTCATAAAGTCGACGGTCCTAATCAAATTTAGCGTAATAAATAAATATGATATAAAAAAATAAATAAATAAAAATTTATATACAAAAAAAGAATAAAAAAAAGAAGAAAGAAACAAATTAGAGAAAAAAATAAGAAAAAAAAAGTTTGAATGACTAAACATGTCAAAAGTAATGACAAATAAATATATTAAAAAAAAAAATAAAAAAAAATAAAAATAAATAAAAAAAATAAATAAATAATATAATGAATATATACATTTTTTATATGTGTTTTTCTTTTTTTTCTACGGACATCTGAATCTGGTTCTTATATCTATGTAATATTATTTTTTTCCAAAGCAAGATTCTAACAAATGTAATTTTAGAAACACAACTCTGTCTCCAACAGACAAAACACTCTCCATCCTAAGATTAAACTATGCACAATTTTACTATACTTTTAGGGCGGAGATGACCAAAACGTTTTCTGCCCTTAAACTACCAACCCAACCCAACCCTTCATTTATAAAATTTTATATATATATATATATATATATATATATATATATATATATATATATACATATAGTTAAATTGTTTGTTTACTTTAGCGAGTTTTCATTACTCACCATGTGGGAGGAGGTGTGCGGTAGTGATATCATCGGATGGTGCTGGTGGAAAGGCTGTCCCTGAGGCTGGTACCAGTGGGAGTGCACGCCGAGGCCCCCCTGGAATCCGGGTTTCTCCTTCATCATATCGGACATCACGCCGGTCAGGGAGAGGCAGGAACCGCCGACAACGGAACCTTTTTTCTTCTTAGATTTGGAGCTGAGCTTCCTGTTTCTCGTCTGGATCCCTTCCTTCTTCATCGTGAGCGGTCGATTCACCTGCAAAAGAGAGGGTTTGTTAGCTCAACATACAGATGTCTTATGTTCTGGACAAAAATTGGGCAATGAACAAAAACTATCCATAAACCGCGTTTTACAATGATACGCACTCTTTTATCATAGATATGCTTTACCGATACTGAAGAAAAGCGTTACAAAAAAGTGTCCGCTGGCGTTCGTGCCTGCGCGTTAGCCATGTACGATAAAGAAGACTGTATGTTATACAGTACATTACATAGGTTTGTCGAGTGGAGGACCTAAAGCATATTTATATTCCTGAATTTGAGCAGCAGGTTCTAAACGAAATTAATTTTCTATGAAATTATTTATTGATTGTTGAACATTTTCTCAGATATCATACAATATCTTTCATAAGAATAATTTATTATTATTATTTTATTATGGCCTATTAATTGATAGAATATTAGTGCCGAATTATTTTTAAGTAGCCACCTTTTTATAATGCTAAGGCACACGATCCTTTTTTTACGGATTATCAATATGTTACCGTCCCATCCCAGCAAGGATGGCCTATTTCAAATAAAAGCTAACTACACCTCAACGGCAAATGTAAAGGCAATAAAATCTCAGAATGTCTCCCACTCACTCCCTCTCTCCATATATATATATATATATATATATATATATATATATATATATATATATATATGTAACAAACAGGAAGTATTTAAAAAATTGATGGAATAGAAACAGAAAAGGTTCACTACTTTTTTTTGGTTGCATTTTTTTTTTTTTTTTTTTTTTTTTTTTCGGCGCATCTACATCTAGGTCATTAGCGCCGACATCCAGGGCGCAGCAAGGAATTTTCCCAGCGAGCCCTGAGATGAGAAAATTCCTGCCGGAGGGGGGAATCGAACCCACCATCTCATGCTTATGAATCCAAGGCGCTAGCCACTAGACCACGGGAGACCCCTTCGGCATTTGTTCTCGTTTTTTTTTTCCAAATTTGCTACACAAGAGTAACATAGGAATATCACATGACAGGATTTATCAAACCAACTAGAGATATATGCAATAAAGCGTATACCATAAAACACTTACTTACGAAATGCAGAAGACGACACAAACTAAATACACCACATGGCATGAACGAATTATTGGAAGGCAGTAGCCAGTATATAAACACAATATTCTTCTACTTACACAAAAATAAACTATACAATCTCATTTGAAGAAATCTGCTAAATAACCACTGGCTTTTAGGCACATTACATACATTTCCATAGAAGGAAGAAAAAGTCCAAAATTTCTACTGGCATTTTAATTTTTTGTTTCATTGCAACGTTTTTAGGGATGAAGCCCCATTTACAATGCCCATGCGTAGGGTCTTGTTCAGTCGAGTCTTGCACCTAGACTAGTGTATCCAGTCTATTATTTATAGCATAAAATGAAGCCAATTTCTTTGTAACAACCAAAAAATAATACAGCAGTCAGTGCGCCTATTTTAGATACACAAACACACACCCACATACATATTTTCCACTATTCAAAACTATATATATATATATATATATATATATTTAGATGGAACGGCATTTTTCTCCAGCGTTGGTACTCCTCCTCACTTCTTCCTGTGATATTTGGAAGATGGAGATGAACCCATCGAAATATCCCAGGAAGAAGTGAGGAGTACCACCGCTGGAGAAAAATGCCGTTCCATCTAAAAATATCATCCCAGCGACGAAAAATAAACATCAAATATATATATAGGCGAGCACACGACTCATATTTTTGAGGACCTGATGTCAAAACTCGGACGCGCAAAAAGATATTATTTTCAGCGTTGTCGTTCGTGAATTGGATTCGGGGTCTCAGACCATCTCAAGACCCAACTAGCCTTTAATTAATTGAATGGGTACTGGAGCTCTGAACTGACCACACTATCTCCCTAGTGTACTTGCTTGTCAATAATCAGATACTTCTCCAGTATCTGCCTACCGTTACTGGACTGATTTATAAAAATGAAGGAAGACAAATGTTTCAATTAAGGATTATTGTTTGTTTCCTTTTCCTTGGAATACAAAAGTGAATATAAATAATACCAGAGAAAGCAAACGTCCATAGCCACGTTCCCGTGGCTTTAAAAAAGTCTTGAGTAGCCAATATCTGAATGGGTGACCGACCACGTCCAGTTATTATCATAAAAGGGTGGGAACCAGTAGTTCGCCCTGCAATAATAGCTCAGTTGTATATACACCGTATAAAAAAGGAGAGGAACAAAAATAGTCGATTGCAAATGTATATTTTGGGTCAAACTGTGATCGATCTTTAAGAGATAGACTGAATAAATACAAATCTGTAATGAAAATAAAAAATAAAAAAAGCGCCCACATATAATATTCATCAGAGCGGTCAGTGTTCCATTCTGAAACGATCCATTCAGAAGAAGAAGAAACGAATTATATTTTGATCCTTTAAAGCTGAGCTGAGCCTAAGTTGACGTGAGATCCATCTTGCAACTCATTTGAATACAGAACTCCCGCAGTGAGCATTAGTCCAACGAATAACTGATACCTCTTGTACAGTTTGTTACTTTTCTTTTTTCAATAGCTTTTTTCTTTTCTTTTCAATTTGTTTAAACTTGACCTTTGCGAACGATTTTTTTTTTTGTTTACCGTAAACGTTTCTTCCTATTCATGAATTAATTTGTCATAAAATTAATAAGGAGTTCATAAAGGGCTATTTACTTTTTTTGATTTACGATTTGGTGACATTTTAAATTTATTTTATCTTTAAATTCAGGGGCCTTAATTTTTTTTTTTTTTTTGCAAGCATATAACTTAGAAAAAAAAATCTATTAGTAATCTCTAGAATTGAATAAGAATGTCATAATATTCTAACAATACTTCTAAACATTTATTAATATTAGACAATGCATACTGGGTGTGTGTTTGGCTCAGTCCCAAACTTGGGTATAGAAAGATTTTATCGCGGGTCGGAGTCAGGGTCCCAGATCGTCCGAAGGCCTGTCCATACGATTAGAGTGAAAATTAGGTGCTCGGAGCATAGTACTGACCAAATTATGTCCCTAGAACGCCATATGGTCAATAGTAATTGTTCCTTTGGGCCATCGTTGTCAATTAAATTACAATAAAATAATTAAACAATATTTTTTTCTTTGAAAGCTAAAAAACGACATTTAATTCATAAAATAAACTAATTATGTATTTCATTAGAAATTTTTAAAAGAAAGAGAAATACTTTATTTTGAAAAAAAAAAAACAAGATTAGTTGCTCAGTTGGGTTGCTGTACAAACAGCGTACGTAGTTATCAACCTCAGTAGGCATAGGGACTAAATTCAAAACGTTAAATATATATATATATATATATATATGTATATATATATATATATATATATATATATATAAAATATACATACCTATCAAACAACAAACTATATATATACATCAAAATAAAACTAAGAATATAATGAAAAAAATATTTGTAAAAATGTTTTTTTAAAATAAATAATACTGAATTATAGGAAAAAATATAACGACTTAAAAAAAAAATATACGTGAAAACTATTCACCGCGTACAAACACCAATAAAAGGTAACCCTGGATTTCTATCGAAGCAACATTTTAAGCGATACGATTTTTTTTCACACGTTTTTCGCATAAATAGGACGTTCAGATTGCTGAATTCTTACGGTTAACGAACTTTGATAGGTTTTTTTTTTTTTTTCATGGTCTTTATGTTATGAAACTTATTCTTTTGACGTCAGCTCTTCAGGAAATCCATTTGACAATATTTGCAGGATTTCTTCCCTATCAAGGCAAAATAGACTTGAATAATCTGTGACCGGATCAATCGGATCCTATGAACACTTATTCCACCTTGAAAAATGTCGGAAAGTACAAAACCATTGAGATAATGACTGTAGTGGTAGATGAGTTACAACTGGGCTAATAATTGTAATTACAAAGGGTAATTGTGTTTTAACGACTGGCCCTCCGTTATGCCGGCAGCGTAACCGTTCTGCGGTATGACTTCAAATAAATCATTCCGCTCTCACGTTGCGTCTACGATTCGGATTGGGGAATATGCAAGACTCCTAAGGGGCGGAAGCTATAGGTCGCACATGAAACCTGCACAGAATTCTTAAATCCAATTTAGACTTCGACAAGCAAAAACTGATTAATTCTAGAGTATTCCCGTATAGCAATGATACCCGCTCAAAACATTTGAACAGAAACTTTCAATACGAATATCAATGGAGCAAAACCAAAGCTTGCGAAACTGCTTTCTTTTGCACTACTTTCTTTGACTGATTTGGTAAAATCGAAATTTACACCTCAAGAGTTTTTGTGGAAAATTTATTGGGCTCTCGGATGGTTAGCACGATTTCTAAACCACCTTCGACATATTTAAGAGGACGAAATCAAAAACTGTTCATGTTAGTCAATAAAACATTTTTTTTGTGCAACACTTTGTTTCTATTCCAAAAACATGAAAAAAAATGAAAAATAAAATAAATAAAAACCTAGTATGGACGAGTTTTAAACGCTTCAAAAATGTTAAAACTAAAAACAAGAATCGCAAGATCCATTCATTTATCACAATTAAATACAAATAAAAAATTGACTTGGATGCGTATTAATGTAAAACAAGAAGCATTATGTGGTTTCTTTTCGTGCGATATTTACCAAAAAAATCAACTGCTAGGTATGAATCAGTAGTTTAGATAGATAATATCTGTGAGCTCGATAGATCGTTACACTAAATAAATATTTTCAAAAATACACATTTGAAAAAAGAAAAACATTTTTCGAATGGCAAAATCTATTTTACATAAAAAAACAACAAATATTTACAATCGGAGAGAGGAATGGAGCCCTTAATAAGAAAAGTAATCCCATCTTAACAATTTTATACTTTGAATAATGTATAATTGGATTAATTAATAATTTTATATATTTTTTGTGAAAAAAAACAAAGGACAGTGTAAAATATCAGTTTAATTTCAAGCTTGTAAACTATTTTAGGCGCACTTAATATGGCAATTTTGATATGGGGTATGCAGAAAATTAAATACCCAATACCAAGAAATAAACAGTGATTTCCTCGAAAAGGCAAATAATTTGTATCTAGAAAATGCCATTTTTTATGTAAATAATAACCGTTATTCATGTCTTGTAATAAATTGGACGTTTATACCCATTAATTTATAATAATACTTTACATCAGTAATACTCAGTAATTATTTAATATCAATTCTCAAAAAATTATGAATTTAATGTCATGCAAAAATTGTCCCTCTTAATTTCTTGCCAAAATCAACTTTTTTCATATTATATCTCAAAATAAAACTCTTTAATTTAGGTCACCACCAACTAACACGGTGTTCAAATAGACATGTCTCGGAATGAAAAATTGATTCGTTAATGGTTACTATAATAATACTAATTAGTCAACAAGAAGCTCGCATTGAGCCCTGAGCTTGAGTCCCGAAATAGTGCCGTCATCCCCTCCGCAGGTGGTGCTATCAGATCTTGGCGCTCTACACAAGCAGCGACTGTCCCGGAGGAAATGCCCCGTGTCCCGGCAGACACAGTCTGTTCGCTCTTATAGCTCGCTCGTTTAGGACTCAATCTACCGTGTGAGCCCACCCAGGCGCAATGCTCAAAGATAAATCACAGCTTTTTTGTGTCCTCTTAAATCGTCATGACTCAAGACAGTCACCGAAGTGAACTACCTATAAAATCATAAAAAGTCAACTGGGATTGGGCAAAGAGAAAATGTAGCATTGTTCCGGCACGTGTTTCGGTACCTTTCTTCAGCTAAAAGAATATGTGCATAATTAAAAACGAAAATTATCAAGACAGGTGGAAAAAGTTTACATCATGACAAGAGATAAATTTTAATTCATTTATTTATGCACCATAACTAGGCGATTTCCTCGAAACAATTGTGCAGATACATTTCCAGTTGTAATTATACCAATACACTCATAAGAATAACAGACAGATAAAGTTTGGAACAAGTCAGTTTATGTAGTAACAAATAAGGCCTGTTTACAATTTCGTCGTGAAAGAAGGAGTAAAATAAAAAGTTCTTCAGCAAATACTGTGAATATGGTACATACATACAAGATTTGAAAATATTGAAACATAATTACAAGACAAATTGTGAAAACAAGAAAAGCAGTAACTCTTGAGAAGGGAAGAAAACTGTAAGTTAAAG
The DNA here is from genome assembly GCA_946811695.1 of Gonocerus acuteangulatus. Classification (NCBI taxonomy): domain Eukaryota; kingdom Metazoa; phylum Arthropoda; class Insecta; order Hemiptera; family Coreidae; genus Gonocerus; species Gonocerus acuteangulatus. The sequence goes on from OX328130.1 coordinate 27,076,494, forward strand.
AAAAAGTAACTAAATAAGTAGAGAAAAAAAAATAAAAGATTTTTTTATGATTCAAAAGTCAGATGTAAGAGTCACACACATGAGTACTTATATTAATGTGAAAAGGTTCAAGGTAAAGATCCTTTATAGTAAGAATGTTTTATATTATTTTTTTTACAGTAGGTATAACTGTTAAATTTTATGATATATATTTATATTATGAAAATGCTGTAATATGGCTTTTATGAGACAATAGATTAAAAAAACATTTTTTAAAGTACATATTAGGTAAACAAAGTTTTTTTTTTTTTTTTTTTTTTTAAAGAAGTTACAGTAGTGTTACTCTGCCGTTTTTTTTTTAATTTGGGACTTTGTTATTTTTTTTTTTTTTACTTTCGATTAGGTTTTCTATAAAAATACTGAACAATTTGTTCATGAAAAAAAACATGTTTTCCTAATGTGGACTTAAAAAAAATTGTTTTTTAACTTATTGTATTGAAGTGAAATATTTCTTTCTGTTATGATTAATCTCGTATGTAATTATGTATATTTATTTCTTAGCTTAAGAAGGCAGCCAAAGCGCATGCCGAAACGTCAACTTAAAGGCTAACTATCTTTATCTCATTACCAATGAGTTGGTTAGTAACTCATTGGTAATGAGATTTATTTTTCGTGTTATTTATTTATTTTTAAATTAGCTCCGCAACAACAGCGATTAGCAGATGACCAAGTATGTTTAAGTTTTCATAAAAAAAAAAAATGAATAAAGAAATTAATATTTAAAATATGTGGCTACTAAGTATCCTTAAAATTGAAATTAATCAATTTTCGTTATAACATTTTAGTACATTAATTAATATGAAAATCAATTATGCTTAAAGAGATACCGTTTATGTTCCAGAAATCTATTTACATTTTAATTTCTTTAGGGTGATGGGCCTGTAATTATTTTGAATGTATGAATGAAGTCTATTGAATTATGATTTTAGACTAGTTTTGGCAGAACCATGGAATTATTCATTCATATCTAAAGTGTGCAATTAGCTGAGATGCACGCGTTTATTATTTATTAATTGAAAAGAAAATTTTCGGAAGGCCTCAAGTCGATTGGATCTCATTGTCCTATGGAATACACTGAGGAAATAGTCTGACCTATTTGTGTAACAGGAAACTTTTCTTAAGAAACGCTGAGCCAATAGAGCAAGGAGCAAAACGAGAAGTCCTCTAAAGATCTGCTCTAGGGGTATAAATCTGCTTATAGCTGAAAGACTGCCGGACATCCAGCTGCCGGGATCGGTGTCCTTTGTCGTTCGAGTGGAGACCGCCTTCAGGACAATGCGAGCTATTCACTTGAAGATTTACTGTATCAATGGGTCACTCCCTTATTTTCCGCTCCTCCTTCCTGCAACAATCAGTTTCCAATTCCGACGTAACATCCCTAAACTTGGGTCTAATCGTCTGGACGCTATTGTAAGGGACGTTGCCTTCCTGTCCTAAGCGACAAGCTCTGCAGATGGACATTCATCGGTCGGTGAAAACAACCTTGTCGGTGGAAACAATCTGACATTTTTGTAATTAAAGGGTTCGGAGCAAAATTGTGCCAAGCAACATTTTTAACAAAACGTAACTGTTGCTCCTACACGTTGTATATTATGTGGGCATATCTTTCTATGATGATGTTACTAAAATACGACTAAAAAGTGCTTTGTATGCTACTTAATCTTATTGCCCCTAACCATTTAAACTGATGGACCCACATAATATCCAACATTTAGCAGCTACAGTTAAGTTTTGTGAAAAATGTTGCTTGGCACTATTTTGCCCCAACCCCTTCAATTGATCTCTATTGAAACGCACGTTTTACTATCGTTTAAAACCTCCCAGAACAAAAATTTCAATCACACAAACTCCTCATCGTATGATTTACACGATCCTAAATAAACCGTGCACAAACTGACAACGAACCTAAGCTAGATTTATTGAGCCCCAAAACTCTACACCAATATTAAAAGAATGCTGTGACAATTGCGCTATCATAACTCAGTACAGGCACTTGTGACAATCTAATATTTGGAAAGCTATAGTTTTCTCCAAATGGATAACTATTATTTTAACAATTATTTTTTTAAGCAGTTCTGATAATGGTTTCATTAAGGGATCGTTTACATACCTACGTTATATCTTGTCAAACCAATAATTCCTTACAATTGTCTGTAAAAAGCATAAGAACTTGCATATTCTTACCGAGTCCGTTTTTTGCAAGTGAATGACTCTTTGTTCTACATTGACTATAATTTTCAGATAGATTACACGTGTACTATTAATAGAAGTTTTTAAATCTCATCGACTGATGTATATTAAAAATAAAACCGAAATGAAGCAGTAGAAAAAAAACCCAACCTAGCCAACATTAATAAAAACTGCAATCTAGTTAATACTTAGTAATAAGGACTAAAGTAATAATATTACAGGTGATGCCTTTCATTATTTGTAAGAGTTTCAGAGCCCGAGTTAACTTGTTTATTAGAAAATCCGAACGGTATATTTATCCGAGATCTCTTGGACCCAGCCGTTAAACGTTAAACTTTGAACGGCGGAAAAAAATTGTACACAGAAAAAAAATAAGATGTTTATTATGATTCATTACATATACAATTGAGAAGGGCTTATAGCATTTAATGGTGCCAAAGTCGACTCTTCGTCTAAATGCTTCGTAATTTTATCACAAGTTTATCGCGAGAGTTTCGACATCAGATTTCGTTTCCTCGACTCACCCTCAGCTTTTGAAAGCGCCATCTCGGATAGACAATGGCCGAAGGTGACGATAGAATGTGTCAAGGAGATTAATAGGGCGGCTTCATTAGTACTTTATTATCTTAATCGCTTTTAGTCTCCGCACGCATCGAGGCCGAACTATGGGGAGGGGAGAAGGGAGAAGTGGGTGTGCGTTAGGACATCGTGGGTTGGTGAGCATGTCATCTGAGGTAGTTTTGCGCTTTTTGCAATAACAAACCTTTAAAAGTGGCCCAAACCACAGAAGCTGCGTCCTCTTAGCCTGTATCCACATACTTGTTGCAAAGTAACAAGCATAAGCAGGCTATTGACGTTCCGACTTGCTCCAACTCCGTCGCCAGTAGGATGTCGGACCTTCTAGTCGTCCCTCTAAATGTTCCGACTAGTCCAACTAGATTTCCAACAATCCGACGAGCCCATTGAAGATCCAACTAGTGATCCAAGTTTGGAAGTCGTACCACTAGTCGTACTGCAAATCGGAAGGTGAATGGCCTTCATAAGAAATGGATAGGCAGGTGTAACCCCCACCACCTGGTACTGATCCAACAATTTTATTGTGGGTTGTAATCGTTAAATATCGCAATACTGTATACTGATTTTTGTAAAATCATGTTAACAGATACACACATCATATTGGATAATCCGGTTATGTTATTAATTAACTGGAGGACAATTATAGAATTTGGTGTACAAAAAGTTTAAAGGTGCTCATTTACAGAAGACCAAAAAAATAAAAAAGTAATACAACCATGAAACAACATAATAAAATAAATGAAACAATGAGGCGGTTTTAACTTGAAAGGGGGTTTTGCTTTTGATGGTGGGAAGAGTTGGACCGTAAAAAGTGAATATTGTTTAATTTACGACGGTAGAAAATACTCGGAAGAATTCTGGGACTGGAGATATTAGCTTTTCTGGGCATATCTCAAACCGCGGCCGAACCCTCCCAAGAATTCTGAGTATTCGAGAGTCGGCTCTATATCTGGGGGTTGGATCTTGTCACAGCTCCGGGGACACACGTTTTATGGCAAATTACCTTCATCACTCTCTTTCTCTCTCTCTCTCTCTCTCTCTCTCTCTCTCTCTCTCTCTCTCTCTCTCTCTCTCTCTCACTCACACACACACACATCTCTTTTAACCCCCGTTTCCAAGCGCACGCAAAGATAATCTCCCTGCCTGTCTTCTCTTACATTATTCATAGTTTTGAATTTCCTGTCATCCGCTCACGCCGGACGCGCAGGAAATATCGGCTCGGGAAAGGAAAGAGAAAAAAAACGCTATTGAGAATTCCTTGGATATCTTCTCTCTTGGAAAAATAACGCCCCTTAAGTCCTAATTCTTGGCTGAGTATTTAAGACACGTTAGATCCGCAGAGATTTCAATTCTGGTTATAGATGGTCGTATGAAGTACATAAACGGACAATTAAATATAAAATAAAATCATTGATAAACAATTTCAGAAGCATTAAATGTTATTCAATTACAGCAAACATGCACTCGTAATAAATTATTTTCCTTGTAGAAGATAAAATTTATTCTTTACCGTACGGCGCATGCCTTGGAAACGCTATAAAAAGGAGGATAATTGAAAATTTAGTAGTAATGATTCTTCACTTGTGGATGAAAATGATATATTGAAGTAAAAAAAATGTGTTAATAAAAATTAAAAATATGTTTCATACAATTTTTATTTAACATCCGTACAAATAATTAAGGTTAAGTATAATAATAGGAAGACCAAATGATCCACATAATTAAATTACAATAATAATACAAAATTTAATTAATAAAAAATAAACTAAAAATCATAGATAAAAGAAAAGAATAGCAATTGAAATACTAAAGAATCTCACATATAAAATCACGGTAAAAGTATGACATAATAATATACACAAATTTAATTAAAATATTTAAGAACATAATTAACACATCATTACCTAAGGAAGCCAATAAAGTGATATCTTTACATAGTAACTCCTTAAAATAAATTACATTTTCTCATTCGAAACTAAATAAACCCGAGATTCTTCGTCGCCAATAGTCCAAATATATACTCGAGCCGAGAATTAAATTTGAAACTCTTGTATGAGATTTTATTTTCAAGCTATTAATTTTTATTTTTATTTTTTTTTTGTAGTCTAGTCGTTCACACGAATTTGAACAAAGGTTGAATAATTGGAGTACGTTAAGTGAAGGGAAAATGTATGCATATATACACACAGGCATGTAGCAAAAATATGAATAAATGAATGAATACAAAAAAATAAATAATTAAAGCTAATCAAAATTACTAAAAGTTCCCGCAACCGAGATTTACATAACGCCGGTACACAATTTGTCATGGTGGACTTGGTGTATTAATGTTAATGGTGATTCCGAATGATTAATATCTAAATAATGTGAAGGAGTGATTGATGAAGGATTAATCAACAAATAAATCACTGAACAAACATTGAAAAGGCACGAGTGATTGATGGATTTAAGGCATTTAGTTAGGCGGGAAGTAACACGTCCCACTTTTTGATGAATTAACGCTTTAAGTTATGAATTGTCCCGAACACAAAAACTAGGAATCCATGTCAATTATCTACATAGAAAAAAATAATTAAAAAGAATTTCTTATTGCATACCATTAATTTTTTTAAATCTCTTGTATCGAAAGCTATTTATGAGCGAATTTTAATTTAATTGACGTTTGTCATAAGCAATTCATTTAATAACTTTTCGACATTATCAAAAAATATCGGGAACCCAATCATTTCCTAGTGAACAGGCCAGTATAGGTCAAAAGAGAGTGCACGTAATAATAAATTTTAATAACAAGTTAAATTAAAGTTACATTCGTTTCGTTTTTATACATTTCCCAAAATGTATCCAGTTATAATAATAATAATATTTGTATTTTTTCAATTTTTTCTTGTGTTTCATATTGCTAATTTTGTCACCGATAACTGTGATCATTTACATTGATTTTTTTTTTTTGTTAAGAGCTTATCACCTTCGTTGCGAAGCTCTTAAAATAAATAAATAAATTTGTATTATTTAATAAGAAATTTCCTTATTATATAGATGAAAGCAGTAAATTTCTCAATTCAATGTAGATTCTGATCCCAAACACTTCTAAAAAGAATGAATTTTGAAGTGAATAATATCACACCCTTGTACTTATGGAACTTCATCAAAGTTGAATATTTAATAATTTTATGATTTATAATAATAATATAATTAAGATCTAATTTCATTAAGAGATTATATTCATTATTAATTAGATAATAAACCTACACAGTTTTATACTCATTTATTGGCAGCTATAAAGGAGCGGTCATACTTTGGTTGTTTTACCACTGAGAAATCTAGTGTCTACAATACATGTTTGTAAGTATGTGAAATATATGTATATGTACACACAAATTTCTGTCAGATTAGTAATTTTATTTTATTTACTTTTGACTGTACAGACAGAATTTCTTTATGCTTAGATTATTTCCTCATAAGCGAAGTTCACAAGCACATAAAAAGGTTTGTCTAGAATTGTACAGTGGTTGTGACACCGACCATTTATTAATAAGTAAGTTATTATAACGAACTTTCACCAGCCAACCAAAACCAATTTTAAATATGGAAAGGCCCTGTACAACATTATCAACAAAGTACCCCACAATATAAACTGAACGAAATATCAATGTTTACTGAAAAGGTTGAAAAATAGTGGTCCTAACATTGTACTTGAGGAACCCCTTCAAGGTGGAGTAGAAGAGAGTAAATCCTGCCCAAATCCCAAGAGAATGGCCAGGGGAAGATAACGACCGGGGACTTAACTCTGAGAAAACTATTTTCCACTCGGCTTCATCAGAATAGCACTGATCCGTAGCCGAGAGGTCAGCCCGGATTAGGCGAAGGGATACGGACCGAACACCTCCTACTTGGGGACTGTCCGCTGGCGTTTCACACTTGAGTATTCACAGGAGATGGGAAGAATTGGTTTATAAAAGTTCTTCAGTCAGTATATTTTATTAGTAACTGCCACAGGAATCTTGGATCATAGGCTGATAGGGAATATAAATTGTCATTTCCATATTTTCTTGCCGATTTAGAATAGTTCTGCATATTTCGTTTATTTTGGCAATTTTTGCATGAATAAACTAATATTGGTTATAGTTCAAAGTTTTAACTTCCAGGTAAAACTGGCATATTATCAGAGATACCATCGTGTATAACTTAATCGTAAGATTTTTTTCTATCGTTTTGCTTCCTTTGGTGGAATTATTGTTACTATTAAAAATATTTATTTCTAAATACTAATATTTCTTGAACAGGATTTCTGTTCTATACAATTTCATTTTATTGCACTACGATCTAACCAACATTTTTCTTTTTACTGATTTTGTTATTTATATTTTTGCATTCCTTTTGAGCGAAAATTAGAATATGTATGAATTTTACATTCAGGAATTTGCATACATTTGTTTACTTGTTTAGAGGTGGAGTATGGAAGGGTGAGTACTGATCTAAGCGTTTCTGCCATTGAGGAATTGTGAAAAATTAAAACAAATTTGTCAGTAGGTAGTTCCTCATTTCGGGCGAAGTGATCGAAACAATTACTTTTTACGGAACATGCATAAACATATCATTTCGTGCGATGAAGGGCAAAGTAGCAGAAACATATGATTCGACCAGAATGGCGAACTAGTATTTCGTTTTATTTTACTTTGCGCCTAGTTTATTTGCTACATATTGTCATAGGTACAGTTTGCTGAGTTCGCCGTGTACTTTGCTGAGTTCTATACTGTTGTATAGAAAAAATCGAGGGGCTCGGTTTAAGCGATCGCTCCACGGACCAGAAAGGCGAATTCTACAATTTTTCTCTACAATTATATTTGGCGAGTTCCCCTTCTGGTCGGAAATGTGTAATTTGCCCGCTGGGCCGATTCGTCCAAAATGAAATGTTTTACCAATGCGTCCGAAATGACAAGTTATTTCTCCCTACTGGAGATTTCTTCTAAGATTGTAAAATAGTTTGAAATCAGTCACTTATACAGCCATATGAGGAATTTTCTTCTTTTCCGGAATAGTGGTTATTCTTTCTTGAACAACGACCTCTCGTCACAAATGGATTTATAGAGGAAAATTAATGTCTTGTAACATGTTACATTTGGCGACTCGAGCAAGGCATAATGGATTGATCTGGAAGATATATGTTGGATGCAGCACTCTCGAGCCCGGCTTAAATTGATTGAACAAGAACCGGGGTTGACCCCCCGTTGAGTCCATTTCCTAACAGACCATTGTCTAGCCCGATGTTAGGCCCGTCTAGTCAATCCTTCAGTTAGGACACATTACACCGACTAGAACACTTATCACCTGTACGTAATTACCTTCTAACACATCAATGGAACCCCCCTCCCCCCTGGTTTTAAGCTCCTAACTTCAAGACGTCGGTCAAAATGTTATGACCACGAATGATATCTGAATGCTTCGTGACTCTCTTAGCTCCCGTCATAGCTTCTATGCATCCGACGTTTCACATAATAAGTGTCATTTATTTGGTTAACAAATCTCTTGTTTGACTCATTTTTGCTGTTCTATTTGTTATGTTATTTAATGGTTATGCTCCGTGTGTGCAAAAACAGTACATTTTAGAGAAATGTACAATGTTCCGAATGACATTCGGAACTAGCCTGAAGCTAATGAAGAATCATAATCAACTAATATCATAATCAATTTTCAAACATATCGATGGGATATGAAAGTATTTACTATTTCCACAAAAGTAGATAATGAGAAAAACACATTAGCGGAAGACTCTGGCCACCAACAGTTGGTATGACGAAGAAACTTATTCAACAGTTTAACCAATCGGATGTTGCGTATAGAAGCCAAGTAATATTAAAATCTAATATGGCAAATCAGTAACTTTTCGGGTTCACAGTTTCGAACCCGTGACCTCCGAACTTTGTGTCTTAGACGATTTTAACTAAGCCTATGACACTCCTCAGATCATGACCTACATGTATGCCAAGTTTGGTCAAAATCAGTCGAACGGTGTGTATTTGTAGACGGTGTGTATTTGTAAATGTAGACGTTTTTGACCTAGCCTACGAGATCCCCCGGATCAAGACCTACCAGTTTGGTCAAAATTGGACAAACAGACACGTCATTTATATATATATATATATATATATATATATATATATATATATATATATATATTAAAATTTGAAATAAGACAACACAAATAGTACAAATCGTTTTTCGATATCTTTAATATTAATCCTTTTATGAGTCTCTATATTTTGTTAATTTTATTAAAACTTAATTCAATTTAATTTGTTATAATTTTACTGTACTATTTCACAGTACATTTTATGTTATTTGAACATATTTTTTCATAATTTTCTGAGTCAAATATGGTCGATATTGAAGAAATGAAATTGTTCTGTAGTGTTCAACGTGATAGCCTAAGAGAGATTCTAATTGAACCAATTTTGCCGCCACAACCTTTTTGAAGAGTTGAACAGTTTTTAAGATTTTGGTGCTTAGATATCCTGATTATTCCAAGAACAAAAAAATATTTGCACGAGTAAGCACTGAAAGGTGTATTAATGGCAAATAGTAAAAAAAAAGGAATAACATGCCAAAGTACTTATAGAATCAAAATAGTTGTATGAACCAAAGAGCCTGCAGCCTTAGGGTGAAACGTTAGGCTATTACCATAAGGTATAGAATTTCCGAAGGATGTGTAGATTGGAGAATCAACAATGGATACAGGTGTTGAAGATATTTTGTTAGAGTCTATCCTAAATCAGACTTCGTGGGCTGTATGTGGGCGACTGGTGGCTTGTAGTTGTCTGGTTAAAGCTACTTAATGTTGCCAAGAAGGGTTGAAGTGCACGAGCGAGCTTCGATATGTGATTCGTATTTGAATTGGGAATGAGCACTTATTCTTGGCTACCGTCTGGGGAGTCAATGGTGTCACTTATTTTTTTTTTTTTTTTTACCAATCTTCCAACCGCTTTGAATAGTAATAACATAGTCTGTCTGTATGTTTGTTCCTTATACAAATCCACACCGATCATCCGATTTTGACCAAAAAAAAAAATAAAAAAATCAGTCCCGTACCAGACCACGAGGGCCCTGAGGGGAGATACTATAGAGGTATCTGATTCTTGACCATACGGCACACTAGGGAGATAGTATGGTCAGTACTATGCTCCGGCCGCCTGATTTTCCCCTTGGCTGCTTCGACTGCTAGAGTCATTAGCACCAACCAAGGTACCTATTATTATATTAATTAAAGGCAGGGTTGGCCTAGGGACGGTCAGGGAGGCCGAATTCAACCCATGAACGAAGACACTAGAAGAAAAAATCTTTAGTGCTTGCTCGGGATTTGAACTCAGGCCTCCAGCTTATTAGTCCAGTGCTCTACCACTGAGCTAACCTCGCCCCCGATTTTGACCAAACTTGGCACATATGTAGGTCATTGATCAGGGGAGTGTCATAGGCTAATTTATAATCGTCTAAGACACACAGTTCGGAGGTCACGGGTATGAAACTATGAACCCGAACAGTTACAGATTTGCGTTATTAGATTTTAATATTACTTATTTGGTTTCTAATTTATTTTTGCTTTAATAGTTGCAGAAAGTAGGTGTAGATCTTGGTTACATTTATGAATGCCAATTCTGGCTTCTTAATCAATACCTATGAGCCAAAAATGATAGATTGGTGCATTTTCTAGAGACTCAATTGTCAAAAGTTCTTCTTTATTTTCCTCTAGCAAAAATAGGTTGGTGGGTAACAAATAAATATTTTTATTGAGATTGAAATAGCCAGCCGTTGAGGTGATAAGAATTGAAGGAATAGATAAGATTCGGCAAAGAGAAAACGGCAGATTTTCAGAAAAATCTATATTTCAAACATTTCAGAATGCTCGTTGGCATCTTTCTTCGGCATTACTGCCTAGGGGATGGAGAAAGACGATAACTTTAAGATTACTATAGATAAGTTTTAGATAAGTAAAACTCATCAATCTAATAGGCACTTATTCTTGAAGAAGACTGGCAATTTTCAAGCTAACATCAAATTTTGTGGATTTTAATGAGTATTTTTGTCATGACTACTGTTTCAGCAATGTTGCCATTCTTATTTCCATTTTTCTTTTTTATCTGAATATATGTCATATATATATATATATATATATATATATATATATATATATATATATATATATAAGTACAGATGGAATGGTTGGGATTCGGCTAAATAAACCTCAATATGATTTTGTTTTAAAAAAATCTATATTTCGGACGTTTCGGCTACTCATTGGTAGCCTTCGTCAGCTAAAATGACAAAAAAAAGAAATTAATACAGAAACAATCAAGAAAAATTTATAATTGTGATAGGTAACAGAACTATAGATACAGTTTAACTTATAACAGAACATATCGTCTTAAAATTCTTAGAATGAGTAGAATGAAAAAGAAAATAGGTACAGTAGTTGATTTTAATAGTAATTAGTAACATTAATTGATTTTACAAAGAAATAAGAGAACTATATACCAATGACAAATATAGTAGCTAATAGTAACATTAATTAATTTTACAAAGAAATAAGATACTACATACCAATGGAAATGCCGAGCGGCAGAGGAAGACCAAGGTTGGCAATTAAGTAACCATTGTGAAAGTGTCTAAGGAAAAAAGGAATCTGCAAGGGGTATATGTAACTGGAAACAGCAAGAGGTGGGGGAAAACGGGCGGTAGGATCAAACAGATGTTTATGACATTTTATGACAGGAAAGGAGAAAAGGTGTTAATGGAAGGATACCCAAGGGGCAAGGTAAAAATCTAGGTAGGTGGTCGGGCGAGTATTTGGAAAATATTAGCGTACATAGGAGAAATGCCTTGTTGGTCAGTTTTGTAATTTATATTGTTTTTGTTTCTACACAACGTAACAAAAAAAGACTACAGATCTCGGAATGTGTACACATAAACTTAAACAAAAACAATATAAATTACAAAACTGACCAACAAGGCATTTCTCCTATGTACGCTAATATTTTCCAAATACTCGCCCGACCACCTACCTAGATTTTTACCTTGCCCCTTGGGTATCCTTCCATTAACACCTTTTCTCCTTTCCTGTCATAAAATGTCATAAACATCTGTTTGATCCTACCGCCCGTTTTCCCCCACCTCTTGCTGTTTCCAGTTACATATACCCCTTGCAGATTCCTTTTTTCCTTAGACACTTTCACAATGGTTACTTAATTGCCAACCTTGGTCTTCCTCTGCCGCTCGGCATTTCCATTGGTATGTAGTATCTTATTTCTTTGTAAAATTAATTAATGTTACTATTAGCTACTATATTTGTCATTGGTATATAGTTCTCTTATTTCTTTGTAAAATCAATTAATGTTACTAATTACTATTAAAATCAACTACTGTACCTATTTTCTTTTTCATTCTACTCATTCTAAGAATTTTAAGACGATATGTTCTGTTATAAGTTAAACTGTATCTATAGTTCTGTTACCTATCACAATTATAAATTTTTCTTGATTGTTTCTGTATTAATTTCTTTTTTTTGTCATTTTAGCTGACGAAGGCTACCAATGAGTAGCCGAAACGTCCGAAATATAGATTTTTTTAAAACAAAATCATATTGAGGTTTATTTAGCCGAATCCCAACCATTCCATCTGTACTTATCACCTCGACGGCTAACTATCTAATCATCATGATATATATATATATATATATATATGTATATATATATATATATATATATATATATATATATACATATACGTTCAGAACATAGAGTAATAGAAGGTTCTGTTAAATGCGTGATGTACTCGCCCATGACCTTTTTCTCTTTCTTTGAACTACAGCTCGAAATACACTCCTTAGGATGTAGGTCTGCGTGTATTTGTTTTCGAGGTTATTAACTCACAATAGGTTACTTTTCTCTTGAAAGTGATAAATTATGTTGAAAAATAATATTAAGTAATTTGAATAATATTTGGGCATCATAAAAAGATAAATACATTATTTGATGGATAGGGGAAAATTCATTACAATAAATCCGTAAATTATGATCTTGGATGATAATTTATATATATATATATATATATATATATATATATATATATATATATTTTAAACATCTTCATGATACTGGATTGTATGTACTCCAATTGAAAACCTCGCACTTCATGCCAGTGGGACTTCCAATAATATACTAAAAATGTTTATAATTCATTTTTGAAAACTCAAAACTCCTGAATAAATAACATAAGACGTTCCTAATAATGAAGTCTAAAACTATCTTGTTCAAAAAAGACAAACTGTGCGATCCATATTATCAAAGGTTTTAATTATTTTTTTAACTATGTTTTCAAAGCTAATGAGTTGAAACACTTATTTCTTTCCTGGAGAAATGTTATATTGTTCTTTGTGTTAGTCAGTAGTTGTTAGTGTCAGTTGGTGAGATTGTTTCAGTGTTAGAACTGAGTTGAAGTAGGATTGTAAGTTTGTTAACAAATGCTAAAAGAATTAAGGCTGTCAGGCAAAAGTTATTCATATCTGTTTAATGCAACGTATAATACTAAAAATAATTTTAAAAAAAGTGAAATTCCTGCAATAGAAATAGCTTAAAAGATTCTGGTACAGTCAGTGTTTTACACAAGACATTTTTATTCGTCCTAATTGGTAAAGGACTGCACTGTTTGAGGCTGAAAGAGTTTGAAATATAGATTTTTAAATGGCTCAACCTTGTATTCTTTTTGGATCTGTCTATTCGTTGCGATCAAGGCGCGTCTGAAAATATTTCAGGTACCGTGTTTTTAAGCGTTTTATGCGAGTATTAGAATACAGGTCATGCTAAATTAGTGTGGGTAGAATTGTCGATTTTTAGGAAAGTCTACGACTGGTACATTTTTTAAACAAATGTAATCTATATCATCGTTACAAATGCAAAGTATCCAATGTGAAAATCACCACTTTTCAGAGTGGAAAAGCATTTATTCATAATTTTTTTTGGACAGTCAAATATTCGGCAGATTTGACCTTTTGATAGTGGAATACTTTTCCTTTCATAGAGTGAACTAAGATTCAAGAGTTTGCTGTGCATAAGTTCAGCTGAAATTAGTAAAGATTGAAAATGAAAGATGCATTTTTTTTTTTCAAATTCGATACTTTGCATTTGTATCGTCGATATGATGTCATATCAGAAAAAAAAAAAAAAAAAAAATCAGTCCCGTAACAGGCCACAAGGGCCCAGAGGGGCAGATACTGTAGAGGTATCTGATTCTTGACCATACGGCACACTAGGGAGATAGTGTGGTCAGCACTATGCTCCGGCCGCCTGATTTTCCCCATGGCTGCTTCGACTGCTAGAGTCATTAGCACCCAAGGTACCCATTATTAATTAAATTAATTAAAGGCTGGGTGAGCCTAGGGACGATCTGGGACCCCAAATCCAACCCTCGAACGGCAGCACTAGAAGAAAAAATCTTTAGTGCGCGCTCGGGTTTTGAACCTGGTCCTCCAGTTCATTAGTCGAGTGCTCTACCACTGAGCTAACCTCGCCCCCTATGATGTCATATAGTCTGATTTATTTCAAGAAACTGCTTTGCTAAATCTATATTTGTTCCAGTTACTAAACCGGCCAAGTTATTGTATAGTTTCAAACATTTTTCCATGTCTGCAATCATCCAACGTTCTGGGGTAGTATAGACCAGAGTTGGGCAAACGTTAGCGCGCGCTAAAAGCTGATACCTCTCCGCTAATTTAGCGAAACTGTAGAAAGCCAGCGCTAATAATTAGCGGTTAGCGGCGGCAGTGCGCTAACCGCTAATCTATTTATGAAATATCGTAATTGCTAATAGCTTAAGCTATAGTTACAACTTGTAACTATAGCAATTACCATGATGATTAGATAGTTAGCCGTCGAGGTGATAAGTACAGATGGAATGGTTGGGATTCGGCTAAATAAACCTCAATATGATTTTGTTTTAAAAAAATCTATATTTCGGACGTTTCCGAAGATTAATATTTCCTCAAGATTAATGTAGCCAGAAATCTCCTTCGCCGAGTCCTCTCCCTATCCCATGCTTCCTTCCACAATAAAAATATTAATATCGCCTCAGATATATTGGCACGCAACCAATTTCCCCCCAACCTCATAAAATCCCTTGTTAAAAAAGTAAAATCCCAACCTTCCAGCACTATCTCTCCCAATTCTTCCCTAACTCCCAGTTCCCAAATGTTCCGATCTCTACCATTTACACCTGGACTGACTGATAAACTTACAAAGACAATTAAAAAATCCTACCCTTCCCTAAACTTTGGTTTGAAAACTACCAACAAACTCAAAACCCTCTACACCAAACTCAAAGATCCCATCCCTTTTGAACATACAACCCGATGTGTTTACCAAGTCCCTTGCCAAACCCCTTCCTGTAATGGTGTATACATAGGAGAAACCATAAATGACATTCACTCACGTCTTACACAACATAAACGAACCATCACTAATAAAGAAATAGATAAATCTGCACTTGCAAAACACGCCATTACACAAAAACACACTTTTAACTTCGACGACACGAAAATTCTTTCTACACAACGTAACAAAAAAAGACTACAGATCTCGGAATGTGTACACATAAACTTAAACAAAAACAATATAAATTACAAAACTGACCAACAAGGCATTTCTCCTATGTACGCTAATATTTTCCAAATACTCGCCCGACCACCTACCTAGATTTTTACCTTGCCCCTTGGGTATCCTTCCATTAACACCTTTTTCTCCTTTCCTGTCATAAAATGTCATAAACATCTGTTTGATCCTACCACCCGTTTTCCCCCACCTCTTGCTGTTTCCAGTTATATATACCCCTTGCAGATTCCTTTTTTCCTTAGACACTTTCACAATGGTTACTTAATTGCCAACCTTGGTCTTCCTCTGTCGCTCGGCATTTCCATTGGTATGTAGTATCTTATTTCTGTGTAAAATTAATTAATGTTACTATTAGCTACTATATTTGTCATTGGTATATAGTTCTCTTATTTCTTTGTAAAATCAATTAATGTTACTAATTACTATTAAAATCAATTACTGTACCTATTTCTTTTTCATTCTACTCATTCTAAGAATTTTAAGACGATATGTTCTGTTATAAGTTAAACTGTATCTATAGTTCTGTTACCTATCACAATTATAAATTTTTCTTGATTGTTTCTGTATTAATTTCTTTTTTTTGTCATTTTAGCTGACGAAGGCTACCAATGAGTAGCCGAAACGTCCGAAATATAGATTTTTTTAAAACAAAATCATATTGAGGTTTATTTAGCCGAATCCCAACCATTCCATCTGTACTTATAGCAATTACGATATTTGATAAATTAGATAGATAAATTGGATAGATTGGATTTGATAAATTGATAGATTAGCGGTTAGCGCACTGCTGCCGCTAACCGCTAATTATTAGCGCTGGCTTTCTACAGTTTCGCTAAATTAGCGGAGAGGTATCAGCTTTTAGCGCGCGCTAACGTTTGCCCAACTCTGGTATAGACACTGCGGTACTCTGTGTTTTTGAAGCATTCATACATTTATACCTCTGGTTTTTTAGGGGCACCATTTAAATTTTGTTTTTCAAGTGAATATCAGTTTTCCTTTCTAAATCAAATGGTATTTGGAGGGTTCAGAGCACAACTACACCAAGTCCATTTTATGTTGTAATGGCATTGAAGAATTTCAGTAAAATTGCTCTTTTCAGTGCTACGGGAGACTAAAGTCTTAACTTCATTATTTTGCCACAGCAGTTCTTGCTAGTTTCTGGAAGTCATTCTTATTTGTTTTAAGGGAACAAATAAGCCAAGTAAAAGTTACAAAATTATACATAAATAATGCCAATAATATTTAAAATTAAGAGAAGTGTTTAAGTTGAAATCTTTTTAAGACTTTTTCTGGTCATTAGGGTTTACACAACGTCTCTGCAGTTAATACTAATTTTCTGAGAACTGTATAACATCTCACTGTTCTAAGCCCTTCATTTACATACAAGGTTTTGTCGCGAAACTACAATAATTGCGGGCACTAACATTTTAACTAAAGCATTCGTTGTCAGAGGCATTTTTTTTAGCGGACAACATCTATTATTAAAATTACCTTAATCAAATACTGTTCACTTCAAGTATTATTAGGTTTAAAAATTTTTGTTAACTTATTTTTTGTAGTAATTCCGAATTCCTGTTGATTTATACACTCCTATCGAGTTAATGGTCTGACTGCATTGTTGCTGTGACAGGAGGCAATACATTAGAGCCAGGCTGTGTATGCAAAGCAGATCTGTTTGAATACACTGGACTGGCTGTTAGTGGCCCGAGTCTGCCATCTCTTCTACCAACAGTATCAGTAAATTACTGGCAATTATGTTCTCGTCAAAGCCAATAGCCTTCCAGCTGTCTTGCTTTGTCTTTGTTTTCTATTCGACATTGTTGATGTTTGGAAATTTGAGAGACACTGAAGATCTAGACCTAATGAAGAATCAAACTAATTCGTCTTACATATTTCTTTATTTTATTTTGCGTTTTACCTTTGGAATTTCTTAAATTTCTTGTAAAAGACCAAATAAAATATAGGAATACAGAATTTTAATCATCGTGGTTTTAAAAATCAAGTTTTTTACCACTTTTCATTGCTCCTAAGTCATCAAACATACAAAAACGATATTTTTAATGTAAACCATTTTCATATATTTTTATTTCTTCGACTGAATATCAACCAATATAGGAGCAATCTGGTATTTGAAACTGATTTATTTAATTTCCGAATAATACAAAATTAAAGAAACACTATCCAAAAAATTATAATTTCATTTACTTTTTTTGCTTATTTAATAATAAATAATTATTTAGTTCTTAATGGAGTTTGCATAACAATGGCCTTGTAGTCCAATTTTTTGCCCTTAATATTCTATTTCTCGTTAAGATTTTCTGTTATTTCATTTTCGAAAAATTGCATTTACTGAATGATACCTATCTATGTGTATGTATATATATATATATATATATATATATATATATATATATATATATATATATGCTTGATGTTTATTTTTTGTCGCTGGGATGATATTTTTAAATGGATCGGCATTTTTCTCCAGCGGTGGTACTCCTCCTCACTTCTTCCTGGGATATTTCGATGGGTTCATCTACATCTTCGTCAGCCAGGTACTTGTTGTTTCTTCCTCGGTGGTTGCCAAGGGAATGACCTTGGCAACCACCGAGGAAGAAACAACAAGTAACCTGGCTGACGAAGATGGAGATGAACCCATCGAAATATCCCAGGAAGAAGTGAGGAGGAGTACCACCGCTGGAGAAAAATCCCGTTCCATCTAAATATATATATATATATATATATATATATATATATATATATATATATATATATATATATATACATATATACATATATATTCTCACTTTTTCTTATATTTTTTTATGGCAGGGGGTCCATAAAGTAGTACACCATTCGTTCTGCTCAATTACTTTATTTGCTATATTTTTCCCGACATGTTTCGTGCTTGTGTCGCACTTCTTCAGGGGCTTTCCTTATTAGGAAGCCCTCTGGTCACGTTGACTCTTTTGAGTAATAGTATAATTATTATATATTCGGTCATCTTTCAGATGAATTAATATATATATATATATATATATATATATATATATATATATATATATATATATATATATATATATATATATATTCTGATATTTTTATTCCTTCCTACCGTACAGCATTATTAAAAAAATGATTTGTTACCAATGTCACCTCACTATGGAATTCCTCACCTCTGTCCGCAAAGCCCGACCTCTGTTTAAATCCCGACTCTTTCATCACTTTCTACACGCATAAAGTTCATTTTTGTCC
Source organism: Gonocerus acuteangulatus (assembly GCA_946811695.1). Classification (NCBI taxonomy): domain Eukaryota; kingdom Metazoa; phylum Arthropoda; class Insecta; order Hemiptera; family Coreidae; genus Gonocerus; species Gonocerus acuteangulatus. The sequence continues at coordinate 27,095,207 of OX328130.1, forward strand.
AACATAAGATATAAGGTTTTTAAAATTAAATCCACTAGGTGTATACCGTTCAATTTAATTCAGAGTGGTTTAATATATTTTTCCAATTTATCATTATAATTTATTTTACGACTATCATGCACAGTTTTTTCTCTATGAATCCACAATTTTCACACATTTTCAAAACCATGCTTAGCGAAAGTGATGTTTCGTTCCTATCACCGTCACTCTAACGTTTTTGCACTGAACCTCTACATGATAAGGCTTATCATCTTCTTAAGATCGGATGCCGAACTCTATGAGACTACTCTAAAAAGACTCCACCTACCAAAGAGAACCATCTCTTAAGAGCTGTAAGTGAATGGAGCTAAGAGAACAATGGCCGAGAAAGTGTATCTACCTGGACCTGTTCCACTAATTACAAGAGGGGTGTACCCTCGGATTTCTGGTAATGGGTTCGTCTGGCCGCTCCTACTTCCTGACTCCAACGGCAAGAAGTTTTGGCCTTAAAGCAGACTATGGCTAATCAGCTAGAGAAGGGGAAAAAATCTTTCACTATTCCCTTTAAGCAAGAAGAAAAAAAATATATATCTAATAGGTAATTATATTATTTTCAATCATATCGACCCGATGATGCAATTCGTAAATACTACGTTGAGAAATGTCAACGCATCATAACGTATAATTTATGAAAAACAGCAGGTGGTTCTACCTATGTGTATAGTCTATTTGTGTTCTGCCATCTACAAGATTTCCATTGCCAACCACCAAGGATGGATAAAGTAAGTCTAAAGAAGCTGGAGGGGAATACGGCGAAATATTGCAGTAAGGTGGCAAGTAACCCCGCAAGAGAGAGATGTCAAACAAAATATATATATATATATATATATATATATATATATATATATATATATATATATATATATATATATATATATAGATATATATATATATATTCAAGCGGTGTTTCTACTCTCCTAACTCTCCTAATTCTTCTTTTGTTGTCATCCTACTACTAACTAATTTTTCTACAAAAAGTGTAATGAAGTAATTTTCGATGGGGCGATCTCATTTGGATAAAATGGTGCTTAAAATTCTATTTTTTCTTGTTATCCACAGATTCTAATTTTTTTTTTTTTTTTTTTTTTTTTTTTTTTTTTAGAGTACAATTAGTATTTTAGTAAAACAAAGTAAGGAAATTTAAAGAAAAATTGCGAAAGTGGAGAAGAGGGAGGGAGAAGTTGTAGCTGCTAAAATCTATCTTTTTTTGAGATTTAATATTACATTTGTACAAATCACAGTAAGGATAAGAGCGGAAACGTGCCAAGATAACGCAGCTCCTCCGAGCCGGACTTTTCTTGTTATTCAAGGTCATATTTGGTTTCGTTTCATTGCTCGCTCTCCAAGTCCCACGACGGCTAAGCGTTATACATATAGCATGGTACGGCAAGGCTCCTCTGAGTTTTAGTTTAATTAGGTGTAAAATTAAAATGTGTTTTTGTTGTTGTTGTTGTTGAGCTACCTGTACTCAAGTGCTTCCCTTTCGAACTTACATCCGCAAAACTTTCAGACGTACTAAGTCTACTAATTGCTGAACATGCCGGCGAACATCTCCCGTCTCCCGTCATCCTGTCTCCCTCTCCCTCTCTCTCCTTCCTATCTCTCTCTCTCCTTTTTTTACTCCCGGAGACACTAAGATCCCTTCATAGCCGAGACTGATGTCATATCCCCGCCCCCTTGGGAATACACACACAATAGGGACCGTTCATCCTCGCATCCAAGAGGCGGCTTTCAGGCCTTTCTTAGAGACACCAAATTGTTCCAATTAAAAAAAAATGTGTCTTTTTCCCTCTAGTACATCCGTCGTGTTGGCGGCGCCTAGGGAAAAATAAGTCAGACCTAATCATGAAAGGATAGACCGCTTATGAATATGATCTTTGAGTTTGACTATTTCCTCAAAACCTGATTTTGTATCTTCTTGTTGGCTACAAATTGTTGCAACAAAAGTATACTCACTATCTACAAAAAAGTACGTCTCACAGGAACTGCGTCAACATTATATCTCGTGAAATTTGGAGAGCTTCGAATATAAACACATTACACATTCAGTGGAATGGACCCAACAATTTTAAAAATTCAACAGAGATGGTCCAATCAAAATGTACCACTTGATCTATTGATCAGGAAATGTTTAAGCTTATGTATGTTTACACTGAACACAATTTCGTGACCATTTTGAGACACTTAAGTAAGTATACGATAGGTAGAAAACTACAAACGTCTGTAACAAAATTATTTTAATTGAAACTTCCTCTACTCCAAACGTAACCAAAAATGAGGCTATACCTTTCAAAATGAGTTCAGTCCATTTTGTCATCAAATTTATTTATTTTCTAAAAACTTTTTTTTTTAAGTACCTAATTAAATTTTATCAAAAATACCGAAATAAATATTAGTGTGGCCTCGTAAATATTAATTTCCTAAAGTAATTTTACTAGCTTAGACGTTTTTTGTGTCCCCTGAATAGTTTTACGATTTGGACATATCCTTTTTTGAAATTCAACGCCTCACTTGATGTATTTGTTAGGAAAGGTACTAAGCTTTTGAATGCTCGTGTTTGCACATACCAAGATTTCCTAACCATTTCTGAGATACTTGCGAACGTATTCGACTGGTAGACAACTACAAACGTCTGTGACAAAATTATTTTTATTGAAACTTCCTCTACTCCAAACGTAACCAGAAATTATGTATATTATTATACAGAATATACTTATTGTAGTTAAGGAATAATGTTAAAAAAACAAAAATGTCGATTGAATACGTCTGTAAAAAAATATACTAAAACGTTTTTAATTATTTCTTTAAATCTTAAGCCATTGTAGACAATGTTTCTGAGATTCCTGACAAGAATGTATCATTATACAATGATAGTAAAATACATTTGTTATAGGTGGTGCCTAGCTTATAAATTCGTGCGGTTGATGCACAAGTAGACCTTACTTTTTTTTATAATTTATGGGCCCTATATAAATATGAAAATTTTTAATGTTGACTTCAATTCTTTGACCTAATGAAAAATTAGATTGACTTGGGTCATTTAAGGTCTTTAACACTTGTAAATGCCAATCATAATGCTATCATTTAATATTATACCTACTTAATGAATTGCGCATGCTAATATCTAAGGATCATTTAGTAAATGATCTGGCTCATATTGAAATCAGACTTCTTTATAACTGTTAATGTTATTAAATGGACAGTAAGTCATGTGACATTAACATGTATGCACAATTTTATTATGTGCTCTATTATTATAAATCCAGGAATGTCGACATTTATCATTAGAAGTTTATATAATAATAATATCGATCACCTAGATATATAGTTTTTTCCTATCAGTAATTCACACTCTGGCATCCAACAAAAAATTCCCGAACAGATTTAATACTAGGTAAGGTCAACTTTGAATTGCAGCAAAAACCACAATTCGCAAAATTTGGCAAAATGCGCTCAAAAATAAACCTCCATACATACTTTTAGCAGATATTTAAGTCAAATTCGAGGGAATAAGAGGTACTAGACCTTTAGAACCCTTGCTGAGTACAACCTCAAACGAATTCAAGAAATTAATGTCTAATTATTGTTTATTTTTATTTATTTTATGGTGTTCCGGCTCAAAGAGATTTGCACCTTACGTTATTGCCGTAACAGAATTCTTTCATTTCTTGGCTTTCCGGAAACTTGTATATTACATATACATGTAAAAAGGAGGCATCATATAAAAAACAATATGTTCTAACATCAATGGAATTTCAAAGGACCAAATCGTAAAATAATGAGATTTTTAAATTTAAATGAAGTCGTACCATGCAGTATTGTGTTTATATATTTATCGTTTATAACACTGACGTAATAAGCTACTAAATCGTATGTATCAATTTTTTAATTCGGATACTTTTCATGTAATATTACAGACAGAATACTTAGCAACCTTACATCACAGTCCTATATATTTATCTCATTATCTGTTTGAGATATTTTAGCGAATTGACCTATGCTTAGCTTTTCTAGGACTAAGTATTGTTCATGATCTAATAATTATGTCTGAGCTATAGTTGATGATATCATACATCCAAAAGCACCTAAAGAGGCCAGCTAAGGAGTGGCTCGGTAGTCCTCTGATGATGTGTTCAAGATATTTTAGCGAATTGACCTATGCTTAGCCTGTCTAGGACTAATGACCTCATTATTATGTCTCAGCTATAGTTGATGATATTATACACCTAAAAGAGCCTAAAGAGGCCAGCTAGAGAGTTGCTTGGTAGTCCTTTGATGATGCGTTCGTGATATTTTAGCGAATTGGCCTATGCTTAGCCTGTATAGGACTGATGTCCTAATTATTATGTCTGAGCTATATTTGATGATATTATACACCTAAAGAGCCTAAAGGGGCCAGCTAGAGAGTTGCTTGGTAGTCCTCTGATTATGTGTTCTAGATATATTAGCGAATTGACCTATGCTTAGCCTGTCTAGGACTAATGACCTCATTATTATGTCTCAGCTATATTTGATGATATTATTCACCTAAAAGCGCCTAAAGAGGCCAGCTAGGGAGTGGCTAGGTTGGGCAAGGACTTACGTTGTGTAGCTTGTAGTATAGTCCGCAGGCGTTGCAGACCGGTTCGCCGTTCTGGTTCCTTCGCCACAGGGTCGTAGTGGTCGTCTTGCAGTTCGCGCAGCTCGTACCCGCTCGTCGCGCCGCAGACTGCAATGACTGCAACAGCAACAAAAAAAAAAGAGGATTTATTAGTATAAATTCATGTTAATTAGTTGGTATATTATTGTAAACATATTGGATTATCAGAATTTCCAGATAAATAGAGCAGTGAGCTCTTAGTTCGTACAGATTAACAAAATCAATCAACTATGTGGTTAAATAGTAAAATTAGCATGACCTAGTGTTATGCGAATCAAAATTTGAAACAAAATCTCACAATGTAGTCTAGTATTCAGTTTAAGTAAGAATTGTTTCTTCATTTGTTAAAAAAGAAACAATAACAGATGGTGCTCATGGCCGCAGCAGTCGATGCACCCAAAAAGGAAAGAAAAAAATCTCACAATGACCCATTTAACTTGCTCTTGTTACTATAACATACTAGCTGAATACCCGTGCTTCATCACGGCGGATAAGTAGTTATTTTATTGCTTTAAATAATGTATAATCAAAATTACCGCTACTCTTTAATTTTGTGTAGTTTATTATTGCACGGTTCCCATCATACTATTTACTATTCGTAGATAAGTAAACAAAGCATAAGGTTTCTTGACACGGGGGCGCTCCGGACCAGTATTAACAAAGAGATGACCTAGAGATACCCCGTTATTTATAGGTTACCAGCAATAGAAGAATAACCCGTACCCATAGAAATTTGTTGTCAAAAATAAATGGACGCTAAAATTTAAAAATTTATGTTTCCAAGATGTCATTTGGAAACACACATTATATTTGCGAGCATTATCAAGAAGTGTTCTGATTGGGGATGCTGATGGGTGAGGAGGATGAGCAAGAGTTCGGGATATTATTACCTCGAATGGTCCATCACCAGGTATAGCTTAAACTCTATGAGGGAAAAAAATCACAGTCCATTTCTAGAAATTCAAGGTCTCGGTAGTTGAAATTAACATCAATTAAAAATAATACTATGAAGTAGATACAGAACGGTAACAGCTGTTCTGTCATCGTCCTAGCAACGCATGCTGCCTTGGCTTGCCTGCTCTAACCAACTAAAACTTTAATCCCCTCTAAAAATACTTAAAAATTCGAATATCAAAAAATCCTTTCTTAGCAAGTGCCTACGTTATATAGGGAGTGTCCATGCAAAATTTTCTGTCGAGTGGTTTGGGCTGGGCGATGATAGGTGAGTGAGCGAGTGAGTGAGTGAGTGAGTGAGTGAGTGAGTGAGTGGTATTTGACAAATATATAGTAAATGTATGTCTACTTAAATTTTGATTGAACATTTTGCAAAACAACTGCGCCTAAGACTTCGAGAGAGAGACGAGGAAGAAAGGAGTGACAATGAATTCACTGTTCACCCTCCTTCTACCAAATCTCTTAGAAAAGTAAGTGTGAGTGTGTTTTGTGTGATCGTGTACTAGTGTTTGTTGTATTGTAAATATGTACATAGTCACTTTAGGCTTAGATTTATGTTTAGAGTTAGGTCCGAAATATGTTAACACGAACTAACACAGTTTGTATTGTAGTCTTAGCATTAGTAGATAGGCTTATATAAAAAAGGCCTAATTAAAATAGTTTCATCATGTTTTTTTTTTCTATTTTCTTGGTGCTAATGACCCTAGTAGTCGATGCACTAGAAAAAAAAATATAGAGAGGGGGGAAGAGAGAGGGGGGAGAGGGGAGAGAGAGAGAGAGAGAGAGAGAGATTAAAATATGTTAATTTAAACTTTTCACTAAATAAAAAAAAAATTAAAAAGGTCGATAACGAGGAATGAGTCAGTCAGTGTAAATCAATGCGCAATTAAAACATATTATATTAGCAAAAGTACAAATATAAAACGAATAAAAAATTACAATACTGGTATAATAGTCATTATTACACATCTGTGATTTATTACATCTAATTATAGTTCTACAGCAAAAATATGCGTCCATGAAAAAAAGCAAAACAATAATTGAGTCATTCAATAAAAATGACTGACTCCAAAATAAAAACATATGAAACAACGTGACAACACGAACCAACAAATAAGAAAAAAACTATGAGCCTCTTATCACCCTCTAAGTCACAATAAAGATTCGTGGTTGTTAATTCGTGGTTGTATTATAAAAAAAAAGTGTTGCGTCGTGATTCATAGCCCAGTTATTGGCCGGATCGATTCCCGTTGCTGTAGAAGACTATTTTACCCGAAGCCCAAAGAGTTTGCCCTCTGACCCCGGTAATAAGGATACAGTAATAGCAATATAATAGTATCGTGTCTCGCTGATTATATGGCTGACACGAAAATATGATAATATCTCGGCATTAACTTGAACGGGACGGGCAACCCGGGCTCTCCTCTCTGTATACATTTACACTTTCTCTTGACTATATTATAATATTCCTCTAATATTATATTTACGCGAAATAAAAATATTATAAACAGAACCTATATTGTTTTGCTTTTTTGTTTACAATTTATTTATGATATATACGGATCTATGCACTAAAGGCTTTAGAAAATAGTGAATTTTTTAGTAAATCATTTTGTTTCCATGTTTCTTTACTTATCAGCATTCGAAATAATTAATTATTATTTATTGATAGAGTCCACTACGATGGAGATTCATCCCATAAAACTATGAATTAAATTCAACATTGGTAAGTTTTCAAGAAAGTTATATACCACAAAAGGGGCAGTTTTAGGTCTAACTCTATCAATATTTCGAATAATTTATAGGTTAAAACTGCAAATATATTTTTTGTATGCTTTCTATTTTTTTTTTTTTTTGTCATATGATGAGGTAGAGGAGAAGGGTCTCCCCGTGGTTAACTCCTTTGATTCGCATGGAGGTTCGAACCCCAACTGCAGTAGGAATTTTCTCATCTCACAGCTTGTTGAGAAAATTCTGCACCATAGAAAGAAAAATCTCTGTTTACTTGGTTTCTCTGATAGGTGAAAATTTATTCTTATTATTACTGACCAGCCATTGTTAGTATTTTAATTCTTTTGCCTAGTATAATTGCAGTTCTAGGCTCTTTTTACTGCAGTTTGTAAGTATCAGGCTGTACCGTATGAAATGTCAGTTTTGGACTTGCAGATTTCCTTCAAATGTCTTGAAACTGTCGTGGCTCCTAATCCGAGTTCTTTGGCAAATTCCCTAGTGCTTTTTGAGGGACAAGCTTCAACCCTTTCTTTCAGGTGGTCATTGTCAAGCTTGGTTTCTGGCCTTCCTCGCTCCTCGTTGTCAAGGTCAAAATTTCGAAACCTGGAAAACCACCGGTAAAAAGTTCGTTCATTCACCGAAGGAAAACTTCTTCTCTTCGCTTACATTTCCTGTTTAAATATTTATTATTGACATGTTAGGAATTATCCACAAAGATTTTCTGAGGTATAAATTATTTCCATATATACTTTATTTATTGATCCTCAACCTCAGCCAAATATATTGATGAACTAGTTACAATTCCTCATTTTAAACGTTTCGGCCTCAGGGCCATCCTCATTAACTCATCTAATGTAGAATTCTTCTCAAATTCCAGAACAGTATGGGAGCCACAATTAATTGTTGCAATAGTTGGATAAAATAGTGGACCATCCACATGGGGCATTATACCCTGTCCTGTTTTGTTTATCATTTGTTTGATAATAAAATTACTAATTAATTATCCACATCAGTAAAAGGAAAATGTGCCCCCAACTGTATATTATGTACCGAATTTTATAAATGAGTTTGAAGAAAGCTGGATTTTAGATAAAGTTAATACTGCCTACGGCCCTCTTAAATCGGAAACATTAAAGCCTAAATGGACTCAGCTTCTCAATCGTAGACTACAAAATAGGGGTGGTGTGCCATTGCGTAGCGGTATGATAGCTGAACCTTTGCCAAACTGGTTGAAAAACTTTGTAGACAAAGTAAGTGATTTGAATATTTTTGAAGATGGCAAATTGAGGGTTAATCATGTTTTAGTGAATGAATGTTTACCAGGACAGGGTATAATGCCCCATGTGGATGGTCCACTATTTTATCCAACTATTGCAACAATTAATTGTGGCTCCCATACTGTTCTGGAATTAGAGAAGAATTCAACATTAGATGAGTTAATGAGGATGGCCCTGAGGCCGAAACGTTTAAAATGAGGAATTGTAACTAGTTCATCAATATATTTGGCTGAGGTTGAGGATCAATAAATAAAGTATATATGGAAAAAATATTTATTATGTTAACATATATTGGCAGACTATCCCTTCTACGAATAAATAATAGATAGAATAAAATTAAGTAAATTAAAAAAAAATCCTCGTTGGTTATAAATACAATAACAAAATAAATAAATTTCAGAAAAATGCTTTAAAATATAAATTTTGATAATCAAAAAGACACTGTACATTTTCTTTGATTCCTTTTTGTATGATTAATTGTTATTACTATATTTATTAGGCAATAAAAAAAAATGAATTTATAATATTAATATGAGAATGAAATATGTATTAATTTTATAACAAAATAAAATAATGGTACTCAACCATATCAGTAAAATAAGCAGAAATATTAATTTTAGTATTGTAATACTTATTGCAATTTGTTTCTTTAATTATTGTTATTAAACCAATACAAAAAATGAAGAAAAGAATGCGTGCTTTTCATTTGCTGGGAATGGATATACTGACTTTAAGATTATGGATCCTGAAACCAGAGGAGACAAGGAATGTTTGGAACGTGGCGTAAGATAACCCCTGAGATAAAATGACAGCTCTGAAAAATATACATGTACCCCCTAATTTAGTGGCATACCTACGGCCCTACGTACCGAAATGATTTTAGTATTAAAACAAAATCAGAAGAATTCTTCAGGGCTCCAAAAGCCTGTAAACAAACCCAAATAAAGGACTTAAAGGGAACAAAAAAAAAAAAAAAAAGAAAAAGGGGAAGATGTTAACTTTGGGCCACCCTACCTGAAGGAGTATGGGACACGATTTAATTGGGCGTACCATCAATCGTCGGAGGTAGGAAAAACAGTGGGACAACAGTCGCACACACGGACATATATTTATATAAATAAAAAAAAAAATAAATGAAAAAAAGGGCAGGAGTGGTGGTTGGGAGCGCGGGTGAATCATGCCGAGAGTCGTGGACAATAAAAACAGGGCTTTTTTTTTGGTGGAGAGCCTCCCCTATCGCTGCTTATTTATTGCGGCAGAACTCACAGCTTTCGCGCCAAGATCCTTCGCGGCCACCCCAATCTATAGCCACTGCCTCCTAAATCGGAAACAATAAACTATACACCGTTTAGAAAGGCCAATAATTGTAGAAAGGCGAATATCTATTGATTTTAATACTTTATTATAACTATTACTTTTACTTATTAGAACTTGAAATCATAAATGAAAGCACACTTGAAGAAAAACATGCAAAATTAATCGCGAAAAAACAAGAAGTTGGCATTTTTAAACTGCCCCTGCAAAATTTGTATACGACAGCGCATGAAACTTTCAAAGGAAATAGGAAGGTACACTGCTCGGGAGCAGTACATCCTTCCAGGTGAGAAGTGGACTTGACAAGGTTTAGGATTGGCCAATCATTTCTGATGCATTCCTATTTAATTAAGAGAGAGAAAAGCCCAATTATCTTTATCCATTATTCCAAACGCTTAATTACATTAATATATTTTCTAAAATATAATCTATTTTCTACAGTAGAGAAGTTTAACATGTTTATCAGATTGAAAACCTATTATATAGATTATTCTATTCAGTGGCGCCCAAATTGCTTGTATTATTCACTTTTATATTCATTTTTGTTTTTAGTTGAAATTCGTTTATTATTAGATTTTTTTTATTAGCATTATATCTGTCCCCGGGATTTTGTACATTTTTTTGTTATTTTCATGAATAATATGTATTTTTACCTTATTAAAGTATAAATATCCTGTAAAAAATATATATAAAAAAAGAAAACATACAAGAAAAATATTTATATAATTTGGCTTAAAAAAAAAAAAAAAAAAAAAAAAAAAAAAATCGAACTGTTAATCTTTGACAGAGAAATTAGCACCTGTGTGATTTAGTCTTCTTCATTTAGGCCAAAGAAGATTCCCGTGTCTTTTAATTACCGTTTTTTCCTCCAAGGGGGGACCCTTGTTAGCCGGGAACCGGTTGCTATAAAAACGAGAAGACAATTTCTTCATTCCACGATGCCACCAATAGGCCGATCAGCATTTAGGTATTCAAATTGACCAATAAACGATGTCGTAATCGTACGATTTAGTCAATGTGTCCTATATTTGTTTTTGGATTAAATGTTACAGATATTTTTTTTTTTTTTTTTTTTTTTTTTTTTTTTTTTTTTTTTTTTTTTTTAAGCTACAGACATCAATGGAAAGACAATATCAAACTTATTTCTCCAAACATGAGAGAAAACCAAAAAAATACTGACATGAAACGTCGACGTATATATATATATATATAATAGGACACACCTTACTTACTCATTCGTACTTATTAGATAAAAAAGACAGATCAACTTTTAGATTTTGTAATCTCTGCCTGATAATCAAATTCTTCAATCTGTAGCCAAAAAAATGCCCTAAATATTCACCATAAGGTAGCCCACACAGGTACTACACAAAAGTACATTTTGTTTTATTCATTTTTGTAATTTTTCCAAAATTTGAATTTAGGGGTTTTTTAATGTGCTAAAAACAGACATCCGTTTTAAAATCAAAAATTTGTTTGTAATGGATAACTTTTTAAATGTAGTTACATGGATTATTTTGGCAGAATAATGACTTCTATAGAGTTGAGTATGTAAATCAATTTTTGATTAAAAACGGATGTGAGATTCGTTTCTAGCACATTTAGGAACCACTTAATTCAAATTTTGAGAAAATTACGGAAAATAAAAAAAAGTGTATTTTAAATTTCGCTAAGGGAGGACCCTTAAAATTTTGTTAAAGATTCACCAATCCGGCCATATTTCAAAGAATATTTACCCGATTCAAACCAAACTTAGATGGTCGATAAAGGCCTTAATGTGACACATTTCCCTCCAATCGGGTTGTTTCTACGTGTTCTGGGATCGACATTATATGCATTAACGTTTACATTTTATTTTTACGATATTTTGAGAACCATTTTTTGCAAGTTCCTTTTGAGATAATACAATAGTCATTTATATGGTTAGAAAAAGGAGTCGTTCTTCTTTTGAAACGTTTCAATGACGTAAACATCGGATTATCTCAAGGGGAGATATTTAATTTCAAAACGCCACATTACTGTTTTGCT
>OX328130.1:27112188-27115281 GCA_946811695.1 Gonocerus acuteangulatus
GCACTTGAACATGTTAAAAGAAGAATGAAATTCACAGGTGTTGGGAGCTGGCTGGTGAAGGTTCATCATCATGTAGGTAAATAACTAGGCCGACCTTCACTAGTTATAAAAGTTTTATTTTACATAGCGCTTTCGAGATTCAATCTCATCATCAGTGCCTGTTGACAACAACATAACAAATAAAAAAACAAATCTACAAACTAGAATAAAATTTTAAACAACATTTTGAGAAATTTTTTTAGTCACTAGAATAAAAACAGGAAAAGTTAGAATTCTTAAGAAGAATGAAATAAATTAAAAATAAATTTATTCTAGTTTGTAGATTTGTTTTTTTATTTGTTATGTTGTTGTCAACAGGCACTGATGATGAGATTGAATCTCGAAAGCGCTATGTAAAATAAAACTTTTATAACTAGTGAAGGTCGGCCTAGTTATTTACCTACATGAAGAATGAAATTGTTCAAGTAATAAGAATGGAACAGCCAAAGTAAATATTTACTAACCGAACGAGTTTTAATATTTGCATTAGTATCAACAATTCAAATTAATCCTTGGCTTTTAGTCTTTGCATTTATGTTCTAATTTAGATGTTTTCTTTCTGTTCTAAGGTTCTAATTTGAATATTGACCACCAAAAAAATGTTTTTCAAACTTCATTTTTCTTATTTTTGAACACTGCTCGTGACACTGTGCGCCGGAAAAAAATGAATGGTTTTTGCACCTGTATTTCCTATTACATTCCTCCAATGGTCTTCTTGTGTTATTTCTGGATTGAGACGTTTTTCATCTATTTATTGATACCTGTTTGTTAGTTTATATACAGTTTAATAATTGGTCATATTAAAATGTATTTGTAAATTTTGTAATTTGAACAAATTTGAGCAGTCCTGCCTGCACAAGAAATTGTTCTGGATTTCTTTTCTTTTTTTTTTTTTTATATGTAAGACAATCATAAAATGCGACATATAAACAACACATTCTTTCATATAAAGAACACATATTTTGTTATTCTTAACCAAACGAAAGGTAGAAAGTTTTAAGTGTCTCCTTAAAAGTTTGAAGGATTGGAATTAGGTGTTTTTTTTTAATTGCATTTTTCAAGAGTAATTGAGTATTTTAAGCTATTTTTCACTTTAATATCTAACATTAACCCAAATGTGTTATTGAACAATAAATGCCATGCAAAGATTTAAATAGCATCATTAATAATGTACAATCAAGGCAAATTTTATTCTGACTAAAGACTCATTAATACCTAACGAATAATGACCTGTTTCGGTGGGAAATTGAAGGTTTACGCTTTGCAGCCCAAATGGGTAAGGAGTGAAAATGACCCACATGGTGGAACTTATGGAAGTGGTCCTTATCTCTTATCATCATATCTAGATTAGAATCTTAATGGAAATTATCTTTGACTCCGTTAAAACTAGCTTTGTGTTCTATTAAATAAATTTTATAATTTTTACGGAACGGGTTATTGAAAATATATATTAATTTATTTCTTGGTGGTGATAGGAAATTATGTTAATGTGATTCATTCGGGCTGCAAGGTTTTTTTTTTATCGATAATTATTTATATACGGCGCTCCACGACTGTTAGGTGATTTGCTAGCATAATTAATGAATGTGATATATTTTTATAATTTTTTTTTTACCGGAATGGCACTGTTTTTTTTTGTTTTTTTTTAAATGCTTTTAAAGGGTTTACGTGTTGTCCTTGGACAATAAAATAAAATTCAAAATATAATAAGAATTAAAGAAATATAAATAATGTATGTGGAAATTAAAAAAATGAGAGAAATAAAAATAAAAAAGAAACAGCCTAAAGAAGAAAAACGTAGGTAACTAAAAAAATATAATAATGATATATGAACAGTTATACAAATCTGGAATAAAAGAAGTGCCTTCTTTTTTGTAGTGGCTAGCACACTGAATTTTCATGTGAGAGATAAGTGCTCGAATCACGCCTGTAGGAGGTTGATTTTTTTTAGCGATTGGCTCGTTGAAAATAAATCTCTATTAATCCTGGGAAGTTTAGGTCAGGTGGGAGATAGCCCAGCGCTAATGGACAAAAAGAAAAAAAAAACTTCACTATGATGGTTCGTATCAGTGAGTAGTGTCCCTCGGTAGAAATTAATAAATCCATAAAATAAAATAAAACAAAAAAGTCTAAATAAGTATTTGAATTACAGATAATTTGAAAATTCATTTTATTTTAAATTTTCGATATTTTAAAATGGATATACATTCAAAAATAGGAAAACCTTTGATTTAACTATTAGTTGAGTTAAACATAAACTAACAACAAATGGGTTTTATGTGATACTATTGTTCTACAAAATATAGTTTTTTTGTTTTTTTTAGGCAATATATAAAAAAATAATGTTTAAAATTAACGCATTCGTTACGGGACCAGATGAGGAACTATGGATGCGATACAAGAAGAGCGATTTTAATTTTACTGCGAAAAATTGTTGATACTTTGGGTCAATACTTAATTAGAACAAAAAATTAGTTAACAACGCCCATCACCGATCTACATAATGCCGATGTAAGCAGTTTGTTTTAATCACTTACTCCCGTCAGATCCCAACCGATTCCCTAAAGGCAGATACGATAAAAGCTATAAAAAAAAAAAAAAAAAAATGATATGGAATTAAAAAAATAAGAGCCCGGATTACCGAAGATCCCGGTAGAGCTTTTTTGTACGGGGTTCTCTACACCTGTTTTAGATTGCGTATCGAGACTGGGGGCGTGGCGGATGGGCAATATAAAAAAGGACTCGATTAACTGGGTAGGATTAAAAATCCGCCCACCGCCGGTCTGTGAGAGCGGTGTCAACTATCGACCTATCGAACGGGGCATCACGAACTATCGATAAATAAGAGGAGAAATGAACCGAAAGACCACTAATGTATATGGTTAGCCCGATCTATTATACGAGGCGCGCCGTCTTCTCTCTCCCTCTCTCTCTCTTTTTCTCTCTCTCTCTCTCCTTCACACATACACACACACGAACACACTTCCACGACGTTACTCACGCGTCTGGCCGTATAAAACATATATGCACTAGCTAAAACATATTCACTAACAC
>OX328130.1:27115481-27584629 GCA_946811695.1 Gonocerus acuteangulatus
CATCGACTTCTATAGCAATTCACTTCTAAGGTTATATCGGCATCATTTCTTGCAAATTGAAAGCTGTATTTCGAAGAGACAAGATGTATTGTTCTTCAAGGTGGTGGAAGGTCACGTGACGTTTCAGGGCTTTGAGGTCTCAACGGTTATCATTGCAAGATGCGGGATACAGTTTTAATTAAAGATAATATTGAATTGTTTGATCGACTACAAAGGTGAAAGACTTTTAAGGTTATACCTACAATATTTAAGATTCTGATTAGTTGCATAATAATAACTTGCGAATTCAACACTTGTGTATACCTGACACAAGATATATTTTACATCAAGATGAAATTAGGTCGTTTAGCGTTTGGACATCGGTTCCTTGACGGTTATCATAGCAAGATTTAACATCCAGTTTTACGTCAAGAAAATATTTGATTGTTTCATCGTAAAAGGCTGTACCTTCAACATACAAAATGCGGATTTGCTTCATAATAAATAATTGTGAATTCAACTGTTTTACTTGCAAAACGTAAGATGGATTTTACTTTAAAATGACGTTAGGTCGTTTAGCGTTTAAGCACTTTGTGGGATCGATCGTTATAATTAGAAAACAAAAATGCAGTTTTACGTCATGAACATGCCATAAGGTCTATTGGTGTTTAATGGCCAAGGACTTCAGCAAGTATAAGATGGACAACAAAACTTTACAAGTTGGAAGTCGAAATCTGCCATGTTATAGAATGAGTCAATGAAAACTTAGATTGTGTGACTTTTTTTCACATGAGCGATTTTGGGGTCGTAGAACCCATTTATTTAGCCACGATTTCCCAATATAATTGACTTGTTTTCAATACAAGTCATAAGTTATGTACAGATACTGTTATTGAACTTTGAAATATTGATATGTTATTCACATATTACCAAAACAAAATTAAAACATCTTGCAGAAAGAAGAAATAGTACGGGAGAGAGGGGAGGCGCTTGGGATTGAGCCTCGCCACGTAGCCCTCATAACCTGCCTATAATTATAACCCTAGCGAAGAGGTTACGCCCACCTTTAAAAGTATCAAAGAGAAAAAATAAAGGACCAATCTTTAATAAAACTCCGTTCCTCGTTGTAAACGGGTTTATATCCTTTAATCCAGAACGATATTCTTTTTTAAAAAGTTTTATGAAGATAAAATAAAAATCATCCAATTAATACGTTCATTTCAGCTATTAATAATTAATATAATGAAGTTCACAGACAAAATGAAATAGCTTCCACTTGGTTTAAATAATATAATAAAATGTATTAATCACGATTTATATTACACTCGACGCCAAACATCGGGAAACACTAAATTTTCAAACTTGTATTTTTAGACCTCATAACAAACCATTTAAATCAAATCTACGCCGTGGATCCTTTTATTACCATAGTTTTTATCCTTACTCCAGTCTTTCGTTTTTGCTAGAATCAGCTGACTTGATATGTTGCAAACAGTCATCAAAAGAGCTTACAATTCAGTTGTTCATCCTTTTTTAAATATTTGACATCCTGCTTCCAAAGAGAGGAGGACGATACATTGTCAAATAATCTGCGGAAAAAAATTAGATTAAATCTCAGGTCGACTGGATGATTCGTAAGCCAAATGAGGAAATAAGGCTTCTATAAAAAAAAAATCCAGAGGTTAAAAGGTTTTAGAAAGCTCAGAAGACACCAATGTGCTGCTAGGGTCTTCGGCGCAAAGGAAAGTAAATCTTGGCGGTTTGGCGCACAATAGGGAGCTTTGCGGGCAGAATTGGTTAGGGATCAGTCAAGTCAAGCAGAGAAGAGCTTAAGCGGGTTAGGAGCGGCTTTTAAATGGGCTTTCAGGTCAGGTAGGCAACGAGGGTTTCCAACGTTCACTTCTAGGATGATCCAGGGAAAAATAAATTAATTTCGCCTTCCAATGGCATTGAAAAATATTAATTATTCATTGTTGGTATTCTTCTTCTCTCATTTTGAGGCTTAGCAACACACACACACATATGAATATAAGCAGATATGATGTAATAAGCACTGACTGCAATTTTTCTAATCATTTCCTCCAAACAGTTTGATTTTTTCTTGATGGAACTGCGTCTAGTTCATTTTGATCTTCGTTTCACCTCTTAAAAACAAGTCGCAAAACGGTTTGTTGCGTAGTTTATTATTAGAAACATGTTTCATTACTTGTAATGACCATCGATCATCTATAAGTATGCGTTGAACAAGTTTGTATCAAACCCTTGGCTGGTCTAAATCCTGTGACAAAATTATTTGAATTGAAGCCCTAGTAACCCCAGCTATTAGCACTTTCCTCCGAAGGAAAGTAGCTATTGAGGTTGGACTCATGACGGAATTTTCGAAAAATTTCTTCAAATCTTTATCGATCCTACCTAGTAGACACCGAAAATGACCCCCGTTAAAATTTATATATATCTATATATATATATATATATATATATATATATATATATATATATATATATATATGCATATATATATATGTGTCTGTTAACACGATAGCAGCCAGAGTTTTTGTTTTTTCGTCACGAAACTTGGTATATAGCATTCAATTAGCAAACGATTAAACGAGTTCCTTAACCACCAAAGTCGGTCCACCGGAAGGGGGGGTTTACCCCGAACCCAAAACACTTATTTGACTATGTCAGCCGTAATATTTGTTATATTTCAACGAAACTTGGTATTCGTAGTGTTAATATAGAGAGAAAAGTGAGATATAAAAATGAACTAAATCGGTTCATTAGGAGGGGGGGTTTACTCCGGACCCACAATACCAATTCGCCACTACCAGCCGTGATTTTTAGTATATTTCGACGAAACTCGGTATTCGTAGTGGTAATCTACAGGTAAATATGTGTTGTAAAAATAAACTAAATCGGTTCATTAGAAGGGGGGGTTTACTCCGGACCCAAATTCCTAATATACTCATACCGGTCGTAATTTCTGCTGTATTGTAACGAAACGCGGTATACGTCGTGGGTAACTCATGAGAAAGAAGTGTTGTAAAAATGAGTTGAATCGGTCAATCGGAAAGCGGGGGTTTAATTTGTAATATATTTGAATAGAAAAGCCGGCAGACGTAGGTTCACAAAGCCGCCGCAAGGAGCGCTTTCTACCACTAGAGGGACTGTATCCTGTTCCTGCGTTAGATCAAAATACGATAATATGAGTTTTTTTGTATTTATTACGTAGTGTAGTAGGTACCATGTGTAACATAACTCTGGAAGCAAATTAATAATTGATCAGTTACTCATTACAAAATGAGAACTATTCACGTTTTTATTTTATTTATGTAGGATATTTTAAGCAAATTGTTCTGGAAAGCAGTCTACCCTACCCAAATTCTGAGGAAAGTGCTTAGTTATGCAGCTCCTGCGTGACGGACTTTCTTTTTATTTTATTTCTTTCCTCTCGGTGCATCTACTGCTACGTTCATGAGCACCGCCCCAGCTATCTTTCCGAATGAAGTAATATTTTGACGACGGTCTTCAAATACCAGAGAGTAAAATTATTGTGCGTTCTCATAAACAAGAGTTTTACTTAAATTGTGACGGTCATATGCTGTATTGTAATGTAGAAATAACCAATTGAGTAAAGAGATAGCACATACATGTAATTCCTCTTACAGCAGCTTCTACCGCCTGATTAGCGTTCTTGGTTATGGAGAAGATTACATCAAGCCTAGTACGATGATCTACAAGAAAAGGACAACAATCCAGTTAAGACTCAGCGGGGACCAGGAAATTCGGCTCTAGATAAATGGCTGCTCGTTCATAATTAATACAGAACAACAGTGTACAATCTGCAACCTTAAAGAAGCAGAAACACTAGGCCACATATTAATCCGTTGCCCAATGTACAGCAGTCCTCGGAATCATTTCATCAAGAACTACCTTCGACCTGGGGGAGATGAAGAAGCATTACAGCAAAACGTCGAAACTTTTCATATACAAAAGTTTTACTGAAGTTGATATGCTCACATGCTCTATTGTTCATTGCAATTGCCTCCGCGGGCATCTTCCCCAACAAATAAAAGCCGAAACAAAATATCATAGCCGTGCGTTGACTTCCGCATTTAGCCATATCAAGTTTGCACTTGCAGTATTCCCTTAAACCAGGCTGACACTCTCGGTTATCAAAACTTCGGCAGGTTCATATTCAGGAGAACTTGAAATAAAAAGTATTAGAGAGGGTGGAAGTCTTCTACAATTACTGACATGACATGCGCTCAAAAGGTAATTATGAGATGTTTTTAGTATACTAACTGTCTCAAGGCATGTAGCGATTATAACAAGCTGCAAAAGCCACACAACACCCCGCTTCGAACCACGACCTGGTATTCCAATCAAAACAGATGAATTGACAGGTGTATTGGGCGAACGGAGAAGTGTTGAATAGTCCATTGTCCGATGAGGGACCCAATGGATACCTTGTACACACTCGGACGACGGACTCCTTTTCATTCATCAAAAACCACCGCACCGTCTGGCAGGTTAGAATTAAGGAAACCTCTTCTGCTACCTCATAATAGCAGGTGGCCGAGAGCTGATGGATGCTCGGAGGGCTACCGGAAGCATCGGGGCCACACAAATCCAGCGTGGGTCTGCAATTAGTGTCTTCGGAAGGCTGAATTAGACTAGCCTTGTTGGGTCAGGGATAGCGACTACTTCATCTTACTTCTTAGGCTTTGGGTAACTCTGCAGCAGATCTCTCAATAAAACAAACTCAGCAAGTTCAGAGTCATTCAGGAACGATTCTTCGAAATTGAAGTTAGAACCCAATTCGTTCGTCGACCTTAAATTCTTTAAATGAAAAGCTGAAAAGATTAACTGCAATGTGGAAAAGGTTTTTTTTTAAGGTTTGGGGGTGTTCCAGAAAGGATAAATCGACTTGAGCTAATGAATAAATATTTGAGAAATTTTTCAACAATTAAATTATGCAAATAAATTTTACAACATAATCAGTAAATAATAATACAGATATCTTCTCGTGATCCAAAATAAACCTACATAAAAAAAATCAAGAATGGATCTTGAAGAAAACATTCATTCAATTCAAAATTTGTTTAAAAAAAGCAATTTAATAGGTTAGTAAATCTTTTCATTATAGATCAACAGTTTTTTTTTTGAAACCACGAACAAATCTTTGGCGAATTGGTTTGTATATCATGAGGTTTAGACCTTTTTGCAATGATATGTAAGTCCTTGAGGATTACATTACTGTATCATGAAATAATAATGTATATGATTATTATCCTTCTTTCAATTATGTGCAATGTTTATAAATGCATTTGTAATAAAAAATAACTCTTCAGAGTAGTTAATTAGAACATCATGAATATTTAAGTTTATAGTCCAGTTTGCAATCATGTTTCATGCTTTGTGGATAAGGTTAGTAAATCAGGGAATTATAGGACTATAATTCTCTTCACAATCATGTGAAAGCTTTTGAGAAATAGGGTAGAACTTCATGAAATGAGGGAAGTACAATTTTAAATGCGATCAAGTGTAAGCCAAGTTTAAACCTTTTGAGGAATCCAGGATAAAAGACACAATACAAGATGCAATTGCTTCTTTTTCAGAGATCAGTTAATTTTCTTTTCTTAGTCCTGATAAAAGCTTGAATCCCAAGTTGAACAATTGGTAAACATAAGGAATTGTATTGAAAATGTAGTTTTATTAACTTCATTACCGCCAACGGCCATAGCCACGTTGAATACACCGGTTCTCGTAGATCACCGAAGTTAAGCAACGTCGGGCGTGGTCACCTGAATGGGTGACCGACCACGTGCTGTTGGCATTATAAAAGGGTGGCAACCTATAGATAGCCCGGCGCTAATGGCCAAGTTGTAGATGCGCCGTAAAAAAAAAAAAAAAAAAAAAAAAAAAATTAACTTCATTACCATACACCAACAATCTCGCAATCACGAAGAGCATTTAAATGATCAATCCATAAGTGAAATGAAGTTTGGGTGAATGTTCCTGAATATAAAGCGCTACTAACATAGAAAAAAGTTCTCATAAATGAATATATACCTTTCGTTCATTAGTTGAAGTATAAACTCCGCTGTCAATTCCTAATGAACAACGGGAGGATGATGAAGATAGACCGCAATAGAGTGGACATTACAATGCCTAGACTACCACCTTCACCACAAAGAACAAGGTATGCATCAAAGAAACGTATGACTTCTTCGGAGTTTGCACTGGAGCGTGCCTGTGGGGTCTTGGAGTAAGAAATGACGTTAATTAAGAGAGAAGACAATGGGTAAATAACGGTACCGGGAGAAGGTAGGAGGAGAGAGAGCTACTATGAACCAGTGCAAGAGAAGAATGGTTGAGAAGAAGGATGGATTGGACGGGGAAAGAGGAATGGATAGATCCGCTAATGGAATCTAAGAGTTGATTCATAGTAGGCTTGGACTATGTTCCTCAAATTAATTGGGTCTCCCAGCCATGTCTGTCATTTCCCTCTGATCCGCTTTTTCTGGTACCTCTCTCTCCTCGCCAGCGGCATCAAACAAACATGTCATTGAAAATGGGTCGTCCTAATGGCTTCTTATGGATGATATTTGGTCAAGGGTCTCCCCGAGGCTTAGTGGCTAACGCCAAGGATTAGCATGCGCGAGACGTTGGTTCGAGTCTCGCCTGTAGTTAGGTGATTTCATTAATCTATGGGCCGCTGAGAGAATTCCCTGGTCCATCATGGATGGGTGGTAAGCTATAAGATAGCCCAACGCAAATGGCAATGAGTAGAATAATCATAACAAAACCAATATGACGTTTCGCCATTTAACTTCTGCTGTGGTACCTTTAGATGAATTAACTTGGCACTGTATGATATGCTACCAGATAAGCACTCTAGATACGACGATAGATTAAACGATAGATTCTGGGTTCAAAACCGAGTAAAAGCTACACATTTATGCCGGCGTTAAAGTCTCCAAAAAATAATCCATGACATAAGAGCGATTAATAACTATAGTAGCCATCCGACGCAAAATAACTACATATGTACACTTATTTTCATTCGTGACGCACAAGATATTTACGCTTTATATCGCAATACGTAGGGGGAACTTATTTGCAAAACCGTATCAAAAAGAATAAGATAAAGTAGGTTTTAATCCTTTAACAATATTATACCTCTTTTTTTATGTATTTGGCGTTGGTCTTCAAAAAATGGCGATTCCTTTTATTTCCCTGATGAGGTGGCACAGAGGCTACGATACACGTGGGCCAACAAATAAAGTAGCACAAGCAAAATAAAAGAGAACTATTTTTGAACACTTACGCGAAATAAACTTAAGAAATGAAAATTTAATTTCATACAGTGTTTTACAAACGATTGTGCATACAAAATGTATAGGAGAGTTGCTTATTTAAAACAAATAAATAAATGATATTCGTGAATACTGTTTATTCGTGAATAAATGTCTGATTTTAGGGCGCCCTTTCTATCACCAAGGGCGGAAGGAATGTTTTGCAATATAAGATATGTAACCGCATCGGGAGAAGACAAATTTGGTAAACTGTATAATAATTTTACATAATTTATAAAATATACCATATTTTGACATCCTAATTTGGCCAGTGATTGGTATAATCCTATTGAGGTAAGTAGGATTGTTTGAAGGACATGTGTCATATGTGAGTTTGCTACGAATATGGCGTTTCATGAATAGCAATTGAACATGTCTGCTTCATTGTGATTCATAGAGGATTCGTACTATATCCATATATTTTCTATTTGAGTGGGAGTTTAGTGTCAAGGTCTCCTCAATACTGTTGGCAAATTTCTGAGAACGAAATTTTTTTGATATATTTTTCATTGTGAAGAGATAGTCGACCGTTAATATTGAGAAAGTTTAGATGTTCGGGGTTCGGTCATTTTTTAGTATTTTGCCTCCAATAAAATAAAGAAATACATTTGAAACGTAATGACCATTTTCTACTACCTTTAAAAATTTATGCTTGGACTTATTCTGAAAAAAATTAATTCCTTTCGAATGAGACTACTTTCCATTTACCGCGAATTTTGAACCGTTTTCGGGATATTTAAAAAAGTAGATACAAGTAACTATGTTTGCAATACATTCCACGCTTTAAACATATCCAAAATTTATATACTTCTGTTCGGACATATGCCAAACGTGTGAAAAAGGTTTCAACTCAATCGGTCGGTTTCAAATACCGGCTGGTTTTAGTTTTAGGTACCGGATTTCACAAAAAAGCTTATTTATTGGAGAAAAAATATTATATAACTCCTCAAGGTTTTTTAAATCGCTCCAGATATTAAGCAAAAAAATATGAAAAATCATATTTCCCAAATTTCCCGTCGGTCCATATTTATCCTGAGACAGCTCAACCTCTCCCGCCTTCTCCTGCCAACAAAGACCCGTCAACTCCTCGTAACTTCCCTATTATTCCCCCAGTTTGACTATGGTTGTTTGGTGTACGGTGGACTTTCTGGCGATCTCGAGGCAAAACTCAAACGCCTCATGAACTGTTTCATTCGTTTTATCCTCGGGATCCCCAGAGACTCCCACATATCACATTTCTACCAGGAGCTAAATTGGCTATTCCCTCTTTATCGTCGTCAGTACTTCCTCGGCTCAGTCCTTTACCAAGTAATTCAATCCCGTAGACCTTCTTATATTTTTCAACTTCTTAAATTTAAATCCTCGGTTCACTCCCGTAACACCCGATCTCGTCCTTCCGATCTTTATATTCCTTCCCACCGAACAGCAATATTCGAAAAATCATTCGTCACCCGTGCCACCTCGCTATGGAATTCCTTACCTCTGTCTGTCCGCCATTCTACCAACCTTGAAACCTTTAAATCCCGACTCTTCCACCACCTTCTATCCCTCCAAGTTTTACCCAACCCCTAGTCTATATTGAAGCTGTACACTATATACTGATACTGATAGCATTTATAAGTTTTTAAGTTTATACGTAAAATTCAAAATTATTTTGTAATTTCAAAATTATTCCTATGGGACTTCTGTCCCGGAATAAGAATAAAACTTTTCATTCATTTTCATTCATTCATTCATTCAGATATTCAGATTTTACCGAAACACCCTGGTTTATTTAATTTTCCACAGGTAGCACAGATAGTTCATTAATTTCCATAAATAAGAGTCCAAGAGTCTGAAGAGAATAGATTTCGAGGGAATTTCAATCGACTTGTCATGAATTCGAATGCCGGTATCGAACGTTGTATAATTAGATGGGACAAACCGACCTTGATACAGTCCTGATTCCATATGCAGGCACTGTGTGGCTTCCAGAGCACTCCTTTCTAATCGCTAAGGCACAACATTCAACAACCTTCAATGGCGAAGTCTTATTCCTATAGCATCTATAGTAATGGAACACTAGGCAAATATTAATTCGAGAAAGATTATTGGCCTTTCAAATGCATGCCCGAATTCTAAAATCCTTTAAAAAATGTATACAAACTTTTTCCGTAGGATTTCGATGGTCACAGGGAGAGTAACATGATAAGTCCGAATTTAAACACGAGTCAGAGAATTTAAACTTAAAATTGCTCTTCAAGAGGGATATATACAACACTGTATTAATGTGACCTCATTTTGCGGTAATCTTTTTGTTTAATATAGTGAAAATCGTTAATTTATTAGAACAGGTTTTAGCGTAGTATAAATTGATTTAGTTGTAGTTTAAATAAAGCGTAAAATAATGAAATGTGTAAAATAAATACTGTTTAAGTGCTTTGTGACATATTTTTTTTATGTTTTTTTTTTCTTTTAAAGCGTTCCAACCTTTTTGGTTATCAACGCCACTGAAGTTTGATAAAGTTTGAAATTTATTTTATAACCCTATATATAATATAGCCTTTATGGAATAAATTATTGTCTTAAAAAAGTTTTCTTATTGAATATTGGAGTTACTAAACTGAATTTGTAAATAAAATAAAATTTTATTTATAACTTAGATATTTATATTTAATTTTAGTTACTTAATTTTTATATTAGTTGGTAGTTAATTTAACTACCTTGAGCAATGATTTCTGTTTGTAGGACATAGCTAGGTTTTGGCTGTAAGTAAAGCAAAACCTACGTTTTTTTCATGTTTTTTTTTTCTTTTAAAGCGTTCCAACCTTTTTGGTTATCAACGCCACTGAAGTTTGATAAAGTTTGAAATTTATTTTATAATTGTATGCTTGTAATAACTGTTATTAAGCCTTTATGGAATAAATTAATGTCTTAAAAAAGTTTTCTTATTGAATATTGGAGTTACTAAACTGAATTTGTAAATAAAATCAAATTTCATTTATAACTTAGATATTTATATTTAATTTTAGTTACTTAATTTTTATATTAGTTGGTAGTTAATTTAACTACCTTGAGAAATGATTTCTGTTTGTAGGACATAGCTAGGTTTTGGCTGTAAGTAAAGCAAAACCTACGTTTTTTTTCATGTTTTTTTTTTCTTTTAAAGCGTTCCAACCTTTTTGGTTATCAACGCCACTGAAGTTTGATAAAGTTTGAAATTTATTTTATAATTGAATGCTTGTAATAACTGTTATTAAGCCTTTATGGAATAAATTAGTGTCTTAAAAAAGTTTTCTTATTGAATATTGGAGTTACTAAACTTTTAATATACTATTTTATTTATAACTTAGATATTTATATTTAATTTTAGTTACTTAATTTTTATATTAGTTGGTAGTTAATTTAACTACCTTGAGCAATGATTTCTGTTTGTAGGACATAGCTAGGTTTTGGCTGTAAGTAAAGCAAAACCTCCGTTTTTTTCATGTGTAATTTCTATTTAGATTGAAATGAAGGAAAATTCGCGTTTGGACACTAATTGCTGAAAAATATCACATTTTGTATTTATGTAGTTTGTTTTTAAGCATATTCTTCCGGAGTGTGACAAACTGCGCTCCTTGCTATAGATTGTGTTCTGGTAAGCAGGTCCTGCGTGACGGATTTTTTCGTTATCGGTTTTCTGTCAATAAAACATAATAAAAATGTACATATTAAACTGCACATCCTAGTTACCCCCGATCCGCAGAATAGCTAGGAAGGAGAACGAAGCCAAGATGAAGCTAATTATGCAGAGCTCCGAGTAACGGGTGGTACCAAGCTGTCTGTCCTATTCCCACGACCGTCTGGGCAACCCGTACCTCACGACATGGTCCTATACCTACCATCTACCAACATCACCAAATTCCTAATTTGTCACTCTTTTTTCCCCCTTTCTGGCTAACTAATTCAATTAACTAAAAGAATAAATAATTAATTATCGCTTAAAGCGGTGGGGGACTATATTTTCCAGAAATTAGCATAGTAATATAAAATTTATTCATCTAAATGATTTTATCTATTAGTTATAGCTTGCCCCATATCAAGTAGAAAAAAAAAAAAAAAAAAAAAAAAAAAAAAAAAAAAAAAAAAAAAAAAAAAAAAAAGGGGGGGGGGATATATTTAAAATAAGAAAAAAAAAAGAAAAAAAAGGGGGGGGGAATATTTAAAATAAGAAAAAATAAAAAGCGAGATGAAGTTCTTCTTGTTTTCATTTTTCTAATTACACGTTATATCTTCAAAAATTATGGAGAAAACAAAGTTCGTCATTTACAATCATAGAGGATAAGGGTAAAAGTTATCTGTCCTTTTAGTGTACATATGTCGTGATCAATAATTTTAAATAATTTTAACTTCTGTTTTGTATGCCTTTGTTCTGCCAGGAATTGCGGAAGTTTGTATTTTCGATTTTAAATTAAAATAAATTTATAAATTATTTATGCAGCATAATCTACTGATTATGTTGAGTGTGTGAGACACACTCCCTTTATAACGAAAACACTCGCTAAGAAAGGGTTTTCTGATATTCAAATTTGTAAGTACTTTTAGAGGGGTTTGAATTTTTAGTTTGTTAGAGCAGGCAAGCTACCGTTCTGTATCTATTGCATAATATTATTTTTATTTGCGCTTAATTTCAATTATGATAGCAGACCTCGAATATAAACCAGACCTAGAAGAATAAGGCAGACCTAGAAATAAACTGTGATTTTGTCCCTCATAGAGTTTACGCTATACCTGGTTATGGTCTATCCGAGTTAATAATATCCCGAACCCTTGCACAGTCTCGTAACTCATCAATATCCCCAGTCAGAACACTTGTTGGTAATACTCGCAAATATAATGGGTGTTTCCAAATTACATCTTGGAAACATAAATTTTAACGTACATTTATTATTGACAAATAATTTTAACCTGTACTGGTTAAACTGCTGTAACTGATAATCTCTTGATAACGAGTTAGCTCTATGCTACCTGTTTCTTGACACTGGCCCGGAGCGCCCCAATGTCAAGAAACATTATACTTTGATTACTTATTAATTGATGAATAACGTATAGTATGGTGGGAAACGAACTATAATAAACTGCTAAAAATTATGTAGTAGCGTTAATTCTGATCATACATTATTTAACGCAATAAAATAACTACTTATCTACCGTGAAGAAGAACGGGTATTCAGCTAGTATAATATAAGATCAATATTATCTTCAGAAAATACATAGCTGATTCACACAAAACGACTCTTGTTCGAGGACCTCTAACGAACAAAGGCCTAAAAACGTCCTTTCTCTCCCTCAATAGAACTTACAAAAGCCAAGAAAGCCCTTGAAGTCACTTTGTGTAATTGGCCTGGGGTGTTTTTGAAGGCTTTCCTAAGCCCCTTGCCTTTTAAGCCCCTCATAGACCATTCACAAATATTTAACGAGCACCCACTCAAAAGCCACAAAGCACCTCTCAAAAGCAACTCGTGTATTTCACGCCTCCGTATCTTTAAAGCTACCTTTTAGCCTATCTATTAATAGATAAGAAAAAGATAGACATTTAATGACTTTTTATAAAGGGCTACTCTTTTGTATAAGCGAATAATGACACCATTCAAGTATTAAAATTTATATGTAGTTATTTATGAACTGAATAATGTTAAGATTAAAACGATAAAATAATGAACTAATAATAATAATGGTGCTAATGACCCTGGCAGTTGAAGCACCCAAGAAAAAACATTCCTCATCATATTTATTAATTAATTGTATTATTTCTTGATCATCGGCCCGATATTTAATAAATAAATTTATGGGTGTCACTATTCAATATCTATATATATTTTTATTTAGAATTTATAAAAAAAAAATATATACCATAACATTTAATAAGTTCCTAATCTAGACAAAATTATGAGTAACTATAATAATATCCTCGCTCGCTTACGGATTAGACCTACTCGACTTACCCACGAATTTCTTATGACAAGACGCCAAAAACCAATATGCAACATATGTAACACGGAACTTACGATAAAACATTTACTGACAGACTTCCAGAGAAGAAGCAATTACAACATACCGTACGATATGCAAGAACTCCTAGGCAATGATAGCCAGTACATCAACACTATACTGACTTACCTCAAGAATACAGGACTATACAACCTTATTTGTTGAACGTCTGCAATATTGGCTTATAAGATATTATATTTCCATCGATACTAAGCACTATTTATAGGTGAACCCTACGTCTAAACCATTACATAACCACACACACTTCCAACACCAATAACCATGCTGATTTCCTAGAATAGCTAAGTTCAGAGGATACTGTTCTTGGTTTTATCGCCATTGAAGCGGGACACAGTAAATAAATAATCTGGAGTCTATACTACAAGTGTATGATTATATTACGTATGAACAAAAAATATGTATGTAGTTATATTTGAAACTGCAATGATATTATTAATACATATTACGATTATTATAATCCGGAAGCTGAAAAAATTCGCTTCTCCACCATGGATGTTTATGGAGGCGATAATCTTTAAATAAGGCGGAAATAATGACAAAAAGATTAGCTGCGCTTTTTATATAATATTGTTTTCAAGAAACAAATCTACATCTACATTAGGGTTCGGTTGTTATTTCTTAATAAAACAACATTTTACATGAGAAAATGGTTTTATTGTTTGCCAACGTTCTCTGTCCTGCTTGTTTTTGGAGTCCTGATGAAGGCTTAAATTTCAAGCCGAAACGTCAGCAAACAATAAACGGTCAACGAACCCCTCTCAATATGTCTACATTATTATTCGATATGGAGCCTCGTAAGATTAAAATTATAAAAATTTTAAACTGCTATATTACTTTTAATAATAGTTTTTTTTTTTACAGTTTAATTTAATAATTATTCCTATATTATTTACTTTTAGACTTATATACGTACATATATTATATTCCACGTTAAAGGAAAAATGTTTATTGGAATTCAATGTTTAAAATTTACATCTCAAATCATTAGAACAAAATAATTGAGGAAACCCAAATTTGGGATATTCGTCGGCTTCATAAGAAAAATATTCAAGTTATACCGGTTTCCTGAAATGCCATTCAGCTCAACAGGTTTGACTTTGTGATTAATGACAGCGAGCGATAAAAAAAAAGAGAGAGAGAAATACTGTTAACAAGACTCTATAAATGTTAAAAAATTTTACGACAACTATAAAATGTTTGGAGTTCCGTAAAAAAGAAATTCCTCCCCCATTCTCTAGCCGGGTTGACAGCGGTTGTCGGCTAAGCGGGAACAAGAACACGGCCTAAAATGTATTCAGCAGATCAAATACGGATCATAAATTACTTCTTTGTGCGGGTCTTTTGTATAATAAGCATACGCTTTTCAAGAACTAGTAACAGTTACTCATTTTATTATTATTTGGAACATATGATTCACCTCTAACCTAATTCTGTATTTAAACGTATTAATTTATAAGATTTACATGAAAAACACTAACAAGTTTGGTCTGAAATGAAATCAGTAGTTGTCACGGAAGGGCTACAGCTTACCAAATTACTGGAAGAATTCGATGGTGTTTTCCGATCTGAAATAGGAGAAATTCCAAATGAAAGGGCCAAATTGCATATAAGTCAAGATTCAAAACCAGTATTTATAAAACCAAGAACGATTTGTTGTTTGAATATTGGCCACCTTCAGCATGATTTATTTTGTTCAGTATTAAATAAAGTTATTTTCTTTTTTATAAACAAGCATTTATCTTGTTTTGTAAACATAACCTAGAGTTTAGTAAAGTAACAGTAGAGTAACTGTTACTAGTTCTTGAAAAGTGTATGCTTATTATACAAAAGACCTCTTTGTGCTTTTAGCGATTCCGCCAATGCTCCCTCTAAAATTATTACATATTTTGCTTGTGACATTTATAACGATTTGTATACGTGCAAAGAAATCTGAGGAAAATACTTCACTTACACAGAAACATACTTTCCCCATATGAATAAAGTAACACAAGGAAAATTTGTATCTACAAAAATAAGACTTTGTTAATTAAAGAACCGACACGCATACAGGCAGACTACATGTTCGTCTGAGGACCTGCATAAACTAAGCGAATTCTAATACTTTTTCTTTTAATACCCGCATCTCTAATTAATCTAAAAATAAACACGTTTTCAATAACGTAGTACGTATACTAACATATGATAAATGAGGCATTACTATTTTACTGATATTGGTAAGCATAGATTATTTCGCATCATGTTTTTATTCAATTTATATGATGATTTGAAACAACAAGAAAAAATATATATGCATACAATTATTAAAGGATAAAGAGCTTTTTTTAAAATAAAAGACTATGTCGTAATGAGTACGTAATGAATCTACAAAAGTGAGATCATCTTTTTTGTTTTTATTTTTTTGACAATGATGTGGTTAATAAACGAAAAACTAATATAATATATATATATATATATATATATATATATACGAATCAACGTGATTAGTCGATAGTCGATTCCGCTAATAATAATGCAGGTCGGCGCTAGTGGCCCAGAAGTCGACATGCCGAAAAAAAAAGAAAGTGCAGGCGTATTGACGATTATAATTTGCTATTAAAAAAGCTATTAAACCTAAAAAAAAAATACCGCGTTCAACATACACCAGTAATAACTATACTGAGATTACTTGATATATTTCCTAACATATTCCTGTCATCCCTTAAGTAAATAATAATGTAATATAAAATTTGAATAGTGGATTCATGAAATTAATATCGGCTGGCTAAGCCATCCCATGTTAGCCGGTGTATTTTGAAACCTGGGACCTGATTAACCTAAATAATCCGCAAGTTCTAAGAAGTTTTTTTTTTTTTTTTACAGTGCTTCTGTTGCAATG
Source organism: Gonocerus acuteangulatus (assembly GCA_946811695.1). NCBI lineage: Eukaryota > Metazoa > Arthropoda > Insecta > Hemiptera > Coreidae > Gonocerus > Gonocerus acuteangulatus. Next base: position 27,131,730 of record OX328130.1, read on the forward strand.
ATATTTGCGCCGGTTATAGGTTGCCACCTTTCCTTAACCTCTATGGTGGAGTGGAGAATTCTTTCATCGGGCCCAAAGATGTAAGAACCCACCCTGCTGCTGGTGGGTCTCGATCGCTCATCTTCGGCTTGAGAATCCTCGCCGTCAGCCAATAGTCCCGTACGCTGCAGCTCTACTTAATTCAGTATCGAAGGGGTTAGGGTTATAAGGAATTCTGGTCTACAAACGTTCACAATTTTTCAAAACACGATCATCGGGTAGTCTAGATATTTCGCTTTTGAAATACAAACACTTTTGGAAGACTCAGAGGAGTTCTTTAAAAGATTTTGAAGGGGGCTTTGTGTGGAAAATGGGATCCCCGGATACAGTAAACGGAAGAGAACGGGAGATCTGGAGTAGGCTGTAGAGATATAGTAAATACCCCAGGGGGGTTGTAAATACCCCCTAGATTGAGACGGCACCCCTATCGATCTGCAGTCATGGCGGACCTACCCCCCAACGCTAAAATCCATACTACGCGCCTGCGCAGGGTAGCTCAATATGGACGACAATATGCTCCCTGATCAATACAGCGTAGATAAGAGGGACGAATCGAAAACTACCCTCGCTCCATTCCTTTAATACCGATTCTACTTTAATTTTTCAAACCAAAACTTGTTTATTACCATATCTCACAAGATAATTCAGTTGTTCGTTTATTTTAATAATTAAGACATTTCGTCGGCGATTTTAAGGACTATCAATTTTAACAATCTACCCTTACGCGTAATCGATGCAAAGTTTATTATTACTGCTTGCAATGACTTACTTTGCTGACTGTTCATATAAAAAATGATAGACCAGCTGTTCCAATTTCCGAGAAGCAAGAGAAAATGAATTTCAATTTAGATCGGAGGCCCGGTGGCCGTAAGAGTTACGGCGTGAGCATTTAACACTCCGTGCTAAAGGTCGTGGGTTCGATTCCCACTATGGGGGCTTTTCTTTAGAAATAAGAAATGGCATCAGCCCTATCCTAGCTAGAAACGTGTGGTAACCTATAGATAACCCGTCCCAAAATTCTTAGTTATAATGGACGTTAAAATTTAAATAAATAATAAAATTTAAATCAACAGGCTACCTATCTGGATTCAGTTACATTTCTCTATAATAATAGTTATGACCACATATATAGAATAATTTAAGAACAAAAACCAAGTAAATGCATTTTTGAGCCCACCAAGAGAGAAATCTGTAATTCATGGTAAGGACCACCAATATTACCAGCCAAGCGGCTTCTCGATAATATCAAATTGGCAAGAAAGCTTTTTGGTTTTATCAAGAATTCAAATAATTTACATTATGGTCAGCTGTTTCTACATGGCCATGTTATAGTTCACGGGTTACTTGATGATGTTATGATGACTAGCGAGCTCCTAAGTAATAGCAATATTGACTTATTAGCCGCTTGAATTAATACTATTTACCTAGCAAATTCCTACCTCATATCGTCGATACAAAAGCAAACTAACGAATATGAAAAAATGCATTTTTCATTGTCCATCTTTAATAATTTCTGCTGGACTTATTTACGGCAAATTCTTCAATCTGACTTCACTCTATTGAAGGGAAAGTATTCCACTATCAAAAGGTCAAATCTGCCGAATATTTGACTGTCCAAAAAAAAGTTATGAATAAATACTTTTCCACTCTAAAAAGTGGTGATTTTCATATTCGTTAGTTTGCTTTTGTATCGACGATATGTATATATAATTAAAGAGGTCGGGGCAAAATAGTGCCAAGCAACACTTTTAACCAAACTTAACTGTAGTTGCTTTATATTAGACATTATGTGGGACCATCAGTCTATGATTTAAATACTACTAAAATATGACTAAGTACAAGCTCTGTATGCTACGTAATCTTGTCGCCCATTTCAACTGATGGCATTATGATGAGCATAATATCCAACATATAGCAGCTAGAGTTAAGTTATGTTAAAAATGTTGCTTGGCACTGTTTTGCCCCGACCCCTTCAATTATTTTATGCGATTAACCACCATAGTAGCGGCCCCACAAACATATAAATAACTAGCTGAATGTCCGTTCTTCGTCACGGCAGATAAGTACTTTTTTTATTGAGTTAAATAATGTGTCATCAAAATTAACGCTACTATATAATTTTTCGCCTGGTTCCCGATTCTTGACACTAGGGCGCTCCGGACCAGTGTCCAGAAACAGATAACCCAACAACAACAAATATATAGTAGATTTAACTGGTATTATTATTTCATAATTAATGTAGCAAACAAATAAATTTTGTTAAACCTTTTAGAAACTATCTGCCCAAAAAAGAACAAATATCCCAGATAAATTCGACAACAGACATCTTTCAACTTCTGAAATTTTTTGATCGAATAATTCCAAGAGCTCCTGAATAAACAGACGTACTAATCACATGTTGAGAAGATAAATGAATAAAACAACTGAGACGGCTCAGTTAACTAATTACGAACGAAATTTGGTTTACGACTGCGCGTCAAACCGTAAGACTATGGTTACGCCTAGATTTATACCGACTAACAACAGTCCTGCATTCGGAGCCCACTCCTTCAAAAACAGCTGTCAGGACATTTTGTCATTAGATATTTATTTACTGGCTATTAAATACGAGTTTTATAAAGGAAATTCCGTGTTAATTTCATTCAAGTGGTTGGAAGTAATTTCTTCGGATCGATTGACGATGTAATTAAAGACTAGCGAGAAAAAGTACAATCAAAGACAAAATATGTAACTATATGTTAATGAAAACACTGGATGGTAATTATATTTTTCATCTTTTTTTTTTTTTATTTCATTTTCTTATTGTTTTTTTATGATCCATAAAATGCAAGTCTCTAATGACGTGGAGCATTAATAAATAATCAATATTTATTATTATATAAAGTTTTTTAATAATAAAAGTAATTTTTATAATTAAAAACTTTATTTGTTCTCGTTGGGTGGCATTTGCAATATTTATTATGTAAAAAAAATGAACGAATTTTGATTATTCCTGGGGTTTATTTATGAGATCAACCAAAATAGCCGAAAATTTTCAGTGCAATCTGAAAGTTTTCAGAAGGTTATAACAAAATCAAAAACGAAAAATAAAACAAAAATGTAATTTCCCTTCATAGGGAGGGAGGAACCCCGCTTATAAGGTTGATCTCATGAAACAATCCGGAAGTGCCGACTAGACAATTTTTTTAATCATATAGCAACTGTTTTTGGAATTTTATATAAAATTGTAGACATAAATGATACAATTGTTGTACGTTCCGTAATGTGGATTTTGTAATTTGTGATTTTTTCAGAAGTACATAAATTGCGCATTTATTCTCATAAGGATGGCATTGTTCGAAAATACCAATTACCAAAAAATGCGACTGACCTGTATATATATACACACAAAAATTCGTGCTCCGAATGTACTCTTATAAACAGTAAATCAAAATTAAAACAAAAAAAAACCTAACTTGCAACCGAAAACGAGTAGTAGCTAAACAAAAAAAAAATCATAATTAAGTTTTGTAGTAAACCCCTCCCTTAATGGATCAATTCCATTGGAAATTCTATTAATGTGTCTCCACATTTTTGTCACCCTACAAAACTAGTTTCTGAACACCTAACTTTCTACACACTTTTTGGTTACCAGTTTTTGACACTAAAAAGTAAAGGATAAGGCGTAATTTTTCGAAAAAGTCCATAACAAAATAAATAAAGAAAATGCGGCTTACCTGTGATTATAATATACTAGCTGAATACCCGTGCTTCGTCACGGCAGATAAGTAGTTATTTTATTGCGTTAAATAATGTTTCATTAAAATTACGTTACTATACAATTTTGTGAAGTTTATTGTAGCACGGTTCCCGTCATACTATATGTTATTCAATGGGCGATAAAATTTAAAAGTTTATGTTTCCAAAAAGTTATTTGGAAACACCCATTATATTTGCGAGCATTACTAAGGTTATAGGCGAGGAGGCTGTGTAAGGGTTCCGGATATTATTGCCTCACCTAGAAAACTCTAAGGATAGGCTTACTATACATCACGGTTTGACCGGGACTGTCCCGGTATTTTGCAATTGTTTCGGTGTCCCGCCCGGTTTTATCAATGTCCCGGAAAAGGCTGTAAGATGTAAAAAGTAATGAATTCATGTTTATAAGTATCTTTTATAAATCGGTTACTTTTCTACAATCAACATTTTTACTACTGCTCACAGTGTCAAAGATATGAGAAGTAATATAACTGTAAAACGCTGGAACTACCTGCACAGCGCTGCCAGCTGCCAGACACTACTATTTGGCTGAGAGATTTTTTTAAGAAAATCAAGTAGCAAAAAAAGTTCCGTTCTTATTTTTAAGGTTTGGGTAGACTAACAGTTCAGGATCCCCTCTTCCCGTTACTTGCTAGGCTTAAAACTCATCATTTTGCTTTTAATTTGTACTGTTTTTATTCCCAACCCCCCCCCCCCCCCCCCCCCGGTATGCCCATCCCATATTAATGTGTCCCGGTTTAACTCTCCAAAAATATGGCAAACCTATCTGACGGGAACAGGGGGCTGGGCGATGATAGGTCAGTGAGTGAGTCAGTGAGTGAGTGAGTGGTATTTGACAAATATACAGTAGATCTATTATTTAACACATAAATGTTTACTCGAAATGATTTTAGGAACAATTCAGCCCCATATAAACACAAGAACAAAAAACGTCAATAAAATGAATCTGGAGTTCTTTCTTTTTTTTCATACCACAGCTTTTTGGAGGAAAGAAATTGAATTTTGTGGAGTGTTTGAATTCAATTTACTTACCCTGAAATTAAGACATTTCCAGCCAAGCAAAATTTTTATAATTAAATTAAAATTATCATACGACAAGAATTTCTTCAGGTGAATTCGGCATCCTGAGTTGAATCTATCCATGAATGTTCGAATCCCAATTTTGAGTTTCTAGTAATCAATTACATTCTATTCTATTCGTAAACAGTTTTCACCACGATGGATTATCTTGTGAAAAATATGTAAAAACAATATTTTATATTGTTTTCTGGCAATAATTAAGCTGTCATAAAGAATTTCCAAGAACGAATACAATGAAGTAGTTTACGTCGGTTGAATAATTGTTGAATTAATTATATACGAGATATAAGGGGGGGGGGGAGGAGCGAGCGTCGAGTATTCAACATAAATTACCTTACGCAGCCTATAATCATCTGCTTCAAAACTTATCGGAACTTTGTATCTTAATACTTGAGACTTTGGATCCATACTTAGCTCGGAGCACGGCACTTTTCACGCCGAGTCGCTTCCATTACCAGAACTCATCAATCTTGAGGAATTTCTTCATTTTTAATTAATTTCCTTTTTCCTAAGGAATATAAACGCAGTTTATTTAATCTGTTTTACTATGTAATTTCAACAATTTCCCAAGAATGTCTTGTAAAATCGAACATCTTTACACTGGGCGAATATTATTTATCAAATTCCAGATCTTTGAGGACTAATTCTCAAAAAAAAAAAAAAAAAAATTGACACGAAAATGGCTGGGTGTCTCCAAAAGTTGCGTCGTCTTCCAAAATCAGTTTTCGCTTAGGTGACCAATTACGTAACAAACATGTTTCGGAAGTAACGTCATCGGTCACCTGATGGGAAATTGTTTTAATGGGAAATTTAAGGGGGACCTTTGCTGCTTGTTAAAGGAGTAATTTAAATTATTGGATATATGTAATAAATGTACAATTTATTGTAATGCAATACATGAATAACTGTTTTCTTATTTACTTCCTAATGACATTTTCATCATCGAAATGATTTCTTCTAAGAGGAATGTCACTCAGTTTTTTTTTTTTTTTTTTTTTTTTTTGAAACATATTTTTCTCATTAATTGGATAACAACGGGGAAAAACAGGCAGTTGAAGAATAGTACTGACCAAAACTACCATCATCCTCGCAGCATTTAATATAAGTGATTTATGCTATTTAAATAATTACGATTATGAATAAATTTTGAAGACACTTTGATGGTACTTGTGTTGGGTTTAATACTCAAGGTCAGAAAACTGTTTGGCCTTCATTGCCCTAGCATAAAATAATGATTAAAATGTGACCAAATTCACTTATCGAGTGGTAGGTCAACAAACAAAAACGTGAATAAATACAAAATGATTTATTAATTGTCGTTCTAATCGTTTTGCACCTTCGTCAGGAGATAACCGAAAAAAATGTTACAGCCACAGAAGGCAATAACGTGGATTGTGGAAGGTAGTCTGCTGTACTCCACTTCCAGCATATATATTTATATATTTTCCTATATATATGTATATATATATATATATATATATATATATATATATATATATATATATATAGAAAAATAATCAAATTATTCGATTGACAGTCCCCATCTCCTATACCATGAATAGTAAAAGAATCTTATTATTCAAACATAAATCCCGGTATTTCCTCAAAACCCTACAGCAATTAAATTAAAAATTAATCCCCCCGTAGAGATAATTATCGCGATTTCCCATGTCCTAAAGATAATTCCCAGGGCTGACATTGTGTGGCAACATGTTGATGTTTCGACTGCACCAGGGGATTCCCACATTAGGAGAACTCCATTATCCCGAAAGGAGGGGACCTTGGCTTCATGAAGACAGGAATTTTAAGTAAGTCTTATTAAGAGGCGCGTAATGGAAGCTTTAACCCACTGACAGCGTTTCGTAAAACATTTCCCATATTAATTATTTGTGAAAAAAAAAAACATAAAAAAATATTTATATACCAATCAAAAATATATTTAATATTTGATATTCTTAAATTCTTCGTACAGTTCTTTTAAACTAAATATTCTGAAATTATTGGCAAGAAAACTAGACTCGACTATCGAACAATTATGAATCACATATACTACTGAAGAGTAGACATCAAGATACACCGAGAACAGACAAAAAAATCGATAGATAATACATTAGCTTCGTAATACAACCGGCTTTCCTGTCGGTTTGACAAAAGATCCAGTCTTTTTTTCTTTTTTACGGCGCATCGACCTCTAGGCCGTTTGCGCCGACATCCGGGGTGCAGCGAGGAATTTTCCCAACGACCCGTGAAATGAGAAAATTCTGCCACCGATGGGAATCGAACCCACTATCTCCCGCATATGAATCTAAACCGTTAGCCACTAGACAAATGGATAACAAGATGTAAACACACACATTATAAATTAAAATTTATTATATATTATTATTATCAAAACTCGAATGATTTTGAACTCACATAACAAATCAAGATGCGACCAATCTAATATACCCAAGCTTTTCAGATGATTTACTCGTAAGTTAGGGTATGTTTACATCTGACACTTCTCGAAAATACATACAGACATACATGTTTTCTGCGAAAAGGGTCAGATGTAAACGCACCCTTATTGCTCGTGATAGAAATATATATATGAGACATAATTTATTTTTCAGTATACGTTACATAAAATTTCTGAGATGTAAACGCACCCTTAGTTTAGTATAGTTTGGCCTGTAGTTAGCAAGATTGTGCGTAACCCGCTGTTACGCGCAGAAGTTGGTTTGAGGAAACTAGATGGAAGCAAATCCCCACACCTAAGGAATGTCGACCAATGACAACTTTTTATCCACTCCTCCGGCATTTCTCACCATCTTCCGAGCAGAGGCGAATGCGGATTCCTATCAGTGAACATTTTATCAGAAGATTATTTTTCCTATTTAAAAAAAAAAATATTTTATTAATAATGACCGACGATATTTTTGATGTACCTACAATTAATTTTGTGCTACCCCTTGTAGATCAAAAATTAAAAGGAAAAACGAACACAGGGCTGATTGGATAAAGTAATGCTTTGCAGATAACTTGTAATCGGATTTCACGCATTCACTTGTAATTAGCTCAAACAAATTAAGCATTCCTGAGTTAACCAAACACTTATACCTCGGTAAGAATTGTTCATTGCTTGTATGCTGTACAATTTCATTTGCTTAATTTCTCCTGGAATGACTCAATGAATGTTTCATTTCATTCAAAATTTTGGGGCGTTGAATTTTCGAAGGGTCAAGATGATATTTTTATAAAGCACTAATTTCGGAATCAGCAACGTAATTTCGGAATCAGTAATATGTGTTTCTATATTACTTCAAGCGAGCCCGAAAGTCTTCCACGGATCTTTTAAAGTACGCGCCTCAGCGCCTTAAGCACGTGCATGGGCCTATATAAGGAGGCGTCTGAGGGGGCTGCAGCCCCCCCCCCGAAATTTTGTTTTGTTGAGATCATTTCATGTAAAAAAAAAAACTATAACACCGAAAAATGTCTTCTTTTCCCTGGTCTACTAAATGTCCAGAGGGCCTTAAAACTCACCATTTTACACTAAAATATTTAAAATTTTCCCTACAACACAAATGCCTAGGTTCCCCAAAATCATTTTCTATATACTTTAGTGAGCACGTGAACGTCAATACTTTTACTACAAGTAGTAGTGAAGAAAATAGCATGCATGTCTGTTTTTTAGCTGCCAACCTTCTTGCTTCTTGCAATGTTTTGCTGACCCGGCTCAGGACCTGGTCGAATTTTCCGAGACATTACTTAATTCTCGAGTTTTCTGAGCATACAATTATAAGAGCCATAAATCTCAGAGAGTACAAGCATTATATTAAAAACACACATACATAAATCTAAAGAATTCAAGTAAATTCTTATACTGCATTTTACCTGAATGTGTTAAATAAAGGCACGTTAATTAGTATGCACATTACAGAGTATCATAATTCTACTTATTAACTGACGTGAGAATAACAATTTTTTATAAATGCAACAGCCGCATTATGAAATAATATTTGTTGTTATTTTTAGCGGACTATTAGAGTTCTACATGTCCTGCAGACATCCAGAGGTCGGAATTTAAACGCAAAAACGACTATAAAGCGCTTTATATTATTAGCAAGAGATGAATAATATGTTAATAAAATTGCATTAATTGACCGGCACATAAAGTATATAAATACAGTAAAAAATAAATTTTCAAATCTCTAGAAAACATCTGACTCTCAGAACCTGCATAAAATGTTCAGTAAGGCAGTGAATTAAACTAACATACAAGTTATGTTATTTCATATTTTTTTTGTTCTTTTATGAACACCAGATTTCAAAGGAAAAAAAATCGTTTAGAGCCTTTTGCTCAAATTCAGGAACATAAATATGCTTTAGGTCCACCCGACAAACCTATGTAATGTACTGTATAAGTCTTATTTTTCGTACATGGCAACCGCGCATGCGTGAACCCCGGCGGACACATTTTTGTAACGTTTTTTTTTTCAGTTTAGTCATCGCTAAAGCATATTGATGCTAAAAACGCCCTATGCGATCAGAAGCCCATTTGTAAATAAGGACACGACCTGATGTGCACTCTCATGATTTTTACTAATATGAAGCCGTTGAGTTTTATGTACGGATCGGAGAACATGAAAAATAGTCCTTAAAACCTGGGGAAATGAAGTAGCATCCGACCCTTTCATACAGCAAAAGCTTACATGGTACGTGGAGTTTAGCGCAGACAGCGTGGTACCATAACGAGCTTGTGGATGCGCATGATCTAATTGCTGCCTGAATTATACATGGCATATATACAATCCCTTGGGGTGCAGAGAGAATCTCTATGAACCGCTGCCTCTCAGATCGCTATCTATCTACAGGGTACACGTACCTCCTTACTTACTATTATTCAGGGATTATTTGTCCCAACTACGGCATTAAACGATTTAGCATATCCATCTTATTCAATGGCTTCCAGAAATTGCTATAAACAATGTCCATTACTTACAATCATTATTATAAAAACTCTAAGGGCTCTACTTCGTGTGCGGACATTCATAGATAGATGGTGAACCCATTTGACTATTCTAGACGAGCGTCTGTAACTTATATTAGGGTGTCGAACGCAGAAGGCTGCGTTAGTGATGCTTGCGCTTGAAACATTGTCCAATATACACGGAACAGTTGGGCATAACAAAAAATTAAAACTAAAATTAAAACTACATTCATTTTTTAGAATTAATCCTGAAGGTCTATCCTTATCATCCGAATCCCATCCAGACAATCCTCCCAGGCGACTCAAGAGACAGTGGCCTCGAGACAATTTAATCATCTGATCTTATCGTGACCATTAAAACATTTACCAAGACATCTCTGGAAGTGCCAACAGTGGTTGACTTCTTCCATATTTTGTATGTCTTTATTATTTATTTTTTCTTTTCTTTTATTTTACTTTTAAATTGTACATAATATCTGCATGAACAGACTTGATCATTGTCCTGCTAATAATTGTACAGATTTCAAATAAATAAATTAAAAAAAAATTTTAGAATAAACTAAATCTAAACTAAAAACTCTAAGGGCCATTCTACTTCGTGTGCGGACATTCATAGATAGATGGTGAACCCATTTGCCTATTCAAGGCGAGCGTTAGTAACTTATATAAGGGTGTTGAACGCAGATGGCTGCGTTGGTGATGCTAGCGCTTGAAACATTGTGCAATATACACAGAGCAGTTGGGCATAACAAAAAACTAAAACTAAAATTAAAACTACATTCATTTTTTAGAATAAACTAAATCTAAACTAACCTAAAAAAACTAAAACTAAAATTAAATTAATTAATGGACATTAGATAAACTAAAACTTAATCATTTGGAATTAATTACTAACTAAATTAAAGCTTTAGTTTAGTTTAGTTTTACTAAAATAACGTGAATTTTAATGTAAATCATATGTTATTTCCATAATTAAGTCAATTATTAAAACTAATCGAACTTGTTTTCATTTTGTTAAATAGGCTGAAGTTGTAGTTGTAAGTTGTAACCCCATTATAGTTAAAAAATAAACACTCTTTATTTAAAATAAAATACGTACCTACATACCTATTTTTTTTACCCTTTTTATGATCAAAGTATACAGTAAACTAATTAGTAAATTAAAAACTAAAACTAAACTAAAATCATAAATTAAGGTCACTTTTGCTTAAATTAAACTAATTAACATACTAAAACTAAAAATGATAGAAATCTAAAATTAAACTAAAACTAAAACTACAAATATGACGTGAGTTTATTTTTAGTTAGAGTAAACTAACGTTAGTTTTGCCCAACACTGGCAGTTGTAATCAGTGCGGAGCAGTGGTCTTCGAGCATTTGTGAAAACTACATCGGTCTTTAAGACTAGAATGTGTCCATCAACTTTTTTTTCTGTGGTTTCGTTGATTACCGACCTGCTTTTTCAGCAAATATGTGTAATATACTTACATCACAGCCTATTTGTACAGCATAAATATTGCTTCAATGCTTGGTAATTCTGAGTATTGGTGCAAAGTTTAAAACCCGTTCCAAAGCCGCGCATCAAGTGTTCTTGTGGAATGGCCTTAAATATTTCATATTGACACCAACATTATTTATATTTTTGCCGTACTCTTCAACGTTTAGCGACATTCCTCAAAGGTCGAGAACTATCAAATTTTTGAGTATTTATTTTCTTTTAACAGGATATTTTAGTAAAGATTAGTGAATCACCACGGAAGTTTAAAAGCGGCGCAACAGAAAGGGGTAAAATTCTGTCAAGCTAGACGAAATTAACAGACATAAACTAAGACACCAACTACCTAATACTCTCAGACCTTGACATCGATAACAGTGCTCCAATGACATTATACACCGTAAGATCACTGATAATTAAGAAGTATACATGGTGCTGGATACATGCTTGGTGCAATCATACAAGTGTATTCCCTGGCCACCAAAAACGGACTAGAATACAGCACACTGTAATATTGAATACAGCCAGAATCCCTCTAAACCTCTTAGATATCCAGTATATCTATGCATAAGTGCATAAATAAATTATTTATTTCGATTAGATATTAAACCCCCCGAGTAACTTTTAAACCCAGAAAACACCCCTCTATAAAATCAAATTGTCTACATTTATAGAAGTCCTGTCATTGTTAGGACTATTTATGTAAAGGTACTTCTAAATACAGTATAAAACAACCTGTATATAATATTTTTTTTAAATAGTACAAAATGTATCATTTAAAATTGTTTCTGACGTGCTAATAATTACGCTACATACTATTAGTTTATGTTATTATACATGTCTTTTAGCACATTATACATTAACGAGGCTTTAATTATTGGCCTTGAGAGTCCCAGGGATCCTTTTGTTTTAATGGGGATTATAACAATTCCTTTCATAAATTTACATAAACATCATTAACATTTTATTTTTATTAAGAAATTATTTAGTCATTCCATTATTTTTTTTTTGTAACAAATTTATTTTGGAGGTTAATTCACTAATTAAGTATTTTGCGACCTCGTTGGTTCTCCAAACATTTTCGACCAGATTACACGTTTTTCCCAAGCTGAGGAGAGTTTTTTTTTTTTTGTTTTTGTTTTAAGGATAAATGAGTTATAATTATCTGTTATTGCCGTGGGATAAAAATACCACCAAATGGTCTATGCTCACCGATGTAAAAACCCGATAGTGTCTACGTTTTTGTAGTGCTTTGTTGAGCATAAACAGTTATTAACTGAATTCGGACTTAGATAAAACTTTGACATACCCAATTAATTGAATGACTCAGTAAAAGAAGCTAAAATAATGGAAAAAAAATCAATTTTGGAAACAAAGCACTTTGAATATTTATAGCGCTTAAGTACGATATGGATACGCCTGCGCGCATGTCTCACGACTAACGAACTCAGCTTTCTGATTTTTTTATATTACTGTTTTATTAATTTATTTTCTCCTTTTCTTTTTATCTTTTTTTTTTTAAGACTTTTTGGGAATGCTGTTATTTTAAATCTGTCAAATTCTTATCGCCGAAACTGCGACGAGAATTAATAAATAAATCAATACTTTCCGAGCGTAATAGTAAATTTTAATCTTTGCCCTTCGACTTATAACACATACCATTAATTCATACTCATAACCAATACTTTAGATTTTATCTTTACTCACGATTAATCTGGTATGCAGAAATTAAACTGAAATTTTAGGAGCTTTTCGGACGGTTTGGACTACTTTACAGACAACAAAATCGATCATGAACTGTGCATAACGCATTATAAAACCCTTTTGGACTTACGGTGTGGATCATAGCGGCATCCCAAACATGGCAACATATACAGAATTCAAACATTTTAATCCGAAGTCCTTGCACCATAGTTATTGTCGCACTTCTTGTGTCGGATTAAAACACTCCAAACTAATTTTCCTTCTTGAACGACTGTTCCCTCGAAACCTTCTATGGTTGTTGGGAGATTTAAGAATTTTAGAAGCCCATAACAGCTGATGTAATTTTGTTATTAGTTATCAGCTGTTCGACAAGCTTAACCAATCCGGTCGATAAGCAAGCTGTTTAAAAACCTTTCGCATGAGGATCCTATAGAACCGCAAGGCGCATGTTCGCCCCTCCCTTCCCTACATAGGTAAGTATGATACTCAAATGCCAGACAATTAAAATTACCCCCCCCCAACGTTCCGACAACAAATCGATATCAAAATGGCGGAAATCCGTTAGGCCCTCCCCTCCTCTCCTAGCTTTGTTAACATGTATCCATAGAGGGGAAAGGTTTTTTTTTTTTTCCACGTCGCCTGTCCGCACAGATAGTGATCGTACGTAATTATAAACTAGCAGCTGTTCGGATAGAAGGGGGAACTCTTGTGAGGGGGGGGGGGGTAACAACATGGCTTGCTGGGTATACTTCATTCACGAACGTTCAAATCTCGGAGTGAAATTATGTGAGAATATAAGAACATTAAAAAAAAAATCATAAAGTGAATCTATAGATAAATAAAAAAGTCCGTCACGCAGGAGCTGCATAACTAAGCACTTTCCTCAGAATTTGGGTAGTGTAGACTGCTTTCCAGAACAATTTGCTTAAAATATCCTACATAAATAAAATAAAAACGTGAATAGTTCTCATTTTGTAATGAGTAACTGATCAATTATTAATTTGCATCCAGAGTTATGTTTACACATGGTACCTACTACACTACGTAATAAATACAAAAATCCTCATATTATCGTATTTTGATCTAACGCAGGAACAGGATACAGTCCCTATAGTGGTAGAAAGCGCTCCTTGCGGCGGCTTTGTGAACCTACGTCTGCCGGCTTTTCTATTCAAATATATTACAAATTAAACCCCCGCTTTCCGATTGACCGATTCAGCTCATTTTTACAACACTTCTTTCTCATGAGTTACCCACGACGTATACAGCGTTTCGTTACAATACAGCAGAAATTATTATATTAGGAGTATATTAGGAATTTGGGTCCGGAGTAAACCCCCCCCCCTTCTAATGAACCGATTTAGTTTCTTTTTACAACACATATTTACCTGTAGATTACCACTACGAATACCGAGTTTCGTCGAAATATACCAAAAATCACGGCTGGTAGTGGCGAATTGGTATTGTGGGTCCGGAGTAAACCCCCCCTCCTAATGAACCGATTTCGTTTATTTTTACAACACATATTTACCTGTGGATTAGCACTACGAATACCGAGTTTCGTCGAAATATACCAAAAATCACGGCTGGTAGTGGCGAATTGGTATTGTGGGTCCGGAGTAAACCCCCCCTTCTAATGAACCGATTTAGTTCATTTTTATATCTCACTTTCCTCTCTATATTAACACTACGAATACCAAGTTTCGTTGAAATATAACAAATATTACGGCTGACATAGTCAAATAAGTGTTTTGGGTTCGGGGTAAACCCCCCCTTCCGGTGGACCGACTTTGGTGGTTAACGAACTCGTTCAATCGTTTGGTAATTGAATGCTATATACCAAGTTTCGTGACGAAAAAACAAAAACTCTGGCCGCTATCGTGTTAACAGACACATATATATATATATGCATATATATATATATATATATATATATATATATATATATATATATATATATAGATATATATAAATTTTAACGGGGGTCATTTTCGGTGTCTACTAGGTAGGATCGATAAAGATTTGAAGAAATTTTTCAAAAATTCCGTCATGAGTCCAACCTCAATAGCTACTTTCCTTCGGAGGAAAGTGCTAAAAGAAATAAGATGTAGTATGGTAACTATTAAATAGAGGAATTTAAAAACAAACTGTAAAAACAAAACAAAATAGAAAAATAAACTACAAAGTAATAAGTGTTCGCAAATTAAATTTCTAACAGCCTCTAGTGTAAAAATATTACCAATACGCAAATGATCTGCAGTGTTATCAACGGGTTTGTATACTTTTTTGTCGTGGTAAACATTTACTAAATAAATACAGACTTAGAAAAGTATTTGATTTGTGCAGTAATTTTACTGAGTTACTCAGTAAAAGGAGCTACATTATATTAAAAAAAAATTGAAGCAAGACACGATTTAGATAAATTAAAAATTCCTAAACGAATATCCATAAGGCCTAAAAAATTATAATATACTAATAATAAAACTGATATGTTTAGTACTGAACTTCATTTATTTCACTGTTTTATTCATTTATGTTTTAAAGTTTTTTAAATTTCTAAGAATTATTTGCCATTTTATTAAAATATTATCAGTAATATTGGATCTCATTTTTTCCTAGAATAATTCCTCAATCGAACATCTTTATTACTGCAAAGTAAATTGAGTCGAGTTTTTAGTCATACAGAGGGCAATGAAAAATTAAATAATAACAAAATAAATAAAACAAAATTATACAATTGTGATCCAACAAAATCATTGGAAAAGCGGAACAGCCATGTAGTTGAACCATGTAGTTGAACCATGTAGTTCAACCATGTACGTAGTTCAACCATGTAGTTGAACCATGTAGTTCAACCATGTAGTTGAACCATGTAGTTCAACCATGTAGTTGAACCATGTAGTTCAACCATGTAGTTGAACCATGTAGTTCAACCATGTAGTTCAACCATGTAGTTGAACCATGTAGTTCAACCATGTAGTTGAACGCTTAGAAAAATATTATCCTGTCCTACGTTTAACAAATAATTAAAATTAAACGAAAAATTAGTCCGAAGTAAAAAATTGTCAACTGTAAAAAAGAATTTTCTGCCTTTTAGTACGTAACGACATATATTATAAAGTGTAAAAATAAAAGCTCTGAAAAAAAGAAAAAAAATAACGAAGAAAAAATGATGAATTAATCAACCAGAATGTAATGTTTACACAAGGCTTACACATAATTTCAATCAAAGTATGACCAATTTACATAAACCATTAAATATTGACTTTTATTACTAATAAATATGTTTAAATTAATTACCAAAGTTACCTAATTGACGACAAAGGTTGTGGCCATGTATATTAATATGGCTATTTGAATACATTAGGTTAATGCTACTCATTTTTTATGTAAATGTAAAAACACTGACCATCATTCAAATGTATAAAAAAATTTTATGGGAACCTATGGAAGTATTCTTGTTTCAAGAAGACATTGCAGTCGATCGAAGGCTTTATATATATATTTCCTATATACCTCATTAGCAACGTAATGAATGAATTTACAGATTTTTTTTTTTTTTTTAAAAGCTTTGCTTTTCACGTTTTCGTTATAACATGTTAATATTATTAATAAATTACGAACACAAACAATGCTATTTTTTTATATTAAAACGTTACCATTGCCGCTTTTATGAGAGAGTTATTTATAAATGGCGATTGTCTTGGAGTTTTACGACAATAAATATACATTTTGCATATTTATCTTCATAATTTATTCCATTGTCATTGAAATGAGGAATGCTATTGCTAAATATGATACTTGCAGAGACCACAGCAAGAATTTCTAGAAAATAAAAGAAGGTTTTTGCTGTGAGTTCTAAATTTATAACTCGTCGAAAGGTTTGATACTTTTGAGAGATAAGTAAAACTTATAGGATAACTAAAACTATAAATAATACTAACTAAAAATAATAGTTCAACAGGAAAAATCATAGGAAGGCAAACCTTTTGCTAAAAGGGCCACGACAAGTTTCTGATCAAATAAATGGCTGAGCATTAGCTGTTAAAATTGTCCGATTTTGATTTTAATTAGCTGGTTATGAGAGTGTTAAACGTTGTTTTTTTTTTTTTTTTTTGTTTTGTTTTGTTTTTTAATATTTATTTTAAAGGATGCTTAGTTTACCCGAATCCGAGTTACGTTGTACTAAAAACTAATAAATAGTCCTAAATTTCATTTTTTTAATTTTTTTGATACCTTTACTCGTCAGTATAATATTCGAATACAGATGCTCTATTTTTGCTTGAGTGCCCTACCAATTAGAGTAACAGGCTTCATATCACAAGTTAGTTCGTTCAATGGAGCCAAATCTCCAAAAAGACGTCATCAAATCATATTTGAGTCGTTCCATGCAAAAAGAACTTAAGTCCATTTTTTTTTCCCAATATGAGTTTCGATAATATTTTCGTTAGTATGAGTGATGAATTCTTTGTATCTAAAGGAAACTTCACATTTCTATGTTAGAAGGACTTCAGTACAATACATAGTTATCATAGAAACACAGTCCTAATTTTATTATTCCATGTAGAAAGGGCTTCAGTCTAGTTTTCTCAAAACTACTGGTTTTGGACTGAAGCCCTTTTTGCATGGATCGATTCATTTATCTCTGGCAAGACAATTTTATTGTCATATAAGGCTCAGATTAGCAGCTACACTTACTAGAATTTATTAGATAAATATATTTTTTTTTTATTCGAAAGAAAACTCACATAAAACAAAATCTGTGTTTAAATCCCAGCATTTAATAAATAAATAAAATTGCCCGAAAAATAAGTCCAAAGTCTATGAAAGAATATATTTCCTACATTTTTGGCATTAAATAAGAGGGGAAAATATTAATAAAAAATATGAATGACCGATTTACATAAACTATTAACTATTAAATTTTATTAATAATAAATATAAGGGGTCTCCCGTGGTCTAGTGGCTAGCGCGCTAGATCCGTAAGCGGGAGATGTTGGGTTCGATCCCCGCCGGCGCCAGAAATTTTCTCATCTCAGGGCTCGCTGAGAGAATTCCTGGCTGCACCCTGGACGTCGGCGCTAATGGCCAAGATTTATGTCGATGCGCCGTAAAAAAAAAAAAATAAAAATAAAAATAAATAAATATAACTGAATTAATTAAGAAAATTAACTAATTAATGATGATGGTTGAAGCCTGTTGGCTTTACAAGCCAAGATTAAATTAAGATGCGTAATTTACTGGAAGATATATAATTAAGATGCGTAATTTACTGGAAGATATATAATTAAGATGCGTAATTTACTGGAAGATATATAATTTTCAGATATTTGTTTGTTAGAAAATAAATTCGCTTAAAACAAGGAGATCTGTGTTCTCCCAGGCTAGGAATTTTGATTTTCTAAAAACTGAGGATGTAAAATAGAGTCACTGACAATGTGTACCGTCTAATATATTATACAGCGGTATAATACATATAAATAAACCTCTTTGTAGCAATGATGTATATGGCTTGCGATATATATGGTCTGATCGGCATGCTGCATTGCCTTGTCCCAAAACATCTCAACTACAGCAACATGAGAGTGAGATTCTTATCAGAATCCAGGTATACAGGGACAAGTATCGATTTCAAGTACTAGTGTACAATATGTATAAAAGTGAGTATACTTCTAGTATAGTCGAGGGCCCTACGGGAGCTCTTTCAGTCCGGAAAAAAAGGTACCACTTATCCACACAATGGCCTAGGGCTTTGGAAAAAAAGGTCGAGTTTATTGTTGCCTTTCTTGTATTGTTGTCCCAACGGGGAACTATTTGTCATTGTTCGGGATTAAGTCTTCCCTTTTCAATTTAGAAAGTTGCCCCTAACTCTGGGGGGGGGACACGTGTGGATTTTTCATGAAACGGAACGCACTTAAAGAAATTCGTTGCTTAAACACTCCTCGAAAACAATAGTATAGATCATTGGATGGAAAACTCGAAGATTCAATGACCTTAAGAATCTCACGATGAAATAAGTCATAAGAATAACGACAACTAAATTTCGAAATGGATACGGAATACTTACCAAATTTCAATTAATGACGAACAGAGAATTACCATAGTGCGCACAATGATATGTTAAATTTTATGGTAAACACATACTAGCGGACTGTAAAAAAATCTAGGGAAAATACAGAGCGACAGAGCGACAGAGACTGTTGAAGAGTGATAGACAGCACAATACAGTCCCTGAAAAAAACCTTAACATTTTCTGCATTCTTTATTTGTTTCTATGAACAAAACATTTAATTTATAATTGCTCGAAAACATTAATTACATTCTGTTCTAATGAGCTGTAAATAGTTAGCCGTCGAGGTGATTAGCAATCAGGGAATAGTTAGGGAAAACATCAATAAGAGTTTTGTAAAAATCAGTATGAAGACGTATTATTATTACTCTATTAAAAATGTGTATTAAGATTTTCTTTTATCTTGTGTATTTGTATTCCTTATACACATTCTTGTTTTGTGTCTTTTTTGCATTAAAATATCAATATAGCTTAAATTATCATCAAATTATTTTTATTTTGGATATTTTTAATTTATTTATGTATATGTATATGTTTTTATTAATTTTATTTCTTACATTTTTAAATTTAGTTTTTTAAGAGAAAATTTTTTTGTGGGAGACAATGTTAATAACATTGTAATGTTTATGCTTTGACCAAGAACTTTATAGAGAATATTTGTAGAGTTTTAATGATTATTATGTTCTTTATTGAATGTCCAGGAACTATTAATTAATAAACAACATGACGGGCCTTATTGGTGCCACTAAAGTAGTACATAAACAAAAAAAAAAAAACTATTATGCTAAATAACAAAATAAATAATATCCCTATTAGCTGGAGACCACCTTGGGCGCTATCAAGACAAATTATAGTGAAATGTACTTTATTAAGATTTGTGTCGAAAGGGGGTTTCCGAAGTAACAAGCTGCTCAGACTGATTGGCCTATAAAGCGAACAGTATACATGCGCACTAACCAGATGGGTTTGGTGCTCTATATCGGCCCAAGTGATTTAGCTACACCCCGAGGCCTTGCGGACTTGTGTAATAGGCTTAGAGTGAAAACAGACTCGCACCCAGCAGCTCTCCCTGGGGTACACCGGCTTAGTGAAGGCCTATCAAAAATTCTTCAGCTGTCTCATTAGGCATTCCTCAAGAAACGATACACTTTCTCTTAGGAAAGCTTTGTAAAAAGAATAGGTAGACCACGTTAGAATGAATAAGTCAAAATCGGGTGAGACGTACAAACATCAACCAATAATTTGCAATGATTAAAACTGTATTTTTTTTTTAGGTTTCATAAAATGAAGAAAAGGTCAATCAGGTCTTCCAGTTCCAAAATTTATATTTTATTCAATAAAATCAATATTTCGGCTTAATCATCAGGATTCATGAATAATTTCAAATTTAAAAAAAAATCATATTTTAAAGGATTTCTCACATGAAGTACATGAAAATGTGATAAACCATTTAAAATATGATAATTTTTAAACTCTGAAATCATTCAAGAATCCTGATGATGGCATTAAGCTGAAATATTGATTTAATTGTATAAAATTTAAATTTTGGAAAATAGGGACCTGATTGGCCTTTTTTCATTTTATGAAACCTAAATAATTTAGTGGAGGTATCTAATAAGTACTTATCAACACAATGTATTTTTTTTTAATTATTATTATTGCTTGGGGAAGAAAGCATGTCTTAGCCGTTACCGCCTCAGTGATCTATTTATTTTATTCTTAAAATAAAATCATGTTTAGTTCATTACATAATCATGATTTTCTCATTGATATCTTCTCAGCCGTAGTAATTCGCCATGATAATTGAGTACTTCAGGATTAATATGCTGATCTGTAATAGGACTTTTACAATCCTTATATAGGATTTTTTTTATGAAGTTACTTATCTACGTAGCTTAATCTACGACAAGTCGTTTGATGAACTTTACGGTTAAGTGATATATATATATATCGAATACAATGGATGACTAAGTTACAAAAAACAGCTTCTTACCAAAAGGTAGGAAATCAGTAAAAAAGGATAATTTTCAAAACATATTTCTCTTCTTAACTATCTGTATATTACAATATCTCGGTAAAATTAAATGACCTCAAGCTGAGCTTAAACAGAATGAGGAATGATCACGGAGTAGAATGACTGACTCAAATTGCCTCACTATTTAATATTCAGAAGGAAGCTGTAGGATGTTTGCGAATGTGTCTAACCATTCTCAATCACAGTCATTCAAGAACCGTTACATTCGTTACAGAGGATTATTCGTACGGGAAATTTTAATAAGTTTTTTACGTCTTTTTTAGCACGTTCCTCCGAAGGAAAGTAGCTATTGAGGTTGGACTCATGACGGAATTTTTGAAAAATGTCTTCAAATCTTTATCGATCCTACCTAGTAGACACCGAAAATGACCCCCGTTAAAATTTATATATATCTATATATGTATATGTCTGTTAACACGATAGCGGCCAGAGTTTTTGTTTTTTCGTCACGAAACTTGGTATATAGCATTCAATTAGCAAACGATTGAACGAGTTCGTTGACCACCAAAGTCAGTCCACCGGAAGGGGGGGTTTAACCCGAACCCAAAACACTAATTTGACTATGTCAGCCGTAATATTTGTTATATTTCAACGAAACTTGGTATTCGTAGTGGTAATATAGAGAGAAAAGTGAGATATAAAAATGAACTAAATCGGTCCATTAGAAGGGGGGGGGGTTTACTCCGGACCCACAATACCAATTCGCCACTACCAGCCGTGATTTTTGGTATATTTCGACGAAACTCGGTATTCGTAGTGGTAATCCACAGGTAAATATGTGTTGTAAAAATAAACTAAATCGGTTCATTAGAAGGGGGGGTTTACTGCGGAACCAAATTCCTAATATACTCATACCGGTCGTAATTTCTGCTGTATTGTAACGAAACGCGGTATACGTCGTGGGTAACTCACGAGAAAGAAGTGTTGTAAAAATGAGCTGAATCGGTCAATCGGAAAGCGGGGGTTTAATTTGTAATATATTTCACTAGAAAAGCCCGCCAGACGTAGGTTCACAAAGCCGCCGCAAGGAGCGCTTTCTACCACTAGAGTGACTGTATCCTGTTCCTGCCTTAGATCAAAATACGATAATATGAGGTTTTTTGTATTTATTACGTAGTGCAATAGGTACCATGTGTAAACATAACTCTGGAAGCAAATTAATAATTGATCAGTTACTCATTACAAATTTAAAAGAGAACTATTCATGTTTTTATTTTATTTATGTAGGATATCTTAAGCAAATTGTTCTGGAAAGCAGTCTACACTACCCAAATTCTGAGGAAATTGCTTAGTTATGCAGCTCCTGCATGACGGACTTTTTAGTTTTTTACATAAGGAAGGACAATATCATTTGAAGCCAGAAACATGATGGAAAGCTTCGATTTGCTTAAAAAATGCCAAGTAAATAATTGTGGTTGGCTGTAAAGTTCAACGTTCAAAAGGCAGGTTTGAGTTTAGTTCATATTAGTCCAAGAGCTGGTAATCAAACGTTTGATCAAGTGGTTTAAGCACCCTGAAATTTTGCTCTAATGTACCTCTTGGGTTGATAAGAAGGTTTATATGTGTTGGCTAGACTGGTTGGTGGAACACCAGGTACTGCGCATAGGGGAATGATACAAAAAAATATTGCCCCGAAATAGAGTTTTATTCAGAAGTCCCCATTTTTTTCCCCAGACTGCCCCTATGAGCAGTGCTTGGTGTTTCACAGTAAGTCTAGCCAACGCATATTTACCTTCTTGTCTACCCAACAGGTACATTATTGCAAAATTTCAAGGTACAGCAAACATTTCATGAAAAGTGCGTTACCAGCTCTCCGACTATATACTAATATTCTAAGGGACTAAAATATTTCAATGTAAGTTAAGTTAATCTCTCTCTCTATCTCTCTCTCACTCTAGCTTTCTCCCTTTGTCTTTCTTGGCCGGTGTGTGGCCACACATACATACAGTCTTCATCTCCCAGATAAATAAATAACCCTAAAATATTTATAACATAAACCGATGCAACTTTCACAGATATACTGCATAAGTAGGGCAGTATCCAAAACTCGCCTCTCTCTAACTACTTCTCAATATTTCTCTCCCCCGTTTCTACGAAATACTAATAACCACGCAAAATTTAAAATAGCATTCCTCAATATTCCAAGGTGATCAGTTTTAATGACAAGATCAAGAACAAGTTCCCTTCTACCTAAACAACAACCATCGCCGAATTCAAAGCTTTCTGAATCCTACGAGTATCAATAAAAGCTATAGGTTATTCTGAACAAGCTAATGTAGAATGGAGGTTGCTAATCCAATGCACCAAACGTCAGACCAAAAGTAATCCCGCATACCACTCGAGGCCGTTGACGGGAACCTTTAGCGAAGATGGCCAACCCGCGAAGATTGTTCTTACGCAATAAAAAACCGCTCGTGCTTTAAGCGTCCTATAAATACGCATGAGCTTCATTCGTACGAGCGTGCACTCACGCCTCGAGTCATAGAGGAAGCGGCCTCTGACCCAGCCCGGGGGCCTTAGACTCGCCAACTGATAAATACGGTACAAGATGATTACGCTATCTGATTGAGATCGTCAAAGGATAATCCTCACATTTTCTTTTTTCTTTCATTTTTTTCACCTTTCTTCGACTGGTTGCAACTAATGACATCATTACGAGCACTTGCACAAGCGGTTAGTTTGAATAGCGGCTTTATGCAAATTTGCAGAAAATGATTAATATATTAAATTTCCGCCATTTAAGGCACTGTGAAGTTCATTAATAGCATGAGATTAAATTGATAAGATAAGAATACAATCATTCTTTATTGACAACTCATTTGATTCGCTTCATCTAAGATACATTGGCCATATTATCAGTTATCATTCCACGAATTTTCCCAAAGTAATCATTAATTTTTTTTCAAGATGGTGTAAAACAATTTAATCTGCTTTATTATTATCATCTGTACTAGTTTTATCACGACTCTCAGGACGCCATTTAGCCATTTAGTGCACATCAGTATTTGGCCAATTAGCGAACAACGCGGTAGGTGATACACTTAAATAAAAATATATGTTTTTCGAATACTTCCTTTACTCGAAATGTAACCGAAAAATAAATACCTAAGTTTAGATGAATTTCGAACACGTAGAAAATATTTCAACTAAATTCAACGATTTTAAGTACCCAAACCCATTGCAATGTTATATTAACAGTTCAACACTTTATAAGAGAATGTACTGGATACACAAGGGCGAGAAAAGTGAACATTAAAGGCAGCATTGGTGAAATCTTACAAGACGACGAAAGGGTTGTACAAAAGGTATTCAAATATATCAAAGATATAGGCCTCTGCCAAGAAATATGACAGCATAGAACTGCCAATAACTCACACGGGTAGCGGAAGTATAAATAAAATAAAATAAGTGCCCAAACCGAAAATTAGTTTTATCCAATTTTGAAGCTATTGTTAAATCATTTATGTTGAACTGTGTTTCAGAAAAAAAGTAGTATTGAAGCTCATAATATATAAGAATATAATAAATTATGACACATCATTGAATAAAGGCTCACTTTTAAAGTGTTCATAATAAATATAAAAAAACATTATACTACAAGACCTTTTATTGTTTTAATTATAGACGAAATAAAGTGTTCTACCGTTGAAATATATTTTTAAAAACATTTATAATAAGATAAGTAAATATGATAAAAAAGAAAAATATATTAAAACGAAATAGCTCCTGAAGACTTTTAGTAAAAATAGAACCGCGTAATCGATTCTTACGACCAGTGAGTGGATCCAAAGAGATTCCATACCAAAGAGATCATAAGAGCAGAGAGATGTGCGGGACCGGTTGGAAGTTCTGATTTAGTGCTGGTTCCTTGTTTGTTTATACGTCATCCGAATCGGAGTTTTTATCCTTGCTGGCCGATTCATAACCTCTCGTCGTACCTTCTCGGCGCGTGCTGTATCCATTTTTCATATAGGTATTCAGGTGTGGTTCCTTTATTGCTCTCATAAATGATAAATGTTACTATGGAATTTATTTTTTGGTTGTTTCAATTCCTCAAACGTAAATACCACTTTTCTTCTTTAATTTACATTGTCCCTTAAATATAAAAAAAAAAAAAATTCCGAAAAAAATCCGAGCATGGGTGGTGCAAGCTCTTAGAGGAATGTTCTTTGCTAAAAGATGTCCCCAGCTTTAACCACCGATATTTATTAGGGTAGGGCGCCAAGCTATGTATATACGTGAACAAATAATATAGCTTCTCTTCATAAACATCCCCGAAACTGACAGATTTTAGAAAATTCGCATTACTTAATCTTTTCACCTGAAGGTGTTTTTTTTTTAAAATAAACAAGTAAAATAAACTCAAAACAATACAGATCAGGACTTCAGCATTAGTTGTTAATATTTATATAATCATATTCGAAACTGGAATACCAAAGAAAAATTCCCTCTAAATTCTTTCCACTGAAGATTATCTTTTATTTTATTTTTTTTTTAAATATAGAATTTGTTTTAAATAAATTGTATAAATCCGTTCAACTGGAATCATTGGAAAATTGCTTTATATAGTTGACAAAACATACACTTCGAATGTTATAATATGTGAAATATCAAGTTGCTAAATTATAAATAAATAAATAAATATATATATATATATATATATATATATATATATATATATATATATATATATATATATATAAAATCAGTCCCGTAACAGACCACGAGGGCCCTGAGGGGCAGATACTGTAGAGGTATCTGATTCATGACCATACGGCAAACTAGGGAGATAGTGTGGTCAGTACTATGCTCCGGCCGCCTGATTTTCCCCTTGCTGCTTCGACTGCTAGAGTCATTAGCACCAAGGTACCCATTATTAAATTAATTAAAGGCTGGGTTGGCCTTGGGACGGTCAGGGAGGCCGAATTCAACCCTTGAACGGAGACACTTGAAGAAAAAATCGTTAGTGCTTGCTCGGGATTTGAACTCAGGTCCTCCAGCATATGAGTACAGTGCTCTACCACTGAGCTCACCTCGTCCCCAATAAATATATATATAAACTCAAAATGTAATAATAAAAATCTATAAATATTTGATCTAATAATATTGCATTCTGTTGTTTTCTTATTCTAAACGCATAGTCGTATTTATATTTAATATGTTATATGTAATTTATAAAATTAATTGTTATAATTATATTTTTACAATGTTTCGTTCGAGGGGGGGGGGCAGATTAGCTCAGTAATAGAAAGCTCGGTTAGTTTTCTGGAGAATTTGAGTTTAAAATGGAGTATCGTCGTTCGAGGGTTGGATTTGGGATCGCTTGACCATCCGGCTTTTATTTAATGTGGAAAAAGAGGTAGTCGGAGTATAATAATGACCACAATATCTCTCTAGTGAAGCGTGTGGTCAAAAATTAACTACTTTTTAAGGGACTGATAGAATTGTCAATTTATTGATTTGTTTATTATTTAATTTAATATACATAAATGCTAGAAATATCCTTTACTCGTACTTTTGTACGGTTGACATTTGTGTTAAACGTAAGTACACTTTTTGAGAAATTATTTTTATTTCAATTGCTGAGTTGGTCTTATGTCCATATTTGTCTGGTTTTGTCACCAGCGATTGTGGTGTTATGGTGGTTCGTCATATATTTACACAGATTTCGTCACACTCTTCCTTCAAGTCGGAATACAATAAATTATTATTTTTTTTTATGGATGGACATTCCGTCCTCAGTTTGTCGAATTGCATATTTCTTTTTCTTCTTTAACTCATGAACCACCTTGCTCAGGCTTACAATCCCCGTTCTAAATACGATTTCCACATCGGCCCCACGAGTCAAATTGTTCATCCCATCTTGGCAGTCCAATATCGGCGAGAGCCCCGAGCTAGCCCCGTCCTATATAGGCCTACCCGGCAGCTCTATATGAGACATCACCCCGAAGAGAGCTCCGTTATAACTCGAGGCTTGTTAGCAGCGTCGAGCTGTATGATAATTGATCCAGCCACCCACACGCCGTGTGATTTGTGCCTTCAGAGCGCCTATCACCCGAGAGAGTAATGGCTCTACTATATTGAAATCAGTTTTTTGTCCGGGCGCGAAGACAGTAGCTCCAAGAGGGCCTCCATCTCTTCTCACTCCTTTTGACATTATGATTCTATAAAATATTCTATAGAAACCACCCCCGCTAACCCAATAATTCTATTAATATCAATTATATGAAACGTCAGTCGAAAGTCCTTATCATATTGAACAAATGTTCTGGATATACATAATATAGTTTATCTCATTTAGACTACTATAAATACAGGAATATTGGCTTTCATTATTATTTTCATCAAGTGTACTGTATTTTAGCATAAATATGCTTTAGCGTTGACTAAACCGAAAAAAACGTTATAAAAAAGGGTCCGCCTGTGTTCGCGCATGCGCGGTGGCCATGAACGAAAAAGAAGACTCTATATTATACAGTACATTACATAGGTTTGTCAGATGGAGCTAAATCATTTTTATGTTCCTTAATTTGAGCAGAAGGCTCGAAACGATTTTATTATTTTTTTTTAACAATATTAATAGTTTTAGGAGATCTTAATGCACGGATGGGGAAACAATTACTGACAAAATATTCCTAAGTTAATAATATTTCCGTCACAATACTTTCATTTTAGAATATTTTAAGGGTATGGGTTATTTTATATTAACTTTTAAAGAGTTTATCCAATAGAGAAAGTAGGCGCTTAAGCGACGTCTAGTGGAAGTTGAGCCAATGTTAATATTTTATAATTACTTGGACAGTGAAATACCATTATTTCGACCTGTCATATTCAAGAGCGTATATATAAAATAATTTCTGGAGAGGGGGGCTGGTGTAACCGGAGGATTTGGGGGTATGGAATACTAACTACCTAGAACTTGGAATAGTTAGCTGACTAAACAATTTTCAGAACTTAGTGATTTTATTTAATTAATTTTTAGGTTCTCATAACAAATTTTTACCGTTCAAATCAAATTGTCGGGGGCCATGCCTAATTACAGCGTTTATAAGGAATTATCTAAATAATTTTTGAACATGGATAACGTAGTCCATCTCATTTTGGATCCTTACCATTCCTATAACCTTAAATATGTTCAAAGTCTATAAACATTTTATTTTCATTGTTAGGGAATGGAAAAGAATACTTGACTAAGAGATATACCTGATTCAACATTATTTCCGTAAGAATACTTTTTAATTAACGTATGTCAATGTTTTTTTGTTTTTTTTTTCTATAATAATTCTTTCAAAAAATTTATCTCCTAGGAAAAGTACTTGCAGATTTCTCAACCGGTGGAACTTGGCCCACCGGCCAAGTTTCTAATGAGGATTGGAAGTAACTCTACTTCCAATCCTCATTAGAAAAAAAAAAAAAATCAGTCCCGTAAGTATCTGCCCCCGAGGCCAAGAGTGTGGTCAATACTATGCTCCGGCCGCCTGATTTTCCCCTTGGCTGCTTCGACTGCTAGAGTCATTAGCACCAACCAAGGTACCCATTATTAAATTAATTAAAGGCTGGGTTGGCCTAGGGACGGTCAGGGAGGCCGAATCCAGCCCATGAGCGAAGACACTAGAAGAAAAAATCTTTAGTGCTTGCTCGGGAGTTGAACTCAGGTCCTCCAACTTATTAGTCCAGTGCTCCACCAATGAGCTAACCTCGCCCCCTCAATCCTCATCACCTCTTGTGTATTTTGTCTAATAAAAATGTTATCATATTCATTTTCTTGACTGTCATAAGTCAACTAAATTGGCACAGCTTAAGTTATTCAATTGTGTCGAAAACTAAGCCAAACAGGATAACAATTTTCTTACGCTAGAGACCAATTTATATAACCAATTTGTACATGAAGAAAATTATATAAATTGTTTATTAGGTAAAAGAAAATTGGCAGTTTCTTTGGCTGCAAATTAAATTAAATCATAATTTAAGGGATTTTTTTTGCACGAAACAACGATTGGCTAGGCTACGAAAACTAACAAATGTTTCATATTAGGAAGTTTCAACTTGTTTTTTTGCTGTTAAAAAAAAATCGATCCATATTATGAACAAGTAACGATTTGATGATCGATCCTTTTTTGTATGTACCTACTTATTAAATTTATTAATACTTGCCAGGGTTCGATCGTGGTATCTTAATAAAACTTCGCTTTTTATAGGATATGAGTTTTAGCACTTTCCTCCGAAGGAAAGTAGCTATTGAGGTTGGACTCATGACGGAATTTTTGAAAAATTTCTTCGAATCTTTATCGATCCTACCTAGTAGACACCGAAAATGACCCCCGTTAAAATATATATATATATATATATGTGTGTCTGTTAACACGATAGCGGCCAGAGTTTTTGTTTTTTCTTCATGAAACGTGGTATATAGCGTTCAAATAGCAAACGATTGAACGAGTTCGTTAACCACCAAAATCGGTCCACCGGGAGGGGGGGTTTACCCCGGACCCAAAACACTAATTTGACCATACCAGCCGTAGCTTTTGTTATATTTCAACGAAACTCGGTATTCGTTATTTTGATCTAAAGAGAGAATTCCGTTGTAAAAATAAACTAAATCGGTTTATTAGAAGGGGGGGTTTACTCCGGACCCACAATACCAATTTGCCACTGCCAGCCGTAATTTTTGTTACATTTCAACGAAACTTGGTATTCGTGGTGGTAATCAACAGAGAAAAATGGGTTGTAAAAATAAACTAAATCGGGTTATTTTGAGGGGGGGTTTACTCCGGACATAAAGTACTAATATACTCATAACGGTCGTAATTTCTGCTGTATTGTAACGAAATGCGGTATGCGTCGTGGGTATCTCATGAGAAAGAAGCGTTGTAAAAATGAAGTAAATCGGTCTATTGGAAAGGAGGGTTTACTTTAAAGTCTGTTTCATTACAATTAGCCAGCCAGACGTAGGTTCGCAAAGGCGCTACAAGGAGCGCTATCTCCCACTATGGGGACTGTATCCTGTTCCTGCGTCAGATCAAAAGACGGAATGTGAAGTTTTTGTGTATTTATTAAGTAGTACAGTATCATGTATTAACATAACTCTGGAAGCAAATTATTTACAAAATTAATAATTGAACAGGCCTCATAAGAAATGTAAATGAGCAGAACTATTCACGTTTTTATTTTATTTATATAGGTTATTTACAGCAAATTATTCAGTAATGTAGTCTACACTAAAAAAATTCTGAGGAAAGTGCTTAGTTATGCAGCTCCTGCGTGACGGACTTTTATTGTTTGCCGACGACATTTTGCAATTATTTTAGCTTAACCCCTTGTGTGTATAAAGTGTCTAACAGACACTTTATACACACAAGGGGTTCAGAAGGCCACCAAACATCATGCTAAAAGAATCTACCGACGAATCTGAGTTTCTCCTCAATCGAAACCACCAATGATTGCTTTCCACCATCCAGAACTTTATTTACACTTCATTATAGAAAATGATGAATGAATTCTGTAGGGGTATAAGGCTAGCTCACCTATAGCTCGGACCGAGCCTTCCCCGGGGAGACGAGGTGGCATTGGGCTGTCACTTGAAAGATGGGAGGGGCAGGAAAGGGAAAAAAAATTGACACCACTCCTTGGAAGAAGCTTGTAAAAAATAGATGGCCACTTAGAGGCTGACAATAGAGAAGGTCCTGGGCTTACATACTCCTCCACCAAGAGGGGTGTCTTGGGGGCTTTTTTAGTTCAGTCTTATTGGACAACCTTTTAGCTATTTATAAGGAGCTCTTTCACATCTTCCTACCTGTTTTTTTTATTTTTCAAACACTGTCAGGGGAAGCGGTTAAGAAAATATCTTAAAATATTGCCCTTGTTTTATTAAACCTGAAGAAGTTATGATGAATTATTTTAAAAAAAAAAAAAAAAAAAAAAAAAAAAAAAAAAAAAAAAAAAAAAATTAGTTGATCAACTACTTCAACGTTTTCATATCTTTAAACTACGTTTTAGCTACATTTTATTGACTCCTATGCGAACCAGTTGCAATAGCAAATAACAACTTTTGCCTTTAACTGTTGGGTTTTATTAAGGGTTAATACTACCTTGAAAAAAAATTTTTATGGGCTAAAACTCTTCCTTGACTAATTGAAAATGATATCCAAGAATGTATATGTGAAGAAAATATTTTTAAATGGGCAAAAAATACGATTTTCCGAGTGAAGGACCTGATGCCGGGTGAACGCGATGCTGGTTTTTGAGCGAGCTTCGATTGGTCCCTTTTTAAATGCTAAGTTTTTTTTTTTTTGGTCCTCCTTCAATACATTTCAAAATAAAAACCCTTTTTTTTTATCATTATTACAAGAAAGTATGAAACAAAAATAAATAGGAAGAAATGTATATTTCAAAACAACAAACATTAAAGAAGTTTTCTCAAAATGTTTTGCGAATCGGGCGATACTCTGGCGTCTTCAAATTTTAACTGCAGCTTTCTAATGAAGTGTGCTAGAAAAGTATGTAGGATTTTTTTGATTCACTGAATTATAACGATTTTCGAAGGATTTTTTAATAGAAAATGAATAATTGTTCACCATTTTCCTAAAAATCCTACCTACTTTACTACATGTAACCTTCTTCTGTCGAAATAATTTTATTTTTTCGTTCTAGAATAAAAATTTCCGCCTGCAGACTATCGCCCGTGAAAAAAGAGTGTTTCCGTTGCTCAGACACTGCTCCGCCATTTTTATTCGAAGAATTGAAACTTATTTTTTTGAATACTTTAACATCTCATATAAAACGTTTGAATTGAAAAAAATTGATTAATTTGTTATTTAAAAAATCAAGAAAATTACTTTTATTTTGAATGCACTAGGTAGTATTACCTCATAGGTATTTGAAGCACAAAATCAATGAAGACTGAAAACAAAATATATTTTTATACCTATATGATAAATGTTTTTCCCTAGCGGTCATCCATGCACGACAAAACTAAAATAATTTAGAGAACATGTTATTATATCCAAGACGCTAGGAAGGAAGATGTCCATTATGTTTAAAGATATTCTAAAATATCATCCACTTCTTCTAATTTTTGAGTAAGTACAAACTTTTTTTTTTATTTTATTTTATTTTTTATTTTTATTATTTTTTTTTTTTTTACGGCGCATCGAAATCTTGGCCATTAGCGCCATTTTAAGATTGTTGTATCAATATTTGTCATTATTGTACTTATTATCACTATTTATTGATAAAATGGTTTCTGTACTCACCAGCCTTCTCTTGGGTTTAATAAGCGGCCTATTTTGGCCGTTCATCTTGTAATAAAGACCACAAGCATTGCAGAGGTAGTGTCCCGTACCGTCCCGCCTCCAGAGAGGTGTAGACGTCGCTCCACAGTTAACACACTCTCGTCCTTCTGAAAATAGATTAAAAAAAAATCATAAAATAAAACATACACACAATAAAAAAAAACATTTCTAAAGAGATATATGTCTATCGGAAGTTATCAAAGAGATTTTCCATCTAAATACATACCATAAAATAGGGTTAAATTCGTACAGTGTGGTAAAATTGGTACTAACCTACACTGCAGGAATATGGTTCATTTAACTCATACCAAAGGGTCGAATGTTGCTCAATGAGTGCAAACAAACAAATATATTATAAATAAATAATAAAAAAAATTAAATATCCTAGCAGAACAGGTTTGTGTATTAATTTCACCAGGCTGTACTAATGTGAACCCATTTTACGGTAAATTTTACTTAAATAGCACTTATCATATGTTTTACAATTTTGATATTTTAAAGAATTTCTTTATTGTTTTATGATTGTTTATTTCTTGCTTAATATATGTGTGTTAGGAAGTATTTATGTATCCAGAAACTATTTTTTAAATTTAATTTATTTTTTCTGTTTTTATAAAATTTCGTCCTACGCAAGATATCATTTTAATGCTACTTCAAATAATTCCAAATTTAAATATTTTTTGTGTACAAAAACCAATATAGGTTATATAATTGTGCCTTTTACACGCCGAAAACAGAAACCGTTTAATGTTTTCTAAATATGGTTCTGCAATTTCCATATGCCTTATATAAATATCATTGCATGAGAGTGGTGGCAGTGATTTCCGTAACAATAAAACTTAAGTGAAGAGACATACTTTGTTTGTGAAATCAGTTTATTAGGCCAGTTGATTTCGAGAATGTAACAATTTTATTTACTCAACTTATTTGCTTTTCCGTGTTTTTTTTAATTTCAATGTAAATAGATACCCAAAATTACAACAATTTTTCCTCTGTAAGCAGAAGGCCATTAAGTCAAAATTAAGACAATAGCAGATTTTTTTTAAATTTCTCTACATGTTTCGTGTTTTGAAATACCTCTTGAGGAGCCTAGAAAGCCTAGTAGAACCTACACTGATAATTTCAGAATTGAGTAAATTTTGGTCTTTGTTTTATAATAATTTGCTTAAAAAGGAAAATAATTTATCTTTTAACAAGAATCTTGGCTGAATATGATTACATACTACCGAACGTTTTTACACATCTAATAACCGTTGGCTTGATGAGTAATTATACGTCAAAACTGCATATGCATTAAGGGACTAGTGGTGGGAGAGCGAAACATGTTTTTAAGACATTAGCAAAAAAACATTTTGTCATTATATTTAGTAGGAGGGAGGATATAGTTTTGAACATTTTATAACTTCTAATATTGTCGTACATGGACTTCCTTTAAAAGGGAAATTTGAAGTAATACTTACGTGCAATTAAAATTATTATTAATTTTGATACATTCATAAAAAAAAAACATTTTTTTTGTTTTTTTGAAATATAATTTTGTTTGGAATTTAATATTTAGGACTATTTCCAGGCTGATGTCTATTTAACTGTCTCTAAGAAGATAGATATTTTCAAGTTTGCTCTAAAGTTACGAAAGCCTGGGAGTAGAGAATGCCGGGTTGTGGAGGGAGACGATTTGGAAGGGAGGCACTGCTATTGTCTGGTGGTTCACATGATGCAAGCAGAGTTCCCATTCAAGCAAGGTCGTCTTGGCAAAGAGCTGCTCTCGGAGTCGGCAATACACTCTGCAACATCACTTGCTTCAAGCAGCCACCTTAGGTGTGCTGTAGCAACACTTCTAACTAACATAGGTTGGAAGAGTCTGAAGTGCAAATTCTTGAGGCAGCATACACTCTGCAACATCACTTGCCTCTTGCAACCATCTAAGTTCTTCTATACATAAACCTCGTTCTAATCAGCTTTGGAAGTCTCTTGAGAACAAACGCTTGAAGTTGCAATTGCTGATGCAACATCGCATGCCTCTTATTGCCACCAAATGTGCGCTATTAAAAGAAGTATATCTAATGTACGTTGAATGCCTCTTCTAGGCAAATAATTGCAATAATCTTTGCAACACTACGTGCCTCCTGCAACCTTCTAGGTTGTTCTATAGAAAAACCTCTGTCCAATCAGCTTTGGAAGTCTCTTGAGGACTTATGTTTGAAGTAGCAATCATTGATGCAACATCGCATGCCTCTCATTGCCACCAAAGGGGTGCTTGTCTAAAACCTACATCTAATGTGCGCTGGAAGTCTCTTGTGGACAAATATTTGCAATTCTCTTTACAACATTACGTGCCTCTTTCAACCTTCTAGGTTGTTCTATACAATAACCTCCTAATCAGCTTTCGAAGTCTCTTGAGAACAAACGCTTGAAGTAGCAATCATCGATGCATCATCGCATGCCTTTCATTGCCACCAAAGGTGTGCTATTCTAAAACCTACATCTAATGTGTGCTGGAAAGCTCTTGTGGACAAATATTAGCTATACTCTTTGCAACATTACGTGCCTCTTGCAACCTTTTAGGTTGTTCTATTGAAAAACCTCTATCCAATCAGCTTCGGAAGTCTCTTGAAAACAAACGTTAGAAGTAGCAATCATTGATGCAATATCGCATGCCTTTTATTGCCACAAAAGATGTGCTATTCGAAAACCTACATCTAATGTGCCTTGGAAGTCTCTTGTGGGCAAATATTTACAATACTCTTTGCAACAGTACGTGCATCTTGCAACCTTCAAGGTTGTTCTATAGAAAAACCTCTATCTAATCAGCTTTGGATGTCTCTTGAGAACCAACGCTTGAAGTACCTATCATCGATGCAAGATCGCATGCCTCTCATTGCTATTCTAAATCCTACATCTAATGTGCGCTGTAAGTCTTTTGTGGGCAAATATTTGCAATAGCCTTCGCAAAAGTAATTGCTTCCCGTAACCACCTGAGTTAAGCCAAAAGCTCTGCCTAATATATTAAAAGTTAAAACGGGAACACCTATAATGAGAAAATCAATTACCAACAAAATACAATTTGAGGCCCATTAAAGCTTCGGCAGTCTGAGTTAACAAGAGGGCATATTAAAAGGAATAATATTATTAATAAAAAAGATGAAAAGAAAAGAAAAAGTAAGGACTAAACAAACTTATTAAGAGCCCAAGTAAGCTATTAATATTTATGAAGGGGTGGGTAGAACGGTGTCCGGGAGTAGATAGGGGCTGTTATCGGGTGCTGTAACCCGGGGTTGGAACCCGAACAATAACCAAAGGGTGTCACCCTAGTCGATTAGTGCAACCAGCGATCAGAAGCCTACGCCCTAACCATACCATCAGTCTTGTAGTGAATCAGGGTTGGGGGTGGGGGGTGCGTTCACATCATCCGTATCAGATAATGCCTTATAGAGAATCGTTTAATCCGAAAACATGACGATGGGCTGGAAGCATTACAAAATATTAAATACAAAGAGTATCAATTTATTTATACCTCTTAGGTCATAAATTTATGTTGCCATTGTTCAGTTAACGAAGTAAAATTATGTGTTATTTTTTGTTCCGACTCTTCTTTCCCAGAAAAACCCGAAACAAATCGTAGCGATTTCGTGTTTCACTTATAGATACTTTTTTGTACATATTCGTAACCGAGGAATCGAATGAAACCACTTTCAAGGCAATATCTCGAACATTTTTCAAGAAAACGTAAATATAATTATAAGGTTGGTTTTGGGGTGCTCAAAAACGATATATTTATGCAACCCAAGATATAAACATTATTAAAAACATTTATTATACAACAGACCTCAAAAGTTGGGATTTTTCGTATATTTTATCTAATAATCCGGAAACGGCGGGCACGGAGCCCATTCAGAACCAAATACATTTCTAATACAAAAAAAGGTTCAACTATACATTTAGATGGCACCTTGATTAATTTTTCGTCCGTATTGGTTTTGTTCCATTAAGAAGGTTAAGAGATCCTCTTCAACGAATTTCTATTAAATCCCATGATTGTATAGGATGACACTAAGATGTCTGTAACGCTTTGAATATGTTTTGAATAATTATGCTTTTGGCATATTTTTTAGCGGAGGCCGTTACCACTGGCATTAGTTGGTGTACTTTGGGCGAATACTTTTAACGTTCATTGTCATAACATTGTTCAGGTAAGTACTTTTAGGTAGAGAGGCCTACCTCAACAGTGACGAGAATGGCGTAGTTATGTCAAAAGTGGTCCCCCAGAGTTCTAAGACATTGAAGACGTCATCCAACGCTTGATATGACAGTAGTTTATTAATTGGCGTACCTACCCCATTAGAAGATTTAGGACAACTTAAGCGTCCGATTCGTGATAAAAGTTTACTTTCCCGAATTTCCAAAGTTGGTCATTTGAGGCTACAGAGTGGTGCTTAGAGAGAGCAAAGAGTTAAGCTCTCCTTTGCCAGTTGATCAATTCTGTGCACTCCGCTTTACCCCATTTGTTTTATTTCTTCTTTGCCCTCTTTGATTTTCATCATTGTTCGCTCTACGCTTCACTCTGTTTGTAGCCTTGGGTGGCCTAGATAAATAAATCACCGATCGAATATTTGGCTATTTAAAAGTCGACCTCAAGCTTCTAGCGGTTTAAAATTCCATTTCAGGAAATATAGGAATTATGACAGTGGAATTACAAATCTGCTGAGCTATAAAGCTTGAGTCACTGTCCCCGTCGGCATCTTTTACATACTTAAAGCGTTAAGATTAGACTTTATACTTCCAAGAGCTTTCAGATGTCGACATTCAGTCCATACGGGAACATTGGGGAAAGAATCACCAACTCGTTCATCCGTAAGACTCGAATCGTTGCTTCTGACCCAGAAAGTCTCTCGCGTTAGTAGCAAGCCCCGTCGGCATGAATTATGTATCCACATAGGCTAATTAGGTTTTTCCTGTAATTAAAGAGAGGAAGTGGGGCTGCCTGCGGCTTTTTTCGGTCTCACCGTGCTGCCTTCTAGCATCTGCCTTTAGATTTTATCGCTTCCAACGCCAATTTCTCGAATGCTCCATTCTACCTCGGTGCGTGCCCCTCATAAATACCGCTGCTCCGAAAAACTTAGGGCATTCCTCAAGGGGCATTATACGGTTCCCTGTTTTTCTCTCTTTTTATTTTCCGCATATATGAATAGGTCATTATTCGCCAAGAAATGTATTTTAACTGTACAATTATTCTAGTAATTTTATTTCTCTTATAAAATAGGGTGGGCCAATATGATAGCTTCCGAATAAAAACATAAAATACGAAAGTACAAGAAAAATGGCGGCAAAAGAGTTTCCCTTCCAAGTGTCCTAGAGTACTAAAAGACATATCACAACAGTAAAAAAACCTGGAGATTCCTCATAGATTGTATAATATTATTCTCTTTTTATTGTAATATTAACAATTGAGCTAGTAGTATTGTGTAAGCCTCTCCACACGCTAAAGGAAGTTTGTCCTGAAATCATTGAATTAAAATGAGTAAGTTGTATTACAAAATTGTATGGTCAATTAACATTACAAGAAAGTCACTATTATGTTTGTTGATAAATTAAATGTCCATAAATTTGTAATGCTATTAGCACATTTAATTATTACATTACTTTTAGTCTTTTAATATGTACCAACAACTCTACAAATGGTTATTCTAATTTGCAGTTGTATTGTCGTTCATATGTGTAATAACTTTTGGCTGTAATGAGTTGTTTGAAACAACAAAACATAAAATGCACAGATAATTTTAAGTATTAATATTAAAAATTTTATTAACTGCAATTTTATGTGTTATTCCACCTATTTGGTTTTATTTGAGGTAAAAAGCACACTTATTGAAGTAAACATTGTCCAAAATCATTCCAAAAATAGTTGAAAACACACTCTTAACCTCGGACGGGCCGGAACTTAGGAAACCTAATCTCAACGGTCTAATCCTACAGCTCTTGTGATAATAGCCTTACCAGCCAATGCACCTTAATATAAAATAGCTTGGCTCACAGGAACTGTGCCAACTTCGTGTTTTTTCGTTTAATGTTTACGTCTAATGCGATTTCGATAGCTTAAAAGTCAACGTCTTACTATTTCGTCTTCAATCACTCCGGAAACTTCAAAATCAGATTTTTTTCTATAACCATCTTTAGTTTGCATCTCTTCTAAAATGCCCACGTAAAACAGTCAAACTGGAATGCCCGTGATATTCAACAAGGAAAACTTATAGGAGGCAATACACGTTCAGTTCAAACCTCAAGGCCGAGACCGCACAGTTTGGCCTCAAGGTTTGTACTGAACGGACGTAGATCACGCACGATAAGTTAATAAACCTCAAGGCGGGTTCTGCACAGTCCAGTTATAGTAGACCCACTAAATGTGAAGGAAATATCCCCTTGTCCAGCCACATGTCCCGGTCTTATTGGTCTGAACAGTTAATCTAATGGGATTTTCATTCTACATCGATGGACTGTACAGTTCAACTCTGTACAGTTCAGGGCTGTCTTATTCGCGCTAAGGAATATCTCAAGATTTGGGCAGCGAATTCCAAATCTTGAGTTATTCCTCACCGTGTATAGGCACCCTAAGGTTCGTTATCGTTTTTGCATTCAACTCCAGCGTTCAACTACTGGTGCCACCTCCAAGCCTATTAACAGCCTAAAGGGAGGTGGCTTGAAACAATAACAGCTTAAGCGGGGGTGGGTTTAGATCTGTCTAACCGCCCCCGATTAGAGCGAGGGGTTGAGACCTTTGATTGAGTGAATCTGTGAAGCCAACCCCACATCGATTCGCCACCCCCGGGGGAGTTTGGATTAACTACCAGCCATCCATTCCCTCTTATCTGCACCGGTGCCTTCAATTTGGATTGCTCACTTTATCTGCCAACTCGACAATCTGCTTCCAGTTTGGCTACATTCTCTATCCTTGAACTGTAGCTTTTTAGTATCTTTATTAAATAGAATTATGTTTGATCCGTTTCTCGGGTTGGGGAAAAATAGTGCCAAGCAAAATTTTTAACAAACCTTAACTGTAGCTGTTATATGTTGTCTATTATGTAGGACCATCAGTTGAAATGGTAAGGGGCAACAAGATTAACTAGCAAACAGAGCTTGTAGTCATATTTTAGTAACATTTGCACCATAGACTGTTATTCCAACATATAGCAGGAACAGTTAAGTTTTGTTAAAAATGTTGCTTGAGACTATTTTCCCCCGACCCCTTCAATCCAAATTTAAATCCTTCTGTAGAATAATAATTTATATTTGGCGTTTTTATGTACACAATATATAAGAGACTGCATCAGAAATTGTGTATTGAATGACCACCTAAATTTGCCTTCGTCTTCCGTTCCAGTTCAGATGTTCCTGAAACTCCTTCTAATCTGTGACCTCTAGGTCGTTATTTTAAAATACATGCAGCATTCTAAAAAGTTACAGATTATTCTGTATTTATTATCAAACGCTCCATAAAAGTATGTTTGTAAAAATTGGCTGCTCTGGAAAAAAGATTCGCTCACTTCTAGACTGGATTGCTTGCCATATCTTCGTCAACATGCCTTGTGCGCCAACATTTTCAACGACACTCTCGTCTAATAAAGTCACAGGAATCTCCCCTTAGTGGCTAACAATAGTCAAGCATAAGGTAAACCCATGAGCCAATGACGATTCGTCCTGAATTCAACAAAAATGGATACCAAACTATCTTTTCTTTTTTTGCAAATTGATATCCGAAGTACCTTTGGCTGCACAGCGATACTCAAATTACTTAATATTAGCATCAATCTTGGAACAAGGAAAATCCAAACTGTCAACTAAGTTCCCACCCAAGATCAGAAAAGATTTTTTCCGGCCCACATCAGTATCAGTCGATTACAAAACCGAAACTGGCGATGCTGAAAATGATAAAGGACCAGCCTGACTAACATCTGACTTTACAGAACGTAATATTCCGACATAATTTTGACGTATACGACGTACATATCAAACAAATTTCGAAGAACAATGTAATTTATGAAATTTCAAAAACGCTATCACAGGTGATATAAAAAAAAAAAAAAAAAATCACCAGGGATACGAATACTTCTTTAATTAGACTCCTTCATGGATATAAACATGTTTTAATATAGATATATATTTCTTCCTTTTTTTTATAATAAATTTCGTCCATCACAGCAAAGCACGTTACCTTCCTTCACAACCTTTTACCAACAATTCAATACAAGAAGATTCTAGAAAGAGGTCAATACTAAAAAAACGATCAAGAGGCGTAGGCGTAGATGGTGTAAAAGAGATGGAAAGTCAGACATATGCGTGACACGCTGACTTACACTCGGGTGTAATGTCTATGCAAATAAAGCCGATTCTATAACAACCACGCAGCACTTGGCTTTTCGGCCCCAACAAGTTTCTAACAGCTCGGCGACGAGTTAATTGCATCAATTTTGAGCCACATTTTTGCTAACTGCAAATTAAACAAGGTACCTAATTGCTTTATTGCTTGAACTCTTATTAATAAGTCGACTTTTAAAATGGAATTCAGTTATAACATTAATTTTTTTTAAGGCCATTAGGGTCGGATAACATTAATATTCATACATATTTAACTTGAAAATATTAGTCTGGTATTTACTGCACCTTCTTAACCTGCTTTCACGTAATATATGTTTTTATTTTGATTGAATTGGGAACCAAAATCTCTTTATATATATAAAGATATATATATATATATATATATATATATATATATATATATATATATATATATATATATATAAAGTGCTCCTCACTTATTTGAGCATTTACAACTTGGTCAGTTTTCGTTAAATGAAATCCGCCATGACGATCGGATTTATAAAATTTCTGGCATTTAAAGATGACTTCTGGTTAGTATAAACTCTCTGTTGACTTAAAACGATCGGGGTAGTATGAACTCCATGTAAGTAAAAACGGTCATTATTTAACGAAAAAAGTTTGAAATCCACAAATAAGTGAGAGGGTATTATTAGGTCTTGAGAGGTATTAAGGGCCTAAAACCTGGCCCAATACTATAATATCAAAACATTCATAGGCAAAGTGTTTTTGGAAGGGGCCTGGAACTTGGCCTCTTTTTCCGAACGTCAGTTTTTTCTTTCTCGTCTGTATTTTGAGTCAACATCTTACGCTGGTTTTGCAGTTTGTGAGGAAGCAGAGAATCAAAGAAGTCTTTATGTGTAGTGAAATTAATTTTATTACAAACAAATATATTATTATAGTTTGGAATTTGGGAGTTTAAAGACATTTTGAAGATTGTCTGAGGTCCAAAAACTTATTTTGATTTTGTGAATATGTTTTAGGTTAACAAAGCAAGTTACCAATCCTTAAGACTCATGGTCGTTATATAGATATTCATTGTTCCAAATGATTGCCCCACAAAAACATTTAGAGACAATAGCAAAATCAATACAAAGAGAGCTCTTGAGAGCAGTTAATACAGGCACATCAATCGTGTGGCTTAACAGCCTGCTCTGAAGAGCCTTCAGACCTTAAGAGCCTAACAAGGCGATTTAAGGGTAAAAACAAGCTACGGACAAACTACCCTTAATGCAAGCCTGGCTCGTCGTGTTCGAGAGACATATGTCAAACTAATGGATTCCAAGCACGTGCTATTCCCCTAGTCCCGTTTCTAAAACAATTCTACGGTCGATGAAGCCACTCGAAATACCTGATTCTCGCTAACAATGTTTTACTAGACGGCAAGCAAGATAAAGTCAAACTTACATCACTTCGGAGCAACAGACCTAACAGAGAAATGATTAAAATCTTAGTCCTAAAACCTTACATCGCCGGGCATTGGTCGTAATAATCCAATAAAAATAAAAAACCT
Organism: Gonocerus acuteangulatus; assembly: GCA_946811695.1. NCBI lineage: Eukaryota > Metazoa > Arthropoda > Insecta > Hemiptera > Coreidae > Gonocerus > Gonocerus acuteangulatus. Next base: position 27,174,055 of record OX328130.1, read on the forward strand.
TATCAATAAAAGCATTGGTATTAGTAGAAACGTTTCGGCTTAAATTTCTGACCATAAACCATACGTCAAGAAGAACAAGATTTTTAAATGAACATCATTAACTAATCGAGGGGCTCAAGTCAAGGCGTCCAAGTGACATTTTTGAAAAACAAAAATGGGTTCTGAACGCCCTAATCTTGTGGATGCTAAAGAGATCCAAATGATTTTCTAGATCGTTGCTGCCACAGCCTATGTTTTCTTGAGTAATTTCACTTTTGTAATATTAAGTCCAGAAGGAAATTAAAGGGTCTTTGTGCGGATTTTTCCGCTACATTATGATATTTATGATTAATTTTGCATATTAATAATAAACCGGATGATGTACCTGTTATGTATCATCGATAATAAACAGCTAAGGACCTAAGGATTCGTCTACAATGATCGGCACTGTAAAAATCTATTTTTTGCTATTTCTTTAGTATTTTTTTGTTTGTTTACGGCCCTTCGACAACTAGGCCATTAACGCCGACATCCAGGGTGCAGTGAGGAATTTTCACAACGAGCCGTGGGATGAAAAAATTCCTGCCACCGGTGAGGATCGAACCCACCATCTCCCACTTATGAATCTAAGGCGCTAGCCTATAGACCACGGGAGACACCAGTTTTTGCTATTACCACATAATACGTGGCAGTAGCGAAAACTAGATTGAATATATCATGTTCAACATTGACACCACATTCCTCAAAACATTGATTTTGTAACAGACCGCTTGGCCTCTGGGGTCCTCATATATTTTTCGAACTCCTCGGATTTCGCAGTGATCAGGAAGGTACACTTTAATAATAAATTAAAGGAACTCCCTTCCTTGTGGATGGTTAGCGTGACGGATTGCCACGGAGCTGAGACGTGGGATCAAAATGGATAGAACCATTTCAACAATGGAGCCTGCTCAAAAACATCTGAAAGTTAGGCTAAATAAGTAAGTACTAATAATCTATCTCATAGTTTTATTTCTAATTGAGGTTAATTTCAACTATGATGGCAGACCTTGAATTACTAGAAATTAACTGTCCCTCATAGAGTTTTAATTGCGTTTCTTTTCTACCTGTCCCCGTCAGATAGGCTTGCCATATTTTTGGAGAGTTAAACCGAGACACATTAATATGGGATGGGGAATAAAAACAGTACAAATTATAAGCAAAATGGTGAGTTTTAAGCCTAGCAAGTAACGGGAAGGGGGGATCCTGAACTGTTAGTCTACCCAAACCTTAAAAATAAGAACGGAACTTTTTTTGCTACTTGATTTTCTTAAAACAATCTCTCAGCCAAATAGTAGTGTCTGGCAGCTGGCAGCGCTGTGCAGGTAGTTCCAGCGTTTTACAGTTAGATTACTTCTCATATCTTTGACACTGTGAGCAGTAGTAAAAATGTTGATTGTAGAAAAGTAACCGATTTATAAAAGATTCTTATAAACATGAATTCATTACTTTTTACATCTTACAGCCTTTTCCGGGACATTGATAAAACCGGGCGGGACACCGAAACAATTGCAAAATACCGGGACAGTTCCGATCAAACCGTGATGTATGGTAAGCCTATCCTTAGAGTTTTCTAGGTGAGGCAATAATATCCGGAACCCTGGCACAGCCTCCTCGCCTATAACCTTGGTAATGCTCGCAAATATAATGGGTGTTTCCCAATAACTTTTTGGAAAAATAATCTTTTAAATTTTAACGCCCATTGAATATCATATAGTATGACGGGAACCGTGCTATAATAAACTGCACAAAATTGTATAGTAACGTAATTTTAATGAAACATTATTTAACGCAATAAAATAACTACTTATCTGCCGTGACGAAGCACGGGTATTCAGCTAGTGATTAATAAACTGAAATCGGAATTAGATAAAACAAGCAGTCCACATGCAGAGAAACCATAGAGCAACCATTTATAAGAGGCAGCCGTGCGAACCACCAGGAGTGCTACAAGGTGCTCAAATAAGACCTGATGTTTTTCAATTAGTCTGCCACGGAGCATAGACGCAGGATCGAAATGGATAGAACAATTTCAACAATGGGGCCTGCTTACAAACATCTGAAAGGAAAGCTAAATAAGTTTAATAAACCGAAATCGGAATTAGGTAAAACAAGCAGTCCACATCCGGAGAAACCATAGAGCAACCATTTATAAGAGGCAGCCGTGCGAACCACCAGGAGTGCTACAAGGTGCTCAAATAAGACCTGATGTTTTTCAATTAGACTGCCCCGGAGGAGAGAGAGGGCACTAGAGGTAGAGAGGTGAGAAGTGCCAGCGGGTAATAAGACGATAGTTAGTGGCGAGAGGAGAAAATGGCTGAGAGCCTATGACGGCTGACGTGCTGATTACAGCTTTCAGACTACTTAAGGCTGTTCTCTTTGGGTCATCAACAATCTATCTGGTTTTATCACTTGTACACATTTGTACACAGATAAAACGGAATCTTATCTCCTTATCAAAGCCCGACTCTACCATCCTACTTTTCTGAAGTTAATTCCTGAATGTCCGACGGAAATAATCAACAAAACGTCACGACAGTAACTACAATCTTCTCAGTAAAACCTCAATTATGACAACCAACATCATATTTGCGCCAATACTTAATGTAATAGTTTTTAAAAAAAATTGTACTTTTATTGGGGCTCCAGGAAGAAGACCATTTGCGGATTTAGATTCTCTGTAGGCAGATACTGTATAGGTGTCTCAGTCTTGACCAAACAGCACAATAGGGACGTAGTGCTCCTATAGATACTATTCTCCAGCCGCCTGATTTTCCCTTTCCAGGTACCCATGAATTAAGGCTGGATGGAGCTAGGGACGATCAGGAACCCCGAATACAACCCTCGAACGAAGGAACTAGAAGATATAAGTTTTAGTGCACTTATTAGTGAGTTTTGAGCTCAGCTCCTCCAGCATATTGATCGAGTGCTCTACCACTGAGTTAACCTCGCCCCCATAATGTCATCTAACTAAACGATTAGTAATATTAAAAGCGGAGTATTTATACAAATGTTAAAAATAAATTAGAAAATTAACCTATTTATTGACGTTTTTATTTTTTGACCTTCCGCCTATTTCGATAATTTACTAAATTTGAGCATAGGTTCAGTTAATTATTACTTTTAATGGATTCGCTTTATACATTTTTTGGTAGTGTTCGCCACAGATCCCTGGGAATAAAGCATACCAATAAAACACATATGCCCTGTAATTTTTATTTCCTATAACCACCACCATTTACTTTATACAATGCGGTGAGCCTCATTTGGCTATTTTTTGTCCACGTATGTCAAAAGAAAGACAACATGTGGAATGGTTCGTCCGATTTTTTTTTTTTTCAGTTTGCTAGTAGAGAATACTAGCGTTTAGTAGAATTTGAGTATATTTGATGTTTATGTAACCAATGTCAATCCAGGGAATCAAACTACACGTTGTCGGCTTATCAATCAACCGTAGTTTATGAATGTAATTATACCAGATAAATATTACTATAGTTTTTTTAGCACATTCCTCCGAAGGAAAGTAGCTATTGAGGTTGGACTCATGACGGAATTTTTGAAAAATTTCTTCAAATCTTTATCGATCCTACCTAGTAGACACCGAAAATGACTTCCGTTAAAATTTATATATATCTATATATATATGTTTCTGTTAACACGATAGCGGCCAGAGTTTTTGTTTTTTCGTCACGAAACTTGGTATATAGCATTCAATTAGCAAACGATTGAACGAGTTCGTTAACCACCAAAATCGGTCCACCGGAAGGGGGGGTTTACCCCGAACCCAAAACACTAATTTGACCATTTCAGCCGTAATATTTGTTATATTTCAACGAAACTTGGTATTCGTACTGGTAATATAGAGAGAAAAGTGAGCTATAAAAATAAACTAAATCGGTTCATAAGGAGGGGGGGGGGGTTTACTCCGGACCGACAATACCAATTTGCCACTACCAGCCGTGATTTTAGGTATATTTCGACGAAACTCGGTATTCATAGTGGTAATCTACAGGTAAATATGTGTTGTAAAAATAAACTAAATCGGTTCATTAGGAGGGGGGGTTTATTCCAGACCCACAATACCAATTCGCCACTACCAACCGTGATTTTTGGTATATTTCGACGAAACTCGGTATTCGTAGTGGTAATCTACAGGTAAATATGTGTTGTAAAAATAAACTAAATCGGTTCATTAGGAGGGGGGGTTTACTCGAGACCTAAATTACTAATATACTCATACTGGTCGTAATTTCTGCTGTATTGTAACGAAACGCGGTATACGTCGTGGGTAACTCATGAGAAAGAAGTGTTGTAAAAATGAGCTGAATCGCTCAATCGGAAAGGGGGGTTTACTTTGTAATATATTTCAATAGAAAAGCCAGCCAGACATAGGTTCACAAAGGCGCCGCAAGGAGCGCTAGAGGGACTGTATCCGGTTCCTGCGTTAGATCAAAATACAATGAGGATTTTGTATTTATTACGTATTGTAGTTACTCATTACAAATTTAAAAGAGAACTATTCATGTTTTTATTTTATTTATGCAGGATATTTTAAGCAAATTGTTCTGGAAAGCAGTCTACACTACCCAAATTCTGAGGAAAGTGCTTAGTTATGCAGCGACGGACAAGTTCCCTTCTACCTAAACAACAACCATCGCCGAATTCAAAGCTTTCTGTATCCTACGAGTATCAATAAAAGCTATAGGTTATTCTGAACAAGCTAATGTAGAATGGAGGTTGCTAATCCCATGCACCAAACGTCAGACCAAAAGTAATCCCGCATACCACTCGAGGCCGTTGACGGGAACCTTTAGCGAAGATGGCCAACCCGCGAAGATTGTTCTTACGCAATAAAAAACCGCTCGTGCTTTAAGCGTCCTATAAATACGCATGAGCTTCATTCGTACGAGCGTGCACTCACGCCTCGAGTCATAGAGGAAGCGGCCTCTGACCCAGCAGTTACTCATTACAAAATTAAAAGAGAACTATTCATGTTTTTATTTTATTTATGTAGGATATTTTAAGCAAATTGTTCTGGAAAGCAGTCTACACTACCCAAATTCTGAGGAAAGTGCTTAGTTATGCAGCTCCTGCGTGACGGACTTTTTGTGTTAATTTTTGTAATTAGACAGTATCTCCGATGTAAACTCTTCGACAGCCTTAAGCTGGAATTTCTCCCTCGAACGCAACCCATTGTGAAAGTTCCACGGTCTACGAGTGACCGAACTACAAGTCGTAATAAATCAAATACTACAACTTTGATTACATGTTACCTTTTCGTAATAACAACCTTACTAAACGGTTCTCCGTTAGATACGACCGAATATTTCAGCAGGAAGTGAGTTGTTCCAAGGGCGTATTTCTAGAAGGCTCAGAAGGATTTATGCGATGAAAGTTCTTTCGACTCAATTATGTGAAACGTAAGAAAAAATATCGTTTTTTGCGTTTAATAAATTTCACATGCCCAAATCGTCAACCGAATTATGTAATTTATGAAAATCGAAAGCAGCAACACCATTAGAACACTGCCAAAGTCAAGTTGGTTTTGACTGATACAGTAGTAGTAAAACTATTCACTATACTGACAAGGAAATGTCATATGGCCGAGGGAGACAAAATTGCGTCATGGGTGTCGTAAAAGTATAGCGTAAGTGGCGTCATCAGTTACTTGAATGGAAATTGATTTTGTCCAGAAATTATGGAGGGAAATGTTAGACAGAAATTAAATTCGTAATTTGGCGGGAACTGATTTTTAAAGATTGCGGACTGTTGTAAAACATTAATGTGTATATGTAATTACTGATCTTTATGTACTTCCTGATTCTTAGGTATTTCCATTGGTCAAGATGTTTTCCATTTAGAGCAAAATCTATTTATTTATTTTTTTTTGTAATACTATTTTCCTTGCTAAGGAAGTTGCCTTTTTGGCAGAAACGTGATCGCATCCATTTATAATAATTATCATTCCTCCACGCTATAAGATATAATTTGTCGTGTTTAAAAACCCCCAGCTTGTTTAAAAGAGACAAATAAAAACCAAAAAAAAAAATAAAATCGCTCTACAGATTCATCGTACAACAACGTTTCCTTGTAAAACAATCTGGTTCAGTTTCCTATGAGCAAAATCAATCATGGTACCAAAACCCTTGCATACATATAATACGCTGGTAAATGTGTTTACACTTTATACACACATAGACCATCTGATTTAATACTGGGTAAAACTAGCACTTCAACATCTCATATCGCAAAAATAACCAATCCACTGATAAGGACGCAATAAGGAGAAAAATGTATCTTTTTTTTTATCAGTCCCGTAACAGGCCACAAGGGCTCAGAGGGGCAGATACTGTAGAGGTATCTGATTCTTGACCATACGGCACACTAGGGAGATAGTGTGGTCAATACTATGCTCCGGCCGCCTGATTTTCCCCTTGGCCGCTTCGACTGCTAGAGTCATTAGCACCCAAGGTACCCATTATTAATTAAATTAATTAAAGGCTGGGTGAGCCTAGGGACGATCTGGGACCCCAAATCCAACCCTCGAACGGCAGAACTAGAAGAAAAAATCTTTAGTGCGCGCTCGGGTTTTGAACCTGGTCCTCCAGTTCATTAGTCGAGTGCACCTACCACTGAGCTAACCTCGCCCCCAGGAGAAAAATGTATTAATCTATATATATAAAAATCACGTGTCTGTTTGTTTGTTCCTTTTACAAATCCACACCGTTTGACCGATTTTGACCAAACTTGGAATAATGGTAGGTCTTGGTACGAGAAATCACCTAGGCTAGGTCAAAAAAATCTACCAGCTGTCTGTCTGTATGTTCGCCCCTTATACAAATCCACACGGTCCGTCCGATTTTGACTAAACTTGGTACACTTGTGGATCTTAATCTGGGGAGTGTCGTCGGCTAAGTCAAAAACGTCTACCAGCTGTCTGTCTGTATGTTTGTCCCTTATACAAATCCACACCGTTTGACCGATTTTAACCAAACTCGGTACATATGTGGATCTTAATCTGGAGAGTGTCGTAGGCTAAGTCAAAAACGTCTACCAGCTGTCTGTCTGTATGTTTGTCCCTTATGCAAATCCACACCGTTCGTCTGATTTAGACTAAACTCGGTACACATGTATGTCTTGATACGGGGGGTGTTATAGGTTAGGTCAAAGTCGTCTAGGACTCACAGTTGGGAGGCCACGGGTTCATAACAGTTACAGATTCGTGTTATTAGATTTTAATAATACTTATTTGGTTTCTAATTTATTTAGGCTTTTCTATATGCAGAAAGTAGGTGTAGCATGGCACGCCGGGTAACGGCTAGTTTAATATATAAAAATTGTTTTGGGGAAGTTGGGAGAGAACTTTGCATACCTTTAACAAAACTCCAAACATATACTATTTTGTGCAGAAATTTCAGCCATTTTAAATCCTTTACGTGAAAAAAAGAGAGCTTATCGGGTTTAAATTAAACTAAGTATATTCCATTGAAAGTTCAAACGCGCTTCGTTTAATGCAAAGAAAATTAAACATACAGACCCCTGAGACTCTTCGTTTCAAGTGGTCAGACTTGATGCTAATGTATTTAAAAGGTTGATTTGCAGAGATGCCAAGTAGGACCCATTTGTTTGATGCTTGTACCATTCCTTCCTAGGTGAGTTAGATTTACATTCAAAAGAAAAGTGAAAGGAAATATTTTAGGATTGAAATGTGTAAGGAATATAGAGCAGCTGATTACATGAAAACCAATCAGGAAAACAATCTTCAAGATTAGTCAGGGAGAAATAGACTATGCAATCCGAATAGTATTTTTTGTAACACACTCTTTGCAAGCTCTAATGAATAATCACGGATTGTTCGTCCCCTGATTACGGGCAATTTGTTTGCACGTGAATCTAGGCTAGAGTAACTGCTTATCGACTGATACCGTAATAACAAAAAAAAGTAAAATCGAGATCACAGTTTCACAAGCCCTTAATAGAGATTGAACCAGAAGGAGCAGAGACCTAGAACAAGCAAACGTGATGTTTGTATTACAAAGCCACCAACTCCGAGACCAGTCTGGAACCTGGAACGGAGAGAGAGAGGATTAATTCGGTGGAATAATGACATGAAAATTACACAGAGTGGAGAGCTCATAATGTTAGTAATACACCGATGTAGGGAGTCACGACCCACCCCTCTTCCATTACAGTAATAGAGTACGATGCTCTCTGGTACTTAGCTCAAACATGACGAGCGCCATTCTCAATCTATCGACCATCTTACGTCTAGGCTTGTTTGCAAATATTTTTATCACTATGGGCGTAGGATGCTTGCTTGTTCGACCTCTTTGGAGTCCAATAGAACCTAAAAGAAGGCTTCTTCAATATGCTGGCACAAACATTATCAAAGCCATAATTTTCCGATCTTCTTCTTCCGTCTAGTCTTGTTTGCAAATATTTGTATCCCTATGAGCGAAGGATCCTTTCTTGTTCGACCTCTTTGGAGTCCCATACAACCTGAAAGAAGGTTTCTTCCATATGCTGCCGCAAACATGACGAGCGCCATTCTCAATCTATCGACCATCTTCAGTCTAGTCTTGTTTGCAAATATTTGTATACCTATGGGCGAAGGATGCTTGATTGTTCGACCTCTTTGGAGTCCAATACAACCTAACAGAAGATTCATATTGGTTTCTTCAATATGCTGGTTTAAAGATAATAAGTGCCAAAATCTTCCGATCTTCTTCCGCCTAGCCTTGTTTGCAAATATTTGCATCTCTATGGTCGAAGGATACTTTCCTGTTCGACCTCTTTGGAGTCGCATACAATCTGAAAGCATGTTTCTTCCATATGATGGCACAAACATGATGAGTGCCATAATTTTCCGACCATCTTCCGCCTAGCCTTGTTAGCAAATGTTTGTATCCCTATAGGCGAATGATGCTTCTTTGTTCGATGGAGTCGCAAACAACCTGAAAGAAGGTTTCTTCCATATGATGGCACAAACATGATGAGTGCCATATTTTTCCGATCATCTTCCGCCTAGCCTTGTTAGCAAATATTAGTATCCCTATAGGCGAAGGATGCTTCTTTGTTCGATGGAGTCGCAAACAACCTGAAAGAAGGTTTCTTCCATATGCTGGCACAAATATGATGAGTACCATAATCTTCTTCCGTCTAGTCTTCTTTGCAAATATGATTGCATGTTCGACCTCTTTGGAGTCCAATACAACCTGAACGAAGGTTTCCGAATTATACTGAAATAAACATGGTGTTTGATAATCTCCTCTTATCATTTGACAATCTTTTGCCAAGTCTTGTGTGCAAATAAATATTTGCATCTCTAAGAACGAAGATACAGCCAAAGAATGCTTCGTTGTTCCACCTCTTTGTAGTTACAAAGAACCTAAAAGAAGTTGTCTTCAACATGATGATCTTCCGATCTTTTTGCACCTAGTTTTGTTTGCAAATATTAGGGGTTTTTTTTTCTCATAGGCGAAGAACTCGTAGAAGGATGCTTCGTTAGTCATCTTCTTTAGGGTCCCAAAGAACCTTAAGGAAGGTTTCTGAAATATATTATTTCCCGATAATGAGCAGAATTGTGATAAATAATTCCGTCTTCTAATCTTCTCCCGCCTAGTCTTGTTTGCAAATATCTGTCCCTCCACGGTTGAAGTTACAGCCGCTTGTAAATACCTGATAGAACGGATGCTTCGTTAATCAACTTCTTTCTAGTTCCATAAAATCTGAAAGAAGATATCTACAAAACGCTGCTTTCTGAAACTTTGCACAAACAATCAATTGTTCTGTGCCATAATCTCCTGTTATCCTCCGATGTTCTTTTGCATATTTTTGATTGTGCATCATAAGGTATCTTTGTAAGAGAAGATGTGGTTCTGCCTTGCTAACGCCAACTAGAGATGCGTTTTCGGATGTTTGAATATTTAACATATTTCGGACTCCAGAAAAACCAACAAAACGATAGAGAACACTAAAATTTTTGCTCTAGGTCTTCTGATCTACTGCTGTAACGCGCTTAACGACTGGTTCCGTCTATAAATACATCAGTACATGTTGCTTCATAAGAGCCTCTTTGAGGTCAATATCGTTAACACATTGATGTTGTTACGTTTTCTTGTCTTAAACTTGTATCATTACTGCCAATACGGCGCTAATGACCTAGATGTAGACGCGCCGTAAAAAAAAAAAAAAAAATAAATAAATAAATTACTGCCAATAAGTGCTAATGACCGTAGCAGGTGATGCACCGAGAAGGAAAAAAAAACTACTGCCAATAGTTTTTCCAAGCTTGTTTGTATAAACTATACCCCTATTGGAGGGCAGTTTAATATTATTGTACTACGCACCGTCAAAATATGTTTGAAGCCAAATTTCGACGATTCTCTAAAGACTGATTGATCTTGATTTCGTGCTACGAATGTTTTTGTTGAAAAACATTTGGATATTCTTTTGAAAAAACTCTATTTTCACCAGGGTGATAGAAGATATATTTTTGGGAGACTTTAAATGAAATGTGTCATCTCCAAGGTGACAACATTTTCTATGATATATGGCAGCGACACAATTTCAGACCAAAGATGAAGTAAACCAAAGACTTGATGAAAATTTAGAAAACTCTTAAGAAAGTGGGTCTCAAAAACTATTAGGTGAATAAATGGGAGTTATTTCAGTCCCAAGAAGGCTTTATGAAAGACGAAAGTCCACTTTCAAAATGAAGCAACCTTTTTGGGTCAGTGAGGCGCAGTTATGACAGAGATTTAAGAAGCTCAAATCAACGAGGCAGTAGTATATCTAACCGAAAAAAAAAAAAAAATTAACAATACCCTAAGGGTATGGAGCATTTTAACAATAATATAATCTGATATATTTAGGCCATTATTTCAGCTAATTGGACGAATAAAGAAAGTTTAAAGTTCGAAAGCAGTAGCTTATATAAATGTGTTGGTAGCACTGCAATAAATTAATAACCTTACATGCTGGAGGCAGTGGTAATCAGTGTTGCCTCCAGGCCGCCTACGCATGCGCAGTATCCCTCACTGCTCTACCCTGAGGGCTAGAGCTCTTAATGGATTTTGTACTCGATCCTAGGTAATCGAATAATTTACTCGAAAATTGCTCTGTTTTTTCATATCAATTTCCTTTAGGCGTGCCCAAAATTTACCACACGAACTGTAACCCTTGCCGAATAAATTGATATTCCGCAAATTAATGAGGTAGTTAAGATCAAATGTGTGCCTATATCTTGTTTTTCTAACAATACTAGTGATTTATGTGTAATTTGAAGTAAAACGAAATCAATAAAGGAGGCCCGGTGGCCGTGAGCGTTAAGGTCTTACACTCCTTGACTATGTTTGTGGGTTCGATACCCATTATAAAAGAAGACATTTCGGAAAAAAGGAAGACCTCTATCCTGACTATCAAATGGATGTAACAAGGTATAAGTTCCGTCTCAATGATCTTTGTGTAAGGGACGTTATACGTAAGAGCGATCATGGGTTTTGATTCGATTGTGATATTTTACTTCGGGGATGGCTTTGACGTGTAAACTCCTTTAAATTGGACGAATTTGCTGAGTAATGATTTTTATTTTTATTCTTTTAAATGTAATTTTATTTTTTTACGGCGCATCGACATCTAGGCCAATAGTACCGTACTGTCTATAGGTTACCACCCTTCATAAACATCCATGCTGAATTTGTTCAACGGGTACTGAAATTTAAAAAAAAAATCAACCAGCTCCAGGCGGAACTCAAACCCGTACCTCCCACATGAGAATCCACTGGACCACACCGAGACCCATTCACAAGTAATTTACCAAGTTTTGTAGTAGGACCATAATAATTGTAGTTGCGAGAAATTTCATCTCTACAAGCAAGCAAACGCAAGTATGCATATATTTAGATATAGTATTACGTGAGAGGACATTTTTGACATCCCGCAGAAAGGATCCGTAAAGAATTTTCAAAAATATTCTCACATTTGTACAATTCTTAATAGCTTCATTCTTCCCTAATAGAATAAAATCTGTATTTTATAGGTTTGATTTCCAGAGAACGCCGGTTGCCATGAGTTTTCTCTTCAATCCACCCTGCCCGTGGTTGTAGATTTGATTCCCACTTGGGATCGGGACATTTTTCGAAAAAAGGAGAACCATCATCAAAAGTCTGTGTAACATCACCATGTAGAACAGTAACAAAGGATTGTGTACAATTTACAAATCCCCAGACGTAACCCAATATGTAAGACCAAGAAAACTGGTAAAACTGTTGTCCATGGATTGATTGTCCAGCTGTGTTGCTTAGCAGTCCCATTAATTTGTTCAGTCCCACATTAATTTTAATGAAGTGTTATTTCTTTCTAAAGGAACATTACAATTAAAATAATATAAACTTTTATTTTCACTGAGAATATTTCACTAACGATTCTTAAAACGTAGTAAGTTACCATCTTAATTAGCCTTATAAAGCCTTTCGTTAGAAAACTCAACGAAGGTACATTGTACCCAACTAATTAGGGTATGGTAGGAAAAAAAACGAAAACCTTTTAAAAGACAAAAGTAAGTAATAAAAACTTGTAGAGATTATTAAAGGGTTCAGATAATAGTGGAATAGTGGTTCGGAGGACGGGAGGGAGCAAGATGGTAACAAATCAGAGAGGAAAGGCTTCGACAAAAAACGTGTCCACACGCTTGTGCCCGGGAAGGAGGGGGGGGACCAAAAAACGTGGATTCCTAGTGGTGGGGGTCGGGCCCTTACAACGAGGACAGAAATAAAAAGGAAATAATAATAAAAAAAAAAAAAACACAAAAATCCCACGTGGGATAAATCGTTAGTCTGAGAAGACAAGTATCTCAGGAACGCAAGCCAGTATTCTCCTGAGTTACAGACCCAAGATGTGGATTTTATGTTCTGCCTTAGCTTTATAAATACTCAGGATTGAGCCGTTAAAAAGCCGACCAAAGATACACCAAAATTTATTTTATAAATTTTACGCCTCTTGAAGAATGGCTGAAGTTTAAAACCAAAGTTATGACCATCCAAATATTATTTATACCTTGGGAAAACCGAAAGCTTGTAAATTTTTCCAGGTCGTATGAATGACAATGAATAAATAAATAATCCATAGGATTCTTTAAAATAAAACTACTTCAGGAGGATCTCAAAAAATTTTATTTTTTCATCTTCTCTTCAAAAATTTAAAAGAGAATAAATTTTATTTTCCCACCAGCACCATTATTTTCCAGGATCAGGACTAAAAATTAATGTTGACCACCAATTGAATAGATATTTTTTCAAGACCTAAGTACGGTTGATTCACATAGGCCGCGAAAATCTCGATACAGCTACATATGGTAATGAAGAAAATCGTCTAAGCTCTCGTGAAAACCAAGAAATAAATATTTCCAAATGGAAAGTAATATTTTACACTAGTTTGATAGAATCATTTTGGACTCAGAAATCCAAAAATACATATCCAAAATTTAATTATAATTTAATACTTGGTTGGGATAACCGAGAAATTAGTCAACCAACAATATTTGGTTGCAGATTGGCAGAATTATATAAATGCATATATATATGTAGATTAAGTTTGAGTGTGTAAACTATTTATGGCAAACTTGCAGACAGAGAACTTATTAATTAAGGTAAAGTAGAAACGTGATATAATATGCCTGAAAATAAAAAGTTAAAACATGGTTAAAATTCAAAAATGCAATTAAATAAAAATTATGATTGTTAATGATAACTTCATATAAATATTTTATTCCTGTTTATTTATGCTAATAACATGAATGTAAATTTTTCATGCCGAATGTTAGTAAGTTTTGTTAGTCCACAACCACAAATAATAAAACCCCATTCAAAAAATTAAAAATAATAATTTGTTTATAAAGAAGACATTAGTCGGTTATTTAGAAGCTTGTGCATCACACAGAAAATCCACAGTGAGGTGAAGAAAAATAAAAAGGGTAAACAAAAAGAAACTAAGGAAGAAATTATATTTAAAGGAACATAAAAAAAATGTAATAAAAAAAAGGGCTGCCACTCTTTTAACTTCTTGTAATACTTATTGGATGGCCTAATCCTTCGTGGGCCTAAAGATTTCAAGATAACGGCGGTGGTTCAAAAGATTTTACGATCAAATGCATCCGAAAATTTCTTTTTCTAAGATTAGCGTCAGCACTTAAGAACTTGCGTAGGACGCGCCGTGCGTTCAGAAGACTCTTAAAGGATGTTTGGTCTGTGTCATAGTGTCAAAGAGATTACCTGTGACCAAATAATGTGAGAATCGATACAAAGAAACTACAATGTGGAGCATTATTTGTTGTAACAAATGAATTTCGAAAAATAAGAAAGATTCAACTGAATCCGAGGCAATTGAAATCCAAAAGAAAAAATTTAACATATGTGGTTCATACGAATATTAAAATTATTTTTTTTTACTTCGGTGAATTTGAGTTTTTTTTTTTTGTTTTTTTTTTGTTTTCTTAAAAATTTCCTACATATATTTCATCCCTCCAGAATATATTCCAAATAAATTTTATTTGAACTTACATTTTTGTCTTTATAAATCTTATTAATATATATTTTAATTATTCTACTTTAAACAATTGTAATAAATCTAGTATTAATTTTGTGTGGGTGGGCCTATTTTTATTAATTTTCTTAAAAACTTGTTTCGTATTTTGAAACATCTCTAAACTATCTAGCTCTAAAGTTTAATTATTTTAATAGGGACAATTAAAAAACGCTGTACCTAAACACTATAAAAAATACATCAGTATGGAAAAAAATAACTAAATAAACCATCTAATAAAACATTTTATAGCAATATAATCAGCTATTTATGGATTTTATAGATTAGCATAATGGGAAACAGTAAGTAAATGTTTATACAAAAATGAACTTAAAGAATTTTGTTAAAACAGATTTTAAATTTTAATTGTACAATTTTATTTTGAATCACTTTTATAATTTTTTTAAAATTAATTAGGGTTACACATTTTCCCTGACGAGAACCAGAAAACATTTGTGATGAATTTTAGATTCCGTGGTTGGAAATAAATACTATTAAGTCCTTTAAAAAAATTAAAATTGTTTACAGTCTCAATGTGGAATAGTTGAACCATAGAAAGATGTACTACACAATTTTAGTATGTAAAAGTTTTTTTTATTTTAATATGACCGCGTTTTTAGTTTATTTAAATTGATTTATTACCTACTTGTTTTTAATTTTATAGTTGACCTTCAATGTTTGATCTTTAATTTTTTTCCCCTTTCTTTTTATTGCTTGTAAAATATAAATTTTGATAATTTCAGATGTTTAATTGATTATATAAATGTTATAATTTTTGATGTTATAAATCGTTTAATTTATTTGCACACAACCTGTTTATAGAACAAATCGCCCAGTTGCGGGCTTTAAAACCAAATAATTAAAATCTTTTACCATGAACAGTAGCCAGAATAGTATGAAATAGGAATAAATTATTTAATTTTATGTTAGTATAATTTATTAATGAATTTATGTGTTTATTTACATGTGTCTACCTGACCGGAAATATTTTAAAAGGGAAATTCTTCTGGGTTATCTCAAGAATTTCATTCAGATACCGTCAGGCCATTAATCTTCTTGCCTTTTTTTTTGGTCAAAATTTTCCCCGTCGTTTTTTTTTGCCCTTCATCACAAACCCTACACAGAAAGGAATCATTTTTCAATGTTGTCAAGTGGCAAGCCCTTTTCCTGTCTCTCAGGTAAGCTGTGGATGTTTTAGTTTCCCTACCGGCGGACGTCCTGCTCTTGGTCCGGCTCTGCTGGGAGCCCTGCGCCTGGGGGGAGGCTGGCTGTTGGCTACCCTGTTTGTCGTGAAACATAAGCCCGTACGAGTTGTAGTGGTACTCCTGGTGGTATGCGACGTAGCTCCCCACTGGACCTGTAGAGCCGATAAATATCATATCTCGTCGGGTAAGGGTGTTTTTAAAAAAAAAAAAATTCCAACAACAAAAAAATGTAAACAAAAATAAAATAAATCAATTAATATAACATAAAACTATAAATAAATAAAAATACTTAAATGTCTAATAAAACAAAAACAAATTTCATCACTGCGGTATTTTCTGAACTGAAATATTAGATGCAATATTGTATTTAAAATTAAATTTCATAACCCTAAACAAAAAAAGTTGCCATCAAAATATATCAAAATACAAATAACTTGATGAAGCACTCATTACCATTCCTTACAATTGTAATAATGCACAGCTGTTTTGATAAAATAAGCGTAGGATAACTTAATGAAGTAAGACCTAATGGGAAATACATGTCAACAATATTGTCTTTTTCAGCGAAAAAAATTCATATATAATTTCTTTTGATGCCGATTGTTTCCATAATAAGTCTAATTTTATAATTAGAACCCAAAAGGGCCAAAGTTGTTGAGGGGAACAATTTTTAATGATAAAGATTGTTGTGTTTAATGTTGGTAATCCTCAATATTGTGTCCATCGTCACATTTGAAACTCTGAATGTGGAATATAAACATTGTCGAAGCCCAATATTTTGGAGGACCAAAATTTCTAAGGGCCGCAATTCTAGAGAAACATAATTTTTGGTTGTCGTTATCGTCAGTAGAGATTGAGTTGGTTAATCTTGAGGGTAGCTTTTGAAGTCAGTATTGTAGGGATCGTCTTTGAGTGCCATATTAAGGACTCAACTATCAATTTTGAGGGTAACATTGTTGAGGACCAATTTCACTAATAATATTGATGATTTTTTGAGGCTGACAAGATTGATAAGGAACATTGTTGAGATCAACCTCATTGTGTACTCATTTCATTTAAACTTTCTAAACATAATGTTGACATATACAACCGCTTAGACAGTTACCGCTTAGTTTAGCTCACATGAAATCAGGATGTTCGAAATAAAACAGAAAATAGATCCTGGACTTTGGGAGAATTATTCATGATAAAGTGTAAAGAAATGGTTAGGTTTCGGCTAAGAAACCCCGAAACCTAACTAGGTATGCCTTGACTTCTTGTCAAATCAACGGCTAACATCGGTCGTAGAAAAATAGTCCTCGTAAGCAATAAGCATGATAAAAATGTGCTCTATACGCATAAAAATTATCCTGTCCTTACTGAAGCACGTTAGGGAATTTCATTTGCATATGTTTCTTGTAATCAATCAGAGATAATATCTTTAAAAAAAAAAAATAGCTTGTGCCTGTTTGCCAGACGCTAATACGAGAAACGTATCTATGGATATGACCTAATTAATTTGCAACCAATTAAGTTTTATTTGCATTGAAGATCATTCTATAAGTGTTCTTGCTCAGACAGTCGGATTGATTCTTATGACCTAGCAATATCAATTTTATTTTCATAAGCCAAAAACAAACAGAACGTTACTATGGGGCACGGAAGCCCCAAAATTACTTTAGGGGACGCACCCGAAATTTTTGAATACCTTTTTAATGACTCACCTTCCCTGGGCTTCTGCTGCCCGGCCAGCATGGGTTTGACGTCGCACTGAGCCTGTGGGGCGGGTGCGTGTTCCTGAGGGTGGATGAACATGCCCAGCTGGTGGGAGCCCCAGTCGGGAGGTGGTGCTTCGGGAGCGGCGTCTGTAGGAGGCGTCGGCGGAAACGTGAAAGACTTGTCCGTCGCCCAGTCGGCCCTCTTGTCCCGCAGCCAGTGGGGAAGGGGGTGCTGAGACAGGCATCGGCTAGTCGCTGCAACAAAACATAGTAACCAAATTAGACGGGATGCGAAGGAACCGAAAAAAAATAAGGAAAAATAATATTTTAGAAAGTAACCAAGATTAATTTCAAATAGCTTAAAGGGCCGACTGGGTTTAAAATCTAAAAATAATCGCAACAAACCTCGAAATAGTTAAATTTTGTTTCTGAAAGTCCTCTGGGCTGGAGTCAATGAAAATCTCAAAACGCAAAATTTTAATCAAACATGGAAGGGCCAACTGGGCATGACTTGTCAATCTTGAAAATGTTATGGATACTTGCTCAAAGAATAGATTAAATATAAGACTATTTTACCAAGGCTGATATTTTTGGATGATATCTCTGTTTCTGTATTCTCCAAGTAGATAACTTGTGTCAAAATAAATCAAAGAAAACTTTTACAAAGTATTATTATTCTTAGTTTATAATAGTGGGTCGCAACATAGGTGATTTAAAAGATAAAACGGCGAAATATAACTCAAATGCGAGAAATTTTACATCAGTTTATAATAATTTCTTATTCTTATTTTTATTCATAAATATTTTAATAAAAAAAAATTAATTATTGTTTTGTAATAATTACTAGCTGGAGTAATTATATTCGTGTACAATTAACGCTACTACATAATTTTACGCAGTTTATTATAGCACGGTTCCCGTCATACATTAAGTTATTCATCAATTGATAAGTAATCAAAGTATAATGTTTCTTGACACTGGAGCACTCCGGACCAGTGCCAAGAAAAAGATAACCTAGAGATAATTTAGTAGTAACAGGAGTTTAGCCAGTGCAGGTTAAAATTCGTTGTCAATAATAAATGGACATTAAAATTTTGCTTATTGAGGAGGCTGTTCAAGGGTTCAGGATATTATTACCTCGGATGGACCATCAACAGCTATAGCGTAAACTCTATGGGGGACAAAATCACAGTATATTTCTAGTAATTCAAGGTCTGCCAGCATAGTTGAAATAAACCACAAATAAAAATAAAATAATGAAATAGATACAGTAGAGTAACAGCTAACCTTAGCTGACGCTAAATCTTAGCAACAAATGCTGCCTAGGCCTGCTCTCTTTAAAACCAACTAAAAATTTAAACCCCTCTAAAAATACTTAAAAATTTGAATATCCAAAAAACCTTTCTTAGTGAGTGTTTACATTCTAAAGGGTGTGT
Organism: Gonocerus acuteangulatus; assembly: GCA_946811695.1. Taxonomy (NCBI): domain Eukaryota; kingdom Metazoa; phylum Arthropoda; class Insecta; order Hemiptera; family Coreidae; genus Gonocerus; species Gonocerus acuteangulatus. Next base: position 27,192,991 of record OX328130.1, read on the forward strand.
ACATAGAAAATTTTAAATTTTTCTGTGAAATGGTTTGGGCTGGGCAATGATAGGTCAGAGAGTGAGTGGTATTTGACAAATAAATAGTAGATAGGCTGTGGATTCGATCACAACTTGTGGGGTGTTGGCTTTTTTATAGAAGAAATGAAGTTTCCGCCCTATCCTGGCTATAAAAGAGTCGTGACTTTTTGAAAATCCGTTCTAATATCTGTATTATGTATTAATGGATCATAAAATTGAAATAAACAATACTATTTACTACAATACTGTTTGTAGCAGAAACCCAACTATTTCCTGGCAGTATATTGTTTAGTTGGAGTCACCTCAGAGGTCTACCTCAGACAAAAATACTCTCCCTCTCTATGAAAACATATTCCGATGAAAGTCACAAGAAATTCTGCTAAAATTCATAGCAGGACAAAAAGATTTTTTTCCTTTCTCATCGAAGCGGTAAGCGCTACCCTCTCATCTGTAGATTACCGCATCCACGAGAAGACCCGGTGTTTTCTGAAGGGCTACATAATTAAAACACCCAGACTCCGAGGCGAGTGCCCTTGGGTTAGTAGCCTTTGTTCTCACTAATAAGGTACCTTAAGGCCGATAAAAAAACTCGATCGATATTGCCAAGAGCCGTGGGATGGCCTATACCTGACTATAGGCTAAGTGCCACGAAGATGAAGGAGTACCACTTGAGTTCCCTCTAGACACTTAAGTACTAAGAGCTTCTGAGAATTATTACCTCAATGGATCGAATTACAACAGACAATTAACACATCCGAAGATATTTTACTAAATATCTTGAAAACAGAGTTGGGCAAACGTTAGCGCGCGCTAAAAGCTGATACCTCTCCGCTAATTTAGCGAAACTGTAGAAAGCCAGCGCTAATAATTAGCGGTTAGCGGCGGCAGTGCGCTAACCGCTAATCTATTTATGAAATATCGTAATTGCTATAGTTACAAGTTGTAACTATAGCTTAAGCTATTAGGAATTACGATATTTCATAAATAGATTAGCGGTTAGCGCACTGCCGCCGCTAACCGCTAATTATTAGCGCTGGCTTTCTACAGTTTCGCTAAATTAGCGGAGAGGTATCAGCTTTTAGCGCGCGCTAACGTTTGCCCAACTCTGCTTGAAAACGGTTAAGAAATCGTGTTGCATATATGGAAGAGAACCAATCAAAAGCTGACTAACTTTCCTAAAAGAAAGATTCGTATACAAAACAAGTAGGACGGATGTAATACTGAAATATACACATATATATATATATATATATATATATATATATATATATATATATATATATATATATGCCTACATACACAAATACACATACATATATGGAAAAAGACAAAACATAAAATACTAGAACATAATATATAGAAGAACAATGTGCTCCAGAAGTGTTTGGATTATTAGGAAAACAGATATAAGAATAACAGATTACATATTAGATTAGATATAAGAATAACATATATATATATATATATATATATATATATATGTATATTTCAGTATTACATCCGTCCTACTTGTTTTTTACAGCCCTGATGAAGGCTTGAAGTTGAAGCCGAAACGTCGGCACAATAAAACCATTTTTATGATAAAATGTAGTTTTATTAAGTAGCAGTGACCGAACCCCGACAATCCCTACCTTGCATCATCTACGGTCAACGATCTCCTCTCAAAAGATTCGTATACAATTTTCGATATAGCGATCACTGTCGTAGAAATCCGTGCTTAAAGTTGTAAACTATTAGTTTCGCTTCTTTCAACGGTATTATGTTTATGTTTTCCCTCAGTTTTTAATTATTATTATTATTTTAAATTGCATTTAAGAGTAAAATGAATATTTTTGTACAAAAAAAAAAAAAGTATTTAAATGAGAAAAGTGATTGTAATAGAGTCGGCTAAAGTAAGTTTCCTGTGATTTTTGTGCCTAAAATGTCGCTTTTCTTCAATATTTCATTTTCGGGTTTTTACAAAGACTGTTCCTTTTACATGCTCTAAAAGTGACAATGGAATTAATGTTTTTGATAAGGAAATTTATATTATGTCTTTAAGTCGACTTTGTATTTAAGAAATTTACAAATCGCCGGTATAATCGGTTTCACTCATGAAAGATTTATTGAGAAAAAGAGTTTCGCTCCGCGGTAACAAAAATTAAGACTGCGTTCATGAAAATTGTCGCATATTGTTTAGTGCCACATATGAGGTTGATGGTCATTAAGGAACTGCGTCCTGTAGGCGCGTTTCTGTACTTATCTCTAGTGTTACATTTATGGCTGGGGAAACAAACAGTTAATCCTTTTTTAGGATATTTCGTGAACGATTAAAACACCTTCAATGAAATATCGAAGAAAGCGGAATTTGAGGCACCACAATGCACAGGAAACTGGCTATAGCCTACTTGCTCTCACTTACTCACTTCCTCATTCTTCAGGAAAACTCTACTACAAATATATTTTTAATTTAAATATTTTGCTTTACAGAATTATTTATTTTACTGTTAAATTCCATTAAAATAAATTAATAACACATAATTAAAAACGGGACTAAACCAACACATTATTCTTTTAAGCACCGATTTCTTCGACTGAGATTGATCTACCGAAAAATGCATAAGAATCACACTTTAAAGAAATTTAGTAAGCTTTTAAATGGTTTCCCACGACATACTACGACTTCGCAGCCGTTATCGAGGTATTTCAAAATATATAAGAGTATCTAGTTGAGAAGATGTAAATAAATTTTTCAAATATAATAGCAAGAGAGGAACCTTAATATTTTGTTTACTTCAGAATGTGCGGAAAATGGACCATAAAATAAATTGGAAACTTATGACCGTGTATCACATGACACTTCCAATAATGTTCTTAAAAACCAAACCATTCTTATAAATGCTAGACCATGAACGTTTTGAGGTCAGCCAATGTTTGTACAAAATCAAAAGCTGACGGAGAACAAGAAAACACGATGGACATTCACGAAACATTTTTACAGCAACTGCTTAATGCCAAATCTCGTCTGTTCCTAAAGCAATTCGGAACCCAAAAGCAGGAAATGTGCCTCTGAAGGTCAGATGATCGGTGTGAGTCAGGGCCAATATAAATAGTACCCGAATCCAGAGGTGAAAGTCCCCTATCAAGATGGGGCACCGAGATACAACCGCTGCCTCTTTGTGTATCCCCATTCACTAATCAAATACCAATGGGTTTAAGCTATTAAAATCCTCGTAAGACTAATGTTCAGAATTTGCAAATGTATATACCTGCGTTCACATTACTCGCATACAAACTGCTGATTTGTAGAACACTTATCACAACATGTCACAATAAGCAATTCACTATAGCCCGTTCAGTTAGATGCAAAGGTTCTAATCCCGCATGCGCGAAATTCTGAGAGAAATATTCCCGACAATTCCGCCACTTACATTACAATGAACAAAACGCTTCTTTAAACTCAATAAAACTGATTATGTCTCGTTTAGGAACAGGAAAGGCATTCAGAGGTCAAGCAAGGGCGATAGTGCTTAATCTTAATCAATACATAGCCAAAGCTAAGGCCAAAAACAATTTAAGCTAGATGGTTCAGTTGGAGGGAAAAGGGCGTGGCCTATATTCCCCGCGCAAGAAATAGGCGGTAAAAACTCTCTATGTTATAACATCATCACTAGGATGTTTTAAGCGTTTTTAGTCTTAGCTAGACACTACTTCCTTTGTCTGGCCTCTTAAAGTAAACAGTCAATATGATGAAGTTGTCTTTATCAGACTTTGTATAGGGCAATCAAAAGCAACACACTACCTATCTTAATGATCTCAAAAGACAAAAGCGGAAACTTTTTTTTTTTTTTTTTTTTTTTTTCTTTTTAACCTTTATTACAGACTAATGCATACAACGACAAATAGAGACAAATTAACAAAACCAACGCCTGCTCAACGCCTTAAAGCCACGCGTGAAACCTAGGCTAATAGAAAAATACTCTGATACTAAAAATGGTAATCGATGTACCATGCTAAAGAAAATATCTCGTTAATATATAATACAGCAAAAACTGCTTATAAAATGAATTATTAGGAAAACGAAAATTCACTTAAAAATCGAATGAATAAAGAAATTAAGCTTTGGCATTGTTTTATTTTTGTTGACTAGACACACACTTTATGTGTGTGCGATATCCAAATTATTGTAAACAATGAATAAACAACAGTATGTGAATAGCAGTAATTCAGTGGGTTAATGTGTGCAAACTAGTATATTATTATCATAATATATGACCGTCAAAAGTTACATAGATAGCAATATGTGCATTTTATTATACGTCTTTGATGCATTAAATTGCATCCAACAGGTGGTTTTACAGTTCTACAACGATTACGAATTGCATCATCAAGAATTTAAACAATATATATATTTTATAATAAAATCCGAGGTCATTTTTGTGAATAAATTTTTTAGTATACATTTAATATAGATTTATTCCAGTGTAAATATCTTTAGACCGACAGGTTTTCACATCTAGCCTTTAATTGAGGTTTTAGATTGATATTACAAATAGAAAGACTTACAAAGACATAATAGATTCTGTAATTAATAAAAGTATATGCATAATTAATTTCCTAAAGAGAACGTCTAAGCATATTGTATCGTTATTAAATTTAAATCAAGTTTTTTTGCGTGAAATCTAAAGGTGAGTAAACTTTTTTTTTATGGCAAATGTAATAAGCGAGATTCGAACCCAGACAGTTCAGAGTCCTAGACCATTTTCTCCCCCCTTTAAAACAATCACACGAACGTACATGAGAAAAAGTTGTCAATAACACTTGATATACATATCGGTTGTGTTAGAGTAATACATTACATGTAAAACAAAATTTAAATATGTCTTCTCTATCTTAGAAACACGCTGTATATTTATTAGAAAACATGAAGATAAATCAGCGAAATCTGATCATTATAACTCACAGTTTAATTCAAATTTCTAATAAGTTCATTGCATTTTTCTTACAAATTTTTAGTATAACTTTTAAAAACTGTACACACTCTGAGCCAAAGGTCGTGGGTTCGATTCCCACTAGGGGTGGTGGCTTTTCTTTAGAAAAAAGAAAAGGCACCAGCCCTATCCTGGCTAGAAAAGGGTGGTAACCTATAGATAACCCGTCCTAAAATTCCTAGTTAATAATAAATGGACGTTAAAATTTAAATAAAAATAATAAAAACTGTACAGAAATACACTATTATGTAGGGGGAGAATTAATAAATGTAGTGCCTCGTCAGAAGCATTACCTAGAACTAAGTACACAGAAAAGAGAGTAAACCTTCGATTCTTGAAGTGGCTCTGTAAGCTTTAATTTACTATTTTGTTCCTATTTTGTTTAAAGGCGTTGCTTTGTTTGGGCACTTATTTGATATTTATTTATTAAGAGTTTCGCAACTTTTGGCGACTTGCTCTTTAACATACATCACGATATTACAAAATACTTTTTGCACATTGTATATATAACAAGTCAGTACATTTTATGAGGATAGCTAGTACATTAGTGAGCTAATTAATAATAACAATAACATGTTTTATATAATATATTTCACAATAACAATACGGTAATATGATAGATATTAAATAGAGTGTGAAGAGGGAAAAAAAAAAAAAAAAAAAAAAAAAAAAAAAAAAAAAGTGGTGGGGAGGGTAGAAGAGGTAAGATTATATTGGAGATAGGGCTTTATATTTAAATGTAGGTTGATTAACTTAATTTCTTAAAAATGTAAATGATTTTATAAAGGCTATTTCGTTCATTATTTTAAATTAACTTTAGGAGGTAAATTGGAGATAAGGCTAGATTTTTGAATATAGGTTAATTGTCTTTAAGTGAGTTAGTATGGTGTTAATATGTGGACTATTTTCGGCAAGTAAGTCGTGTAAGTCATGAGGAATTGTTAGGTAGTCTCGTAATCTGCAGTCAGTAAGTATGTGTTTAACTGTTAATGTCTCGTTACAACATGCGCATACAGGTCTGTCTTGTCGTTCCATTAGATAGGAGTGCGTTAGTAAACTGTGTCCTAAGCGAAGTCTTGTAATAATAACTTGGTCTCGTCTTGTTAGGTTTTCTCTTGACCAGGGTATTATTGTATTTTTTATTTCCCGTAGTTTGCTTTGAGAGTTAGTCCATTCTGTCTGCCAGTCGTTTACTGTCTTATTTTCAGCTAGTTTGCATAGGTCAGTTGCTGTCATTTTGTTCAGGTCAGGTGTAGGTCTTTGAGTTGCAGTTTTCGCTAGTAAGTCTACTGTAGTGCTCTGTGAAATCCCTTCATTGGGCACTTAAATTTGTGAAACGGATAGAGCCCCTTAGCTAACTGTACTGAGTTCATCGATTTCGTAAATACAGCATTATATGTTTGAACTGATGACAGTGAAAGTCTATGAGCTCTTCAAAAAATAAAAAAAACGTAAAAAAAAAAATGCTATTTCCAGGTAAGCATAAAACTCATATTCCAATGAACAGCCATAAAAAATTAGAACCGCTTAAAATAATTATAAATTCTTCATATTACTATACATAATTAATAGACAAAGTTTATTAATTATGTAAATATTCCTGATTTACATTGTGTATCGAAATGACACAATAATATTATTATTAGACAGAAGAAACCAAATTGTAAATATTGCAACTCACGACTAACGAATGAACTTGTATTGACGTTTCGACATTGACTTTTGATATATTGACAGGCTGAGATATACTCGTGACTAACAATTATACCTGACAGAACTACCCTCCTACATTTAAATTAAATTATTTATATATTCATATTATTTTTTAATCGGGATATTTTCTGAAATATCCTGAAATCGTGAAATGAAAGATTTATAAATTTCGCACATAAAAAAAAAAAACGTAAATTTTGCTAGCACCTCCTCAGTTGGAGAAATCGGTGCATGAATTTTCAGAAGAGTTGGTCTATTTTCAATGAAGGTGAAATATTGAAAATTTCTGCTCCAAATCATACCAGAGAGGCATTGTATGGATTTTTTTCTTTTTATTGATAATGTACAATCTGTACAAATATGTGCAATAAGTAAATTTTTCAAAAATGGCTACACACTGTATGAGATGAGGGGAGAAGGAGAGAAGGCATTACTGCTACTCCCAATAACAGTTCTGGTCTTATCTTATTTTAATGGAAACTTGGTTGCACTATTTACAATATGTAAACTATTTCTTGTGATAAGTTGTCTCGTGTCCAATGGCGGCGGAGGCGGCGAGGAGGATTATCAGGAATAACATTGGAAGAGAGGGATCTGCCAAGAGGATTGGGGTGGGCTGGGAGTTTAGAGAAAAAATTCATGAATTGGGGTTTGGCTAAATCATGGACGAAGGGTATATCAGTGTCTCGGTGGATAGTCACGTTTGAGACGTAGAAAGGAGCGTTGAGGATTTTACGAAGGACTTTGGATTGGAAACGTTGGATAATGCTTATATTTGATGGCTTACTGATCCCCATAGTCCTATTCCGTTTATCCATATCGGTCTTATTATGGTCTTGTATATTGTTAGTTCGTTTTTTGAGTCAAGTTTTGATTTAGGTCCAATAACTCGTCAGAGAATTCCAAAGCGTTTGTTCACTTCTTGTCTCTTCTGTTTTATGTGTGTGTATGGCAGTAAAGTAAAATAACGCTACTCCTGAAAGTGAAGATTCTCTCTCTCTCTCTCTCTCTCTCTCTCTCTCTCTCTCTCTCTCTCTCTCTCTCTCTCTCTCTCTCTCTCTCTCTCTCTCTCTCTCACTCTCTCTTTCACACACACACACACACACACACACACACACACACACACACACAAACACACCCCCGCGCGCTTATATACGTCATAACCGAATGCCACGTAAATTTTACTAACTGAGAAAGACATTTTTGTAATTGGGCTAGTCAAAGACGAAATTACACAAAGAAAGTTTTCCGAAGTTTTTTTGACTTTGTCCCGATCGCCGAAATTCTCTCAAGCCGAGCCCTTGAATACTGATCAGCCCTAGAGAGAGGATGCTGAGCTCTAGGTACTTCGTAGAAACACCTAGCCGAGAACTTTAGAAGAGGAAGGGGGGGAGCGAAGAGGTTGAAATGCAAATGGCCAACAGATTCCCACGATCTTATCGAACTCAGTTTGGGAAGGCACCACTCTTTACTGGCCACCTCGTCCATCTCCAGGCACCTTCTGTAGGTAAACATCATCATTTCACGAAAAAAACGATATAAGGCGTTGTAACAATAATAAAAAATGCAATAAACATCATAAAATAATATCTAATAACTAATGTACTGATAGCTGCTAAAAAAATAAGCAAAATTGGTACAGCAAGAGTTTGGGTTCACATGACCCGTTCCTCCCAAATCGAAATATAAATGCGCATTTTAGCGCGATTCGTTCCTCCCTCCATAGCGAAAAACGCTGCAATAGCGAAAAAGGCGAATGACGCAATCCGGAAGTGTCGACTAGAAAATTTCACGTTTCAGAAACATGAAAATAATGGGAGGATTGTCAGGATTCGGTCGTTATTTCTTAATAAAACTTACATGTGAAAATGGTTTTATTTTTATTGTTTTTATTTATTTATTTTTTTTTTGGTGGGCTTCTACTACTGAGGTCACTAACACCAAAGAAATGTTTTTATTATAAGTAAAATAATTTAAAATATGTAAAATTTAGTTTTATTGAGAAATAAGGACCGAATCCTGTCAATGCCTACCTTCGCATTATCAACTGTCAACGATCTCCTCTCAATGAAAATAATGGTGTTTCAAATTCGCATAGGTATATTTTTGTCAGTTCGCTCTCCAGCTGGCTCACAAAATGGACAAATTTTAATGACACATACTTAATTAGTTGAACAAATTGAAAAATAGGTACCTAGTGTGATTTTTAAGGTCAAGTTCGTTAACCAGCTGAATCCCACTACCGTAATATGTTTTTTTGGGCGAAAATTCGCGTCAAAACCTCAACGCTTACTTTTTTGCGTTACCTGATTTTCGGATATATTCTTATATATTTAGTCACCTTTTTTGATGTCATGGTAAATGCAAAGTATTTATTCGAGAGCTTATTAAATTTCAAGAAATACTATTCTTAACTATTATTCATTCTTATCTTATTTATTCTCTTTTTTTATTTTGTGGACATCTTGCCGCGGAGCTCTAAAACGAAATAACAACAAAAATAATATCACACACACACAAGTACAGATAAACAGAGAGTCATTAGTAATATTTTCTTCCTATCAATTTTAGCTAGTAACACCTTATATGTTAGCTGAGCTGCTAACTTTTAAGACAATAATCCTGCTATTGCAGCTTGCACCTCATAGTCCTACAACGACACTAAACATTTCCATTGAACCATAAAACCATTATGATACCGACTGAAATCTAACGTTATTTAACCATAAAACTATCAACCACAAATTACAACGACGCATTTTTTTGTCAATCTTGACTCCTAGAGTGACCTGCAAACCCCGAGTCCATCCTTTCGGCAGGTGTATCTCGAGGCAATCCAAAACGGAATTAGAGATAATTCCAAGAGCACGGGTCCAGGCAGATGTCGGCTTCTCTCCGTTAATTTGCCCGCGGGCAGGTGCCACAGGTGCTCTTCCTACACCTGCTGATAACCTTATCATCAGCTGATAGCTCACCAACGGGTCGTCGGCCTTCTTAGTAATCAACAGGTCGTTCTTGTCTATAAATTCTATGAAGATGATTAGTTTCTGTCGCCCCAAGTAAAGTTTGATTCGAAACTGCACGCATTTGGCAAAGGCAACAAATATAAGTTAGTTCAAAGTTCATAAGTATTTAATAAAACAGCACTATCACAAAAAATAAATTATATAAGTGCAAGAAATATTCAATACCCTGCCTCATGTTTTCCACGTTGGAGTAATACTCCAGCGTGGGAGTTTATTAAACTACGTATGCCATCCTTTCATACCCTGCCTCATCATTAGTACATATTTTCAGACTTCATTCTAAGCGATAAAATAATTTATTTTGTGTGGACATTTCATTTATTTTTTACTCCTGAACATGAACGTGCATTTGTCAGTCCCTTTTTCTATACATGAAGCTAGCCGAGTTCAAAAAAAATTCCCATAATTTCCCGCGAAAAGCAAAAAAAAAAAACTTTTTTTCTTGGTAATTATAATATTAAAATCGTATAAAATCTACTGTATTTTAGCATTTCTTCCTTCATGAAGAACAGAAGAGAGATGGTTTATAACCCATTTTAATTTTTTTTTTCGACATCTAGGCCATTAGTGCCGATATCCAGGGGTGGCGAGGAATTTCCCAACGAGCCGTGAGATGAGAAACTTCCTGCCGCCGGTGGCAATCGAACCCATCATCTTCCGCATATGAATCTAAGGCGTTAGCCACTAGACCACGGGGAAACCCCCATATCTTCAATCTGTATATATAAAAATCACGTGTCTGTCTGTTTGTTAGTTTGTTCTTTATACAAATCCACACCGTTTGACCGATTTTGACCAAACTTGGCACATAGGTAGGTCTTGATACGAGAAATCTCCCAGGCTAGGCCAAAAAAAATATTCTACCAGCTGTCTGTCTGTACGTTTGTCCCTTATACAAATCCACCTCGTTCGTCCGATTTTGAATAAACTCGGTACTGTCTCAACACCGTACGTCCGATTTTGACTAAACTTGGTACACGTGTAGATCTTAGGGGTCTCCCGTGGTCTAAAGGCTAGCGCCTTGGATTCATAAGCGGGAGATGGTGGGTTCGATTCCCTACCTCCGGCAGGAATTTTATCATCCCACGGCTCTTTGCACCCTGGATGTCGGCGCTAATGACCTAGATGTATATGCGCCGTAAAAAAAAAAAAAAAAAAAAAAAAAAAAAAAAAAAAAAAAAAAAAAAAATGTAGATCTTAATGTGGGGAGTGTCGTAGGCTAAGTCAAAAACGTCTTATAGTTGCCAGTCTGTATGTTTGTCCCTTATACAAATCCACACTATTCGTCCGATTTTGACTAAACTCGGTAAACTGGAGAGTGCCGTAAGCTAGGTCAAAAAACTCTACCAGCTGTCTGTCTGTATGTTTGTTCCCCATAAAAATCCACACCGTTTAACAGATTTTGATCAAACTGGGCACACAGGTTGGTCTTGATCAGGGGATTGTCATAGGCCAGGTCAAAAACGTCTACCAGCTGCTGTCTGTATGTTTTTTTTATAAAAATCCACACCGTTAGACCGATTTTTACCAAACTTGACATACATGTATGTCTTGATACGGGGGGTGTTATAGGTCAGGTCAAAGTCGTCTAGGACTCACAGTTGGGACGTCACGGGTTCGAAACAGTTACAGATTCGTGTTATTAGATTTTAATAATACTTATTTGGTTTCTAATTTATTTAGGCTTTTCTATTTGCAGAAAGTAGGTGTAGCATGGCACGCCGGGTAACAGCTTGTTTTAAATAAATAGATTATAAAATATTACAAAATTTATTACATAATAATTTTTGCTATTAATTTTTAAATATAAAAAGTAAGGATATTTAACTTGTTTTAAATGTTATCACATATCGTTTGGAAAATAAATTACGATAAACTATATTGTCTAATCAGTTTGCTTTGTTATTAAATATGAGCGCCTAAGAACAATTGTACACATCTGATTTGGATTTTCTGTTAATATTGTTAGTTTTCTTTAAACGTTGCCTCTCATTACAACATGTAATCTGTGATCATATATTACTCCACACTTTGATAAAATTTGAAACATTGTCAAACAATTTTTTTTTTTTTAAATTTGGTCTACCAAGGAGAGTAATTATTACATAAATGTATGCCTCATGGCCAAACATAAGAGTCATAAGGATATTGTAAAATTTACAACATACGAACCTTAAGAAAATTATATTTCAACAATAATTTATTACTTTTCTGTCATTATTCCACAAGAGGATTACCAACAGATTCCTGATGTTTTAATTAATTTCCATTCGACGAAAGGGTATTGCAACGGCAGTGGATGTGTAATAACGAAAGCGGTCATTGCGAAGTCCTATTTCGTTAATTACTGAAATTTTTAGAGCGTGAATTAAGGTAACGTTTATTAGCGTGAGGAAAACAATATATTTTTTTCCTTCATTTTTTTTTTTTTTTTTTAATTTTTCGAAACATTCCCTTGGCCAAGAAGGACTTCCGGGGAGAGTGCTTCCGGCGGGAAGAAGATACCATCTAGAAGCCACTGGTATGCTCATTATATCCATATCAAATATCGATCTGGCGGTAGACGAAAGGGAATGGCACGCCATTAAAAACTTTTGATTGTCCTAATCATAGGTATGAAGAATTTCTATAAACGACCTCTATTTTGATGATATCACTGTACAGTTGTGATACCAACGTACAGGTCAGCATAATTCCAATGTATGAAAATACTGATACACAATGTCCTCATCACAGTTGTGGTGGAAACTAAAAAACACACCTTATGGAGGGACGCAGGAAATAAATAATTTTTGGGCCCTTAGAATTGTCAAATTATTATCTTTACCCAATACTTTCACAAGATCTGCATTTTGATAAATATTGGAGAAAACGAAGTGATAGATATTTTTTTAAAATGTGATAACAATATCAGTAATATTAGGTTAATTATTTGAAAATTTATTGAGCATTCTAAGCACGTTGAAGGTAGGCAATTGATGAGGGCTTAAATTCAAGCCGAAAAGCGGACCATAGAAATTAATTCCTATTTTAAAATTTAGTTTTATAGAGCCTGGCTACTTCAATGCTATAAAGCTTATTCATTTTTGTACAAAAGCGTTTCCGTTTCTAATATTGTACGGAGGATTCAACAAGGAACGCTCTTAAATTAAACGTGTCTGATCAGCATAAGTGATATCACAAACCTCCATGAACAAGTATATCCAAAGTATATATTTTTGAAATCTCTTTAGCTTGAGAAAATTATATAATTAAAAAAAAAAATAAATAAAAAAAAAAAAAAAAAAAAAACTATGACATTCTGAGATTTTGGTTCAATACTTAAGAAACATTTGAATAACATAGACAAATCTGGACCTTTTTTAGAGAGATGTTTTCCTCTACCTTTTTGGGAAAAGAAAACTTTATACAATTCAGGAAGAACCCAATCCTCAAACTTAAAAAGAAAATTCTCTTAGGTTTTCAAATGTGTTAAAAAACAAATAATTTTTTGGTCTACCAGTGGTAATAAAACAAACCATCACTACAGCTCCAAACCATATATTCAATGCTGTACATGTTCCACATCCTTCTGATACATCTTCAATAGCTTATAACTAGAGTATTCCTGGTCTAATTAGTTAAAATTTTAAACAGCCTATGAGGCTGACAGAATCAAGATGTGCTTGAAACACGTAATTAAAGCATTGGAACTACCACCTACACTTTATTTCAGCTTATTTCCGACATAAAATCTTTTATATGAAGAGCAAACAAATTTAACTCAACCTCAAGAAACTCATCATTTTTTAGACATAATTCAAAACGTTTGAATAATAATAGCAATGCAATGCTTCTTCAAACCAGATTAGGGCAAACGGTGATAAATTTCATGACTAATGACTAATGATTAAATGAGTATTCGGAATGCGACTAACGATTGATGATTGATCAATCATATTTCTTCATGACTCATGAGTGACGACTAACTGCTTTCTAGCAGATGATTGATGGTTGATGATTAATGATTAAGACATGATTTGACTAATGATTCATGATTACTGACTAACCTTACTCATATTAATGATTAAAGACTAAACAATATATTATTGATGATTAACTTGTTCATGAAGGGCTTCCAAAGTCCAATGTATAGATAGTAAGTGTAAAAAAGCTGTTATTAGCCTAATACTAAATTATTGAGAAGATATGGTCGACCGTTCAGAAGTAGGAAGCGTAGATCGTCGGGGTTTCGGTCAGTGTTCTTATTCAATAAAACACATTTTATTTGCTAAAATGTATATTTATTGCCGCCAAAAGAAGCCGAAACGTTGGCGGCAATAAATATACATTTTAGCAAATAAAATGTGTTTTATTGAATAAGAACACTGACCGAAACCCCGACGATCTACGCTTCCTAATACTAAATTAGGCTAGTTAGTCAAGGCAATCATTACTACAGACTATCAATGATTGACGAGTTATGATTGATTGATGACTAAATTCACATATGATGAATATGAACTATGATTAATGATTAACTCGTGTTGTAAATAACTTATTTTATCCTAGATTGATTAGTCATAAGTAAATTTTAATCTATTTGTCAACCATTTAGTTGATTTGTGCCCTATTGATATCCTAACAAAGAGACATGTGTTTTTTCTTGTTTTTTTTTTAATGTTAGAGAAAATGGTCTGTATAAAAGTTTCTTTCTACGCCTCAATAAAAAACTGTAATAGCCATATAAGACTATAAGAGCCATTTGATGTGAACAAAGGTTATTTAAAGCAAGTCTTGAAGTTTATAGTTTCTGAAATGGTATCCGGACTTGCCGCCCTATAGAGAGTGTGAGAAGAAGGGAGGCCGATGACGGGAGAAGAAAGGGAGGACACACACGGTGTAATGATTGCGGGAACGCAAAAGAAACAAAAAAAAAACCCAACGTAATCGGGATTCGGACGGCGAGCTCGCCGCTTTTTACGCGGGATTCCTCCAACTTGTAAACAGCCCTGTCGTCGTCTGCTTTTTCTCACCTTGTCCACCTGCAGCATTCTCCCGATCCTCCTGTCGCCCCTGAGGAGTTATCGCGCTAAACGAGTCCTTGTGAGGTCTTTCGCCAATTGACCGCTTTGCATACCGCTGGCCAGGATTTTTGAGTCACTCAAGGAACAGTTTTATTCAATATTTCATGTTATTCAACATTTTCATTTTATTGAAATCTTATAGCCTTATCTTATAAACACAAAAAATTAACCCTTACTTCTTAAAATACTTGCAGGTGTCATGACATTTTTTAAAGAATTATTGAACATTGACGTAACAGGCCACAAAGGCACAGAGGGCAGATACTGTAGAGGTATCTACTTCTTGACTATACGGCGCACTAGGGAGATAGTTTGGTCAGTACTATTCTCTGGCCACCTAAGTCCCCCCGTTAGCAGTAACCCAATAATAAATAATTAAAATGCTGGGTGGGCTAGGTACGGGCTGGTACCCTGAATCTCCCTAAATTTTCCTAAGCATTATCATACTGTGATCCCTTGATCTGCTAAAAATGTATTTTAAAATTGACAGATGGCATATATTTGAAAAATTTCAACTTTTAAATAATTTATTTTTGTTGGTGCGATACAATTGTCACGTCACCAGATTCTTCTTCAGGAGCAACACATTTGTGCCAAAACTCAGAAAGATTTCAGTTACTATTGGGAAAAGAATTTGCTGATTTGAAACTTTTTTTATATATAAAAATATAATAATAAATAAAACTGGGGTCTCCCGTGGTCTAATGGCCAGCACCTTAGATTCATAAGCGGGAGAGGGCGGGTTCGATCCCCATCAACGACTGGAATCTTCTCATACCACGGCTCGTTGGGAAAAATCCTCCCTTCACCCTGGATTTCGGCGCTAATGGCCTAGTTGTCGAAGCGCCGTAAAAAAATAAATAAATAAAGCTGTTTGTTGATTTTCTTATGTGTCTACAAACTCTTTTTAACATTATTTTTATTTTTACACATTTCATTTATTTATTTATCGCACCGCATCTTTGGCGAAGTGCATTCTTACATATTTCATTGTATGCATTTTTTCTTGGTTTTAAATTATTTGTTCACTCTAACAATTCTATGGTCAGTAAAAGTCTCATAAGACTTTACACTTGATTTTACTTTACACAGTTAGTACACTCAATGTCCTACTAAAACGCGCTCTCAGTTAGAGCAGCTATCCTCAACAGACTGTACTGTCGGATCTAAAAACATCCTCTCTCCCTTTACTGCCTGTCCTGAGCCGATCGAACGATATCTAAACAGCTCCCGACCGATCAGATATAGTCCAATATTCTAATATGGGAAACCCTTTGGTGCTTATAATTTTCACTCCGAAGATTCCTGAATTCTAATCCGGCCTTATCTCCTTTTAAAGGTTAGCCGGAGACAACTATCGCACCTCTCATCTGGTTAATTGTATAAACAAATTCTATAAATAAAACTGGAAGAGTAAGAAAGCGGGTTGTGTTTACATTAAATTTATGTACCTATATGTATGCACTTCGTGAGTTTTGATGCACATTCAGTCAGAGCATCTTTAAGTTTTTTTTCTAATAACCCTGTTCGACATTTTTGTATCGGAGAAATACTTTTTGAGCATATTTTCCGACTTGTGCAAACTAGTACTGTTCTCTAAAAAAAAAAAAAAAAAAAAAAAAAAAAAAAAAAAAAAAAAAAAAAAAAAAAAAAAAAAAAAAAACATTAGCATCACAAAGCAATATAATTTTTTCTAAATAAAAAATATGTCACCTCTCATTAAACCTTAATCTTTACTGCTTACCTGAACGGGTTTGGCCCAGTATCAAACCATTATAAAAAGAAAAACAGTCGTTGCCACTGATTTTTTGATGTAATTAATAAAAAAAAATCTGTTCCGTAACAGGCCACGAGGGCCCTGAGGGGCAGACACAATAGACGTATCTGATTCATTACCATAAGACACACTAGGAAGATAGTGTGGTCACTATTCTCCGGTCGTTGGATTTTCTCTTGCTGCTTCGACTGCTAGAGTCATTAGAACCAAGGTGCCCATTATTAAATTAATTAAAGGCTGGGTTGGCCTAGGGACGGTCGGGGAAGCCGAATTTAACCCATGAACGAAGACACTAGAAGATAAAAATCTTTAGTGCTTGCTCGGGATTTGAACTCAGGTCCTCCAGCATGAGTGCAATGCTCTACCACTGAGCTAATCTCGCCCCCATGATGATTTGATGTAATTAACGAATGAAATAAATTCGTAGATTACATTATGTTTACTGAATGCACCATTCACTGTTGTAATAAACGTTCTGCGGTGCATTGGGAAGAGAAAAAAAAGTTATTATATATTTGTATGTTTTCTTATATATAATTCTATTGATGCGTGAATTATGTTCAATTCTATAAGAAAAAAAAAAAAAAAAGAAAAGAAAAAAAAAAAAAAAAAAAAAAAAAAAAAAAAAAAAAAAAAAAAAAAAAAAAAAAAAAACTTTCCTGTCCTAATGTATGGTTTTAATCTTTAGTTAATGCGAAATTTTATGTCTTTCGAAATCAGTGAAATGTCATTTGGAAAGTAAATGAAAGCATTCATTCATTTTTTTTTTTTTAGTTTACATTTATCGTATATAATCATTAATTTACACGTAAAATAAATTCTCCAAAATAAAATACTAATAAAGGACAGATATAGTGGTAGCACAAACTCACAAAAATAGGACCACTGGCACGCATATATGTGTGTTTGTGTACTTGTGTATGCGGTCTTGATTTAAAATAGTTAAATATGTATATTAATATATAAATATATATATATATATATATATATATATATATATATATAAATTATTTATATTTATATACATGTGTGCGTGTGTTTTAGCTAAAATTTCAATATTTTTGTGAGCCAGATACACTATATAAATGTGGCATACAATATAATAACTATGGTACCATTGTGGTGGAGATGGTATCTATACGGGGTAATTTGTTTTCACCCCTCCCCATCCAGTCGGGGCCGCCTATCGAATATCCAATCGATTAATCGAAAATTAACTCGACTCTTAACGAAGGGGATCGACTCTGCTCGGTCACGTACGTAGACATCGATATTATCGTAGAAACCGGGTATTATCTATATGCGATGGTATAGTTTGAAAGAGGACCTGATAAAGTTTAGTTTATAGATATCACTGGAACGCATGATTCTGGGGTTCAGGTACACTTAACTAAAAGATGTGCTGATTCCAAAAGTGTAACAGTTTTTTCCCCTTTTTTCCATACGTACCACTTTTTCACAAACTCAGTTGTTTGTTGTTGTTTTTTTTTACCTCTACTTATATACAGACAACTAAAAAAATTATAGACTTCATTGTGGACTCGTATAGACTAGTGAGACAAAGAGAAAGATGAATTTATTAAGAAACTTGTTAAAACGTTTATACACATACAGATATAATCACTCAAGCATACCTATTCATTTTTTATTTTATTTATTTATTTTTTTACGGCGTCTAGGCAATTATCGCCCACATCCAAGAGGCAGCGAGGAATTTTCTCAACGAGCCGTGAGATAAGAAAATTCCTGCCGCCTGGTGGGAATCGAACCCACCTTCTCCCGCATGATAAACTACGGCAGTAGCTACTAGACCACCGGGAGACCCCTACAAATAGCATTTAATCCTACCAGAAAACGAGGAAACAATACTGATAACATTGTTCAAATTAATTTTCATCACAACATAACAATGTGACAGTGTATTTTTTGTCCAATCCCTGCAAATTTAGCTCAGTCTACAACTGCTTTTAAAATATTGAGCATCTGTTTTTCTGAGTGGCAGCTGTACGCCATACATATTTTGTGAATTTGACGCAATATCTCTTCCAGATTCTTAATTGTTACACTGAGAATCTAGTAAAACTTTATTAACAACCGAATAAAATAATATCATAATAATAAGTAAGTATGATAACATTATCATATCAATCTTTTGTATCAAAGATAGTGAAAGTGTTATCTTCACTCTGTAATATATATGTTGATAAAGTCACTTATCTATGCTCACTTTTCTCATTTCCGAATTATCTAAGAAGATAATCTATTCTAATTGCTAGATAAGGTAACATGATGATATACAAATATATGCATTCTATAAAAACCTGCCCGCCAATTATCACTGATAAAATACAATGTTTTTAACAAATCTGACAAATGTGATATAGTCATTTAATGATGTTAGTACAATTGTAATAGCAATTAATTGCTTTAACATATTATTTTTTTTTTTTTTGTTTTTTTTTTTATTTTTAGGTTTTAGCCTGTCTCTTCTCTGGCTAGAAGGAGTAAAACCTACTGTTTGGACGAGACATTTCGACAGTTTATATAGGAAGGTTGTGAGAAAACCTATCGTACAATATTTATGCCTTTGTACTGTACTGTAAGCCAAAAAAAATGTACTAATTTTTGAGTCCAATAATATTAATGCATATTTCTATTTGTTGTTAGCACCTGATGATGGCACACTTGTGTTGAAAGGCCTAAAAAAAAAATGTGGGAAGGCTGAATTTTGTTTCGCCTTCTTGAATTTATGTATCCCTTGTACTATCCTGTATGAAAATGTTCTAATTTTGATCAAACCCAAAATTAAAAAAAAAAAAAAAAAAAAAAAAAAAAAAAAAAAAAAACTGCTTCATCTAAAACCAAATAGCGAATTCGTTAAACTAATGAACCCCACTACTGGAGTACTTTTTAGGGAAACGTTGTTGCAAAAAGAGGTCGTAGCGATGAGAGGTTTCTAAGTTGGATGATTTTATTTTATTTTAAACCTCTTTCCGGGCGATATATATCGTCCCTACCATGTCAAACTATCGAATATGCAAATCGGAGCAACTAGAGAACGACCATATTATATCCATTGACGAAGTAATATTTTGAAAAATGGTCTTATTCGATTCTTTATTTAAGGCGTTCTAAAGGTTCGCAACAATTTTGCGACAAGCCGTATCATCCCCGATCCAAGAGCAAAGTCTGGAATCTAAAAAGGAGATTTTTCATATCCGATAGTTTAACATGGAAGGGTCGATATTTAACCGTTTTTTTTAAGGAGTCGAATTTTTTGTCAGTTATTCCAAAACGATCGTTTAAGTTGAAAATTTTCATCCTTAATACGATTTTGGTACGTGGTAGTGTGTAGAGGTAAAGAAGTATTATGAAAAAAAAATATCATATCAAACGTGTGTAGTTCTTGGACTCTTGGCATTTTTTCTTAAATATCTTGGAAACGTTAGAGAAATCATGGTTAGTGGATACATTTTCTACAAAAATGATTCAGGTTAAATTTCTATAGGATCAACACTTCTGTAGGAAATAAAATTTTGGAAGTATTATATCCTTTCCATTGAGTGAGAGCGACAAGGAGGCAGTGTGTGTGTGTGTGTGTGTGTGTGTGTGTGTGTGTGTGTGTGTGTGTGTGTGTGTGTGTGTGTGTGTGTGTGAGAGGGAGAGAGAGAGGGATAGAAGGATAAAGAGATGATGAGATAGAGAAAAAGATGACTGGAAGAGAAAAAGAGAGAGAGGGAGTGAGAGAGATGAGAAAGAGCGAGAGTGATAGTATGTAAGCGATAGAGAGAGAGAATCAGGAAGAAAGAGATCATGAGAGAGGGAAAGAGAAGACAGAAAATGATAGAGAGAGAGAGAGAACGTTTGAGTGACTTAGAGAGAAAGAGGTAAAGAGTGAGGGAAAGAGAAGACAAAAAGACAGAGAGAGTGAGAGAGAGAGAGAGAGTGTGTGTGAGTGAGAGAAAGAGAGTGTTTGTGTGAGATAGAGAGTGTGTGTGAGAGAGAGAGAGAGAGTGTGTGTGTGTGTGTGTGTGAGAGAGAGAGAGAGAGAGAGTGATTGAGAAAGAAAGAGAGAGAATGCGTTACTCCAGACAGCCCGTCGTATTGCTGGCTGGAGAAGGACTGTCCCTTGTTCTGGTAAATTCTGGAAGGGGAGCCGTTACCACGGGGTGGGGGTAGGGAATGGACCAATGGGCGATGAGAACCTCTCCAAGATGGCGGCCTGTTTCCTGCCATAGCCCGGGAAACTGTTGGACTCGCCTGTCGGGAAACCCTTCACTCACTCTCTCTCTCTCTCTCTCACTCTCTCTCTCTCTCTCTCTCTCTCTCCCTCTCTCTCAATTTCTCTCGCCTATCTAGGGGTGTCTCCCTTTAACATCGATTACTCTCGGCAATCGATAAACGGTAAAGAGTATATGAATTAGAACCGGTTATAAATGTATTTCCTATCGTTTAGGCATTGCTCCTTCGGCAGGAAATCATTCTCTGACGTCGAAATGTCATTGCTAAGTAAATTATTCGCTCCCCTAAATTGGTCAGACAGGTTAAGAACTTCAAGTAGAAAATGGATTTTCACAATAAAATTAGTACTTATTATAAGCTTATGCTTACTTACAAATATATGGCCAATAAACTGTCAAATGTCAAGAAATTTCTTTGTAATGGCTTTAACTGTAGGATACCATCATGAGGACGTTGCTAAAGAATGAGCTAACCAATATTGGAGGGACTAATTCATAATTATGGATAAACAAAATATCGGAAAACAACGTCCATAAACAGAGAAAACGGGAAAATATTAGAAATCAATATATTGAGAGAGAGAGAGAGAGAGAGAGAGAGAGAGAGAGAGAGAGAGAGAGAGAGAGAGAGAGAGAGAGAGAGAGAGAGAGAGAGAGTGAGACGATTCGAATCCAGCTTGAGTAAGTTGAACCTCCATCAGAGAATGGCTCCCTAAAAATTTAGAATTAAAAATTATTTTTGTAATGAAGAAAAACACGAAAAAAAAACTCAAGCACTATTCTCAACGAAGAAATGTAACATTTTCTTTTTGACATTAGGTAATTCATTTTTAATGCAGAAAAATCTTCTTTTTTTTTTTTTCTTTTTTTTTGGTTTGTGTTTTTAGACATATGTCAACCACATGGGTCATGGATGTCTCATTTAGAAGACTCATTTGATCTTATATATTTCAATTGGCATATTATTTCAATATGACTATTGATATATATTGATATGATATGACTATGACTAGAGCACATTGTTCTTCTATATATTATGTTCTAGTATTTTATGTTTTGTCTTTTTCCATAAATATATGTATGTATATATGTATGTGTATGTAGGCATATATATATGTATGTATATTTCAGTATTACATCCGTCCTACTTGTTTTTTTTACAGCCCTGATGAAGGCTTGAAGTTCAAGCCGAAACGTCGGCACAATAAAACCATTTTTATGATAAAATGTATTTTTATTAAATAGCAGTGACCGAACCCCGACAATCCCTACCTTGCATCATCTACGGTCAACGATCTCCTCTCAATAATTTTGTTAAGTGATTTCAGTTATTCCCCAGAAGTTCCCTTAGGTCCGTGGGCAAATCTAATTGTTCTCTTTCTTTTATGTAGCCCCTGCATTCGGTGAGGATATGTTTTACGGTTAGATGTACGCCGCAGTACTGACATATCGTTGGTGGTTCCTTTGCCATAAGATAGCCATCCGTTAGTCTTGAGTGTCCTATTCGTAGCCTGGTCAATATCACTTCCTCTCGTCTTCTGTCACGTATGCTGCTACTCCGTGCATCTACATCTTCTTTAATTTCACGGAGCTTTTCCCCTAACTCCATCCATAAAAACATTTTTATCCGCTGTGATCTGTACAGAAACCGTACCAGTAAATAGAGCTAATCTGTAATATTTTTGAGTTCCTTAATCTATATAAACTCCCTGCCTAACGTCATTGTGGAATTTCTTTTCCAATTACCAAAGAATTCACCGACTTAAAAATTTTTAAATTCCTTTTTCTAGACATCATCCATACAAACACATTTAATTCCAAAAATTACCTTTTCTCCAGGATATCTTAATGGCTTGCTAATTTAGCGTTATCTATCGATATCAGAAGAAAATAATTTTTATCAATAAAAAAATATAGAGAATGATACTAAATTGTATTCATTGAAGAGGCTCCATCAAGAACCTTCCGCTTAAAAATGTCATTAGATTTTTTTTGTAATTCTTGTACAGCAGTAATTTTTTAAAGACTGCCGAATCTTCAAATAACCAACACCACTAATGTGATAAGAACATCGCATTGATAAAAATCTACAGCAAACAATGAGAAAAACACGCACTCACAGCTCAAGGTGTAATCCTCATAATTAACCCATATAATATAATGAATAACATTATCCCAGAACCTTGCATGATCTTTAATTCGTGTAAATTGTATGAATATATTATATTTTTACTATTATAAACTTACAATCAGACAAGAGGAAGGAACATCAACCTATATTTCAAGTTAATGTGAATAAATCCAGCTAAATAATTCTGTAATGTTCTTTGTTCGAAATTTTTTTAATTAAAGCGGTTCGTATTTGTGAAAATAGGTAAAGAAATTGCTTTTAATAGTATTCAAACCAAATGTTGATAATTAGTTGTTAATTACGCGAATAGAGATACAAATCTATAATTGTTGAATAATGGTTATCCGTCAATTTTCATATTTTTATTGAATTGTGTTATTAATTTATTTTATCATTTATTAATAATCACTTATTAAATTAACGAATGCAATCATTTTTTTTTAACCCCTACTTAGACATGAAACAGTTTTTGAGAAGGTTTATCTACAGTCTACCACATTTTTCCACATTTAGGTCCTGTGGCTAACGCTATGGATCACATGCGGATTCGAGGAGTCCTGCTAAAGGTGGTTCTTTCATTTTGTTAGTGTTTAGGAAAGGTGGCAACCCGTATGTAGCCCGGCGATAAATTAAAAATAGTAATCGAATTAGAGGTAGACTATTAATCTACTTCCACCTAAGGAAAAAACAGGACTAACGAAAATGCAATTTGACATTATCTGTCAAATTCTTACTAATGAAGGCAATAACAGAAAACACAAAATCACCACTATTGGTAAATGGCTCTCCAAACATAGACGCTTTTATAAGACTTCTATGAAAGAACACAATATAGCATTTTTAAAACAATTAAAAAATGCATTCAAGGTCATTTGTTAATAGAATCAATAGATATTTCTATTCGTTTTGAAATTATTGTATTAATTTGCGTTGTATTTGCTTAGAATTTTTAAATTACATAATTTATTATATTAGAATAGCCCAGTTAATAAAAAAAGAGAAATGTTATTTTAAATTAATAATTATTTTTAAGTGCCTAATATTTTTCTAAGAATGGAAATCTTTGAGAATGAATTAGCTGGGACATTTAACCGTGTGAAACGTACTGTTAAGTTCTGGATACGCCATTGTTCTCGGAACATGTTCCTTCGGCCGTATCATTTCTCGCTTCATCCCGTTCCTTTCCTTAAAACTATGAATATAGATAAGAAATTAATATTCGGTCATTATCATGTGTAGTTGCATCTATTTGGATTCTACTTCGGTTAGATTATTGAAGAAAACTAAATGATACCAAATTAAATAATTTCGTTCACATCAAAAGCATTTTTGTGTCTGTTTTCGCCAAAAAAACTTGGCTTCCTAAAAATCCATGAATAAGAATGGAAGAATGTCATAAAAAAGATTCATCACATCTTAAAATTAACTCATAAGAACGTGGTAGTCGGGCACACGCACCATCCTGCCACCATGATAATAATAAAAAATCAATTACAAAACAAAATTTTTAAACTAGGTATTATTTAAAATTACATTAATATTTTACTTTAAAAAAAAAAATGCAATTGATATTTTGTGTTAAAGGTTTCAAGTGTGTACATTTTGGAAAAGTCTTTTCTTTTCATTTTTAAATTTTAGAAAAGATTTGAATAAATACACATATCGTCACTACCATGCCAAACTATCGAATATGAAAAATATCGTTTTTCAGATTCGAGACTTTGCTGTTGGATTGTGGACGATACGTCGCAAATTGTCGCAACTCTAACCCCTTTAGAATAGCCTTTAATTGAAAATGTTCGTTCCCAAGTTTGCTCTGATTTGCATATTCAATAGTCTGACATGGTAGGGACGATATTTCCACATACTTTTGCACTAGAAGCAAAATTTCATCTTGACCAACCAATAATATATAATTCCTAAAGCAAAGTCTACATCAAACATTTTTTAAATCGATAAGAAGACTATTATAAAATATAAATTGTAATATCATTATTTATTAGGTAAAATCGTTTATCTTAGGTACTCTTTTTTCCTATAAATGTTTTCCGTATTTGGTTCAACACTTTAGACATCTAAGTGAATTATCAGATGTAAAATATTATACATATATATATATATATATATATATATATATATATATATATATTATTTTATGTTACTTAACTGTGCATATTTATTTTCGTTTTTTAGGACTAGGCTTTGCTTCAAAACTGTGTTGCAGTAAGCTTAGTGCGTTATATTATGCTGGGCGCCTCTCCAGGTTCTTCATGCTTTTGACGGTTGGTTTACATATTATAAAAAACTATTTCAGTCATTTTGTGTTTCGTATAGCCTAAGTTGGTTGAAGAATTTATTTAACTAGTAAAATATCAGTTCACATCTAATTTTGCCTAGAAGCCCTACAATTCCTAAATATATTTTCACAACAAAACACAAATTTACAAAACAGTATCGTCAAGTAATTATAAACGTGTGCAGATAAAACAGGGCACAAGATGAAAAGCATGAACCTCGAACGAAGCATGGTGTTTTGAACAAGCGAATAGATTACTTATCCATTAGATGATGGCCCTGGTAGCCTTAGCATCACCAATAGGCGTTAAAAGGATTTCAAAGGGCGTGAATAGCCTTTTAGAGACGCCTTTTGGTCGTACGAACCAATGCCTCTGAGATCCACTCGACGAGATTTGATCCACTATCTTTGCCGCTGAAAAGCAGCCAATACATTAGTGCAATCTTCTGTATTCACGAGGATTCTGTTTAACTAATTGGACGGTCCAATTTTCGCTAAAGAACCACCAAAGTTTGCGTTTCTTATCGGATAGTATGAAAGAACGGCCTTTTGGGCAGAGGATATTGAAGCACGATGGCTTCGTCGGCATCAAGAAGAGTCGCAATGTTCTTTAGATTCACATATTTAACGTAAACATTAAGAGGTAAATTTGACAAAAAATTATGAACAACAGTTTTCTGCACACCCCTCCCACATACATACAAATACGTAATACGTACATATATATACAAGCATATGTATAATTTAAACAAAAATATAATAACTGTAATTATAAAATATATATATTTTCATTCACAAATACATATACATATTTCAACATATACATATACATTCACAAATGCACATGGATGCACGCAAATATACAATTTTATTATTATTATTATTTTTTTTTTTTGCGGCGCATCGACGTCTAGGCCACAAATACAAATACACAAATATAGAAAAACAGAGTTAAATAACACGTTCCATGTGTCCAAATTGCATTATTTTTTAAACCTAATTAGATTAATTGAAGGAGTCGGGGAAAAATAGTGAAACGCAACATTTGTAACAAAACTTAACTGCAGCTGCTATATGTTGGATTTTATGTGGGACTATCAGCCTACCTGGAGAATGCTATTGAAATATGACTACAAGCTATGTATGCTACTTAGTTTATTTGCCCCTAACCATTTCAACTGAGAGCCCCACATAATATCCAACATATAGCAGCTACAGTTAAGTTTTGTTAAAAATTTTGCTTGGCACTACTTTGCCCCGACCCCTTCAATTATATATTATATTAGAGACCTGTTGCTCTCAAGAATCTGAACGCTCGCTGGTTTAACTCATGGTTGACTCCATGTATATCACAGACGACCTCTAATTGGTTTCGAGCACCTTCCGTAGGCATTCTATAAATATATCTCACTAAAATTTCTAAAGTCACACAACTCAAAATAAAACCCAACTGAAAATGTGCCACTCTTTTCTATGTAGAGGGAGTAGCATTAAGTCAGGAATAGTGACACATGTGCTCTCTGGTGTACCAACTTTGAAGCGAAGTTCATACAGTTTTGATGGTTGATAAAGAGATATTTACCATGTCTTTCATAGTCATAACTGAAAAACACCGATTTTTGAGTTGTGTCTCTTTAGAAATACTAGTGCGCTATGTTCAATAGAATTATTTTCACCAGAAACAGAGCATTCAGGCCTAGACTCTCTTTTGAATAGGTAATCATGGGGCAGATTAGTGTGTCCAATTCTTAATCTAGACAGAACCACCTCATGACCTTGTGACTTAAGTTGAGGTTTAACATGCCAAGATAGGAGAAGAGAGCGGTAAACAATGTCAAATAGACAAATAACCAATCAATCTCAACAAGAATTCTTATTTCTCTTTAAATCAGCTCATAAAAAAAAAAAAAAAAAAAAAAAAAAAAAAAAAAAAAAAAACGATCTCGAAAACTCAAGAAGGAATTTCAAACTGCTAAGTCGCGACACCAAAGGCGAGGCCGTCAGATTTCATAGGTTGATTTATCAGGACATATCAAAAATAAAAAAAGTAAAAGAAAAAAAAAACTAAAGAAAAAAAACTGTAGTAGACCGTAACAGGGGAAGATTTGTCTTAGAACAATAGCAGTTAATGTGCTGTATAATCCTTGTCTCTGTGTATCTCCTCCCACCACTTTCAAGCTCCCGTTCTCTTCTCAAGCTACTCACATCAACCATGAGGACTCCAGGCTTGCTTATATATATATATATATATATATATATATATCTATAATCTATAAGTACTACACGCCAAAAAGGAAAAATAAAAATTCAGAATCATATGACAACGTTTTACAGGAAAGGAGTGGAGTTTTGTGGAGCAGTTTTGTTCAATTTCCTGCCTGAGAAATTAAGAAACATCCAGCCGACCAAAATACTTATCCTGAAACTGAAAAGAATACTCCGACAAAGAACGTGTTACACAACTGAAATATTTTTTGAAATAGATTTAGCATCCGGACTGGCATATTGACTTAAATCTGCAAATGTATTATTAAATGTATTATAATATTATTATATGACGTGTCTATACCTCGAAAACGAGTTTTTGGAGATTATTCTATTCTATTTTATATATATATATATATATATATATATATATATATATATATATATATATATATATATATATATAAAACAACTAGCTGAATACCCATGCTTCGTCACGGCAGATAAGTAGTTATTTAATTGCGTTAAATAATGTATCGTCAAAATTAAACGCTACTATATAATTTTTTGTAGTTTATTATAGCACGGTTCCCGCGTCATACTATATGTTATACATAAATTGATAAGTAATGAAAGTATAATGTTTCTTGACACTGGGACATTCCGAACCAGTGTCAACCGACAGATAACCTAGAGATAACCCGTTATCTATAGGTTTCCAGTAACAGGAGTTATACCTCAAATGTCATTTGGAAACACCCATTATATTTGCGAGCATTACCAAGAAGTGCTCTGACTGGGGATGCTGATGGGTGAGAAGGCTGTGCAAGGGTTCGGGATATTATTACCTCGGATGGACCATCACCAGGTATAGCGTAAACTCTATGAGGGACAAAATCAAAGTTTATTTCTATTAATTCAAGGTCTGCCATCCTTGTTGAAATTAACCGCAAATAATAATAATATTATGAAATAGACTCAGCACGGTAGCAGTTGGCCTGTTATCGTCCTGCTCTAACCAAATAAAAATTCTAACCCATCTAAAAATACTTAAAAATTCGAATATCAAAAAATCCTTTCTTATCGAGTGTTTACATCCTAAAGGCAGTGTCCATGCAAAATTTCAAATTTTTCTGTCGAGCGGTTTGGGCTGGGCGATGATAGGTCAGTGAGTGAGTGAGTGCCCTAAAGCCGCCCTATTCATCGGATTCTTTTTCAGATCCGGAACAATTAATTCATAAACTATTACTTTATTACATTTCTTATTATTATTTAGTTTCTTATTATTATTATGCTAATGACCTAGATGTAGATGCGCCGCAAAAAAAAAAAAAAAAAAAAAAAAAAAAAAAATTATTTAGTCTCATTTTTTTTTGTTATTCTTTTGAGCAGATTACCCTTGTTGTGGATAAATAAATAAATGATAAGTTATATAAAATAAGCTACCATAAATTTTCCTCAGAGTCTTTTAGAAACTTATGAAATGACCTCTAAAGAACAAGATGTTATAAAAATTTCAATTGACAAAAAAAAATGTTTGTTGCCATTTCCAAGACCGAGAACAAAAATTGCGAGATTATGAACTCCTGCTTAAAATTAGTTGATGTTTTAGAATCTTTTCTTATAATATGTGCCAGATAGATTCCTGGGAAGGTGAACGAAACGAGAGGCAGTAAAAAAAAAAAAAAAAACGCTAATCCTTTTCACACCCAGATACCGAATCCGGAGTCAAACATAAAAAAAGTGCAATTAAACCGAAAAGGATACTTCTTCAAGCGCTCCCCCGAAGTGGACTATTAATGAAGAGGTTGTTTTAATCAGCTGATAGCCATCTTGAAACGCCGGCTTGGATATCCTGTAGATTG
Organism: Gonocerus acuteangulatus; assembly: GCA_946811695.1. Taxonomy (NCBI): domain Eukaryota; kingdom Metazoa; phylum Arthropoda; class Insecta; order Hemiptera; family Coreidae; genus Gonocerus; species Gonocerus acuteangulatus. The sequence goes on from OX328130.1 coordinate 27,222,302, forward strand.
CCTAACTAGATATCCTACTATACTCGTAGATACTCTACAGAGATATCTCACTATTTATAGATAGCCTTATTTGGATCTTAGTGCGAGAAGATTTTCTAGAAGCTTACCGTTTTATTTCGGAATTAAATGATGTCATTCATATGAAATACCTCGATGACTTAGTGATCATTTGCGCGAAAAAAAATTATAGACGCCATTTTTTTTTTTTATAGTTTTCCCTAGCGAGGCGTAACCTAAGATGAAAAAAAAATATGAAGTTTTTGAATGTTTGGGATTCCATATTTAAAAATATATATATATATATTTCAAACGTTTTGGCATGCTCTTTGTCAGCCATCTTCAACAATACATGCCTAGGTCGTGAAAGAAGGCAAATTTGGAGGGTAACTTTAAATGACCATGAATAAATGTCCATGGGTAAGTCAACACTTATCTATGTTCACGTAAACGTTGCACAGCAACGTCTTTCTTCATCAACTAGATTAAGAAGGCTTAAGAATAAACTAGATCTTCTATCCCTTAAGAAGGCTTTCAAAGAGCATGCAGATACCTACAAAACATCTTTTTTTTTTTTTTTTTTTTTTTTTTTTTTTTTTTTTTTTTTTTTTTTTTTTTTTTTTTTTTTACAATCTGGCGTTCTCTCTAAGCCTAATACCAGTCAATCATTTCTCTCATTATAGAAAATTTATATGGAAAGGAAAACAAAAATGAAGTATTTTTAAAAAATGATGAAATAAAAACATTTTACATACTAGAAACATTTATTAAAATTCCCAACTGGTTTCCCATCCATTTTGATGCCCCATCAAGTTCACTAAGACTACTAAATTAAGTAGTATACAGACTAACTATATGAACGTAAAGACCATGTCCAAACTGCCAAATAGTAGAAAATGACTGGTAGGTATGTAAAAGTGTTTATATTTTATCGTTTAACCTTTTACCTATTTTATAAAGTACATTGGAAAATTTGGGGTCATTTTTGAGAATTAATAAAAATCAACTAGACCGTCTAACGTTTAAATTAATTTATTTCTACATTTAAATATTATTTTTTTGGTCCAATATTATGGCCTCAATATAGAAACGAAGTATTTTATTTATGATGTTTTGCATATACATATTAGGGTCATCATCAGGCCTACATTAGGGGGTCATCGTTAACTGCAAAGTTAAGAAAAATGGATAATCTTTTTGTAACTTAAAAAAAAAAAAAAACAGTTAAAATGGTACACATACCATTTTCTTTAATATAATATATTTAGATTAATATTGGCATCAATGTTTAGCTAATATGACTAAAAGCATTGTTTCATTTCTGTTATGTAAACAATATAGTCAAAAAGTAAAAATTAAGAAGGCCTTCGAAAATATAAATTGATTTAATAATGTAATCTACCTAATCTTTTACAGTAAATCTAAGCTTTAATGTTCTAAAAATTGAGTCGTATGAGAGGATTTATTTGAGGGCTACAATCCATCTAGAGTTTATATGGGTAATTTGGCATGTCCTCTTAATATCATTAATTAGGAGTTGATCAGTTGTCTTGCGAGAACTTCACATTTTGTTAAAAACATTTTGTTGCTGGGTGTTCAGGGTTTTGTTTCGGGTGTTATTCTTCGTAATTGCTGACATTCAAATATGAGCACTCAATGTACCGCTTGAAGACTAGTAATTTAATCACTGAAATGTTATCGCTGGCTATGTTGCTTGGTATACAACGATTTAATATGTTTGTCAATCAGGTGGCCTCAGGTGGTCCTTAAGTATTCTCCTTACAGAACGGAGTGTCCTGAAGTGGAATGAACAATATCCTGGAACACCCAAGGAGTATTTAGGCGAACCTCTCAGGCATCCTTAATTCCCCCGAAGGTGAGAAAGTGCGAAAGCCAGTTACGTGCCTTAAGGACTAATCGACCACGTAGATAATCGATACCTCCTCGCCATATAATCCCCACTACATCGATTAACCGCAGCACTGCCATCAGACTACTTGTAGATAAATCTCGGAGAGTCCAGTTCGATCGGAAGGAGGCAGCGATAAGCGTCGGGTAGCAGCGGGTTCCTGGGCTACGCCCCCTCGGGCCCCCCTCCGAAAACTGCCCAGGAATTACCATACGATCCTTGTAATCATAAGGAGCTCTCCACGAGTATTAGACCATCCAGCGACCAGCACAAACCAGCACTTATGACCTTATCATTATTCCTCAACCATCTGAGGCATTTTCTCTCTACGCTCTCTTCATTTTTATTTTACTCCTTTTTTTTTTCTCTTTTTTTTTTAATTCGCTTTTTGCTTTGAGCTTTAAAACGTGTAATCCAATAGTTTCTTTCTCATAGAACACATACTAACACCTAAATAATAGGCCAGTTTCTTGTACTGTTTATTTCCTTGCGTTTTTCCCACCATTACCCTAAGGGAAACATTAAGATGTAGGAACAATTTCGAAACAATTACCAATAATTTGACTTAAATGGAATGATGTAATTCCCTACTTACCCCCCTCATTATAACAGACTCAATAAAAATATTTTATTGTTTTAGTATAATTATGGACTTTATCAACTTGATATCGTCCCTACCATGTCGAACTATGGAATATGCAAATCGGACCAAAATAGGAACGGAAATATTCTACCCATTGATGAAGTAATATATTGAAATATGGTCTTATTCGATACTTTATTTAAGGCATTAAAGGCTATTCTAAAGGGAGTTAGAGTTGAGACAATTTGCGACGAGACGTATCGTCCACAGTCCAAGAGCAAAGTCTCGAATCTGAAAAACGAGATTTTTCATGTTCGTTAGTTTGACATGGTAGGGACGATATTTACATTTAGCATGGGCTATTCCTTACATGCTATAGGACTCAAAATAGTTTATTCAGATAAAATGTTACATAGATTAACAGATAATAACTCTATTACAGGTAATTAACATCAAAGGGGTAGATTAATAGTTGCTTTAATATATTATCCATTAAACAAAAATATTCATGCAAAAATTTAGCATAAATATAAAATTCATATCTACCCTCTACTTATATATACACCACTAAAGAAAAGACCCCATCGTGGATTCGTATAGACCAGTGAGTTAGGGATCGAAAAACGGATTTATTAATAAACTTATTAAAACGTACATACATTTATTTATTGATAGATAATGCTTCGCATCTAAAGCGAAGAGCATTGTATAGGCATTAAAAATAGAATCAGTCAAGCATGTGCATAATTACAAACATTCGCACTGACATACAAAAACAACATTTTATTTTAAAACTCCCCTAATTAAATTACATATTCACATATTAGAATTAGCATAAGCCATTGAATTAAATTATTATACCACCTTTGTCTTTAGGGTATACAAAGGTGGAAATTATTGTACAAATCCTATGATTTTGAGAGGCCACTTCAGAAGCTAACAAGAGTGTTTTTAAGCAATCAGGGAATATTTGGGATTCGGCTATAAAAACATCAATACGATTTTTGTAAAAATCTGTATTCAGGACGTTTCGACTACTCTTTGGTAGCCTTTGATTTTTTGATTTTTCTATAACTAAGTCCTAGAAAATAACTATTGTTCACTTACCTGTTTATTAACAACATAATTTTTCTCATAATTTAAAAACAAATGGTTCACAAAATTGATTTGTATGCATAGATCTATCATTTATCTTCACAGATTAACTTTTTTCTGTTTATTAATTCTTTATTTTCTTGCTTTTGTCTTTTTGGCCGACGTGGTCTACCAAAGAGTTGCCGAAACATCCTGAGTAAAGATGTTTACAAAAATCGTTTTGATGTTTTCCTAGCCGAATCCTAACTATTCCCTGATTGCTTATCACCTAGACGGCTGACTATCTACACCTCATGAAGAGTGTTTTTGTGGGAAAAAACGAAATTGTTTCTATTGTCGTCTTAGAAGAGACACAAAAGAATTTTATTAGTAAAAAGGATCGGTGAAGAGATAACGATGAATTTCAAAAACATTTTCAGGCATGCAACACACTTCAAAATGTGCTGCTACAAATGTTGGGGAAAAGCAAGTGATTTTTCTCCCTCAAGTCCAATGATACCTACTTAAGTACACCTTTTGTGAAGCTATTTTTTTTTTTTTCAATAGACATTGTTAACAGCCTGAAGACTTATCTCATGGAGGAACCCCATAAATTTCGAAGAGGAGGATAGAGCTGTCTAGATAGTAGTAGAGCCGCCTAATGTGACTTTATGGCCGTATGACTTCTGAATAAGAAAGCAAACGCTAGAGTAATTGTGATGCTCGCCGTGCGACTACAGGTAGCCCAACAATTTTCTGGGTATTAGTTGAAACTCATTCACATTGGTGTGGTGTAAGCCGTCAATGCTTTCTCAATGGCGTGTGGCGCTGTCGGGGAATATCTTATCGGGTTTCCTGCCCTAGCGCCTCTCCGCCGACTTCCTATGCGTTCTGACACCTAGGGAGGATCTTCTACGATGCCGCCAGACGAACCTCCAGGATGCCCCGTCGTCGGGACTTGGAATTCCGGCTAGGAGAAGCCGGAGTCTGTACCCAGACGTCTGTAATTACTCAAATACAACCCCTTTGCCCGTTTCAGTAGTCCTTACTGGCAAATGCTTACATCGTGGATGAAAAACGCGCTGAGATAAGTCTTCTAAGAAATAAGGATTATTTAAATAGGTTGAGACATACCGTAAAATGAGGCCAGTTTAATACAGTGTGGTGAAATTGGTATAAACCAATACTGCTTGGATATTTTCATTTATCTGATACCAAAAGGTCAAACTTTGCCCAAAAAGTGCGAACAGACAAATATATACACTTATATTTGTCTGTTCGCTTTCAGGCAAATATATAAGCAGTATAGGTATATGCCAAGTTCACCACACTGTACTGATATGACCCTATTTTACTGTAAATATTATTACATCGGACTCATTAATTTAGGAGCTACAAAAAATTATTTATAAGATAAAGATTATTAAAAAGAATTGAAGGCTTTCTATCAAAACCCCCAAATTAGTTTGGGATGCCAACAAGTCGTGTACAGCATAACTCACACAGTGATATAATCGAATTCGTCAAAAACACCACTTCCGACTGTATCGGGAGCTAAAAATAATATGACTCCACAAAAATTGCCACTTATCAGGGACGCTCATTTTTTCATAATTTTTTTGTTTTTCTTGCAAAACTATAAAATTAAATAACAATGCGTTCCAATGTGCCGAATGCTATTTCTTCTCGCTAATCATGATATCTATAGGAATTTTGATTTTTTGATAAAGAAGACAATATTTAAAAAGCACCTTAGATGTTTTGTCTTCAAATCTAGACTGTTGTGGGTTGGACCTATTAGTATATTTTAATTTATATATAGGGGAAGGTGGTTTTTTTTTTCTTTTTTTTTTCATTTTTTTTACGGTGCATCTACATCGCGGCCATTAGCGCCGGGCTATCTATAGGTTGCCACCCTTTTATAATGCCAACAGCACGTGGTCGGTCACCCATTCAGGTACTGACCACGCCCGACGTTGCTTAACTTCGGTGATCTACGGGAACCGGTGTATTCAACGTGGCTATGGCCGTTGGCAGGGGAAGGTGTTGTACCTCTGACCGTCTTGTACCTTTGACCACCGAGGCTGTCGCGGCACGTAGCAAGATTTCATAAATTTCGGTGAAATTAGTATTTAGCTCCATCATTAGAAGGCTTGTGTAACCTACTTTGGATTATTCAAGTCAAAGAAGATTCTTGCAAAAAATACTTATCCATTTCTATCATAAAAATGTAACTTATTTATTGTTAACGTTTTGCCTCATAATATTTTTTGTGTTATGTATTTTTAGATGGAAATCATTTGACAAAGTAGATATTACAATAAGAAACATAGTGTAGCTTCCGAAATTGATTTATCTTAACCCTAAAATGTTTAGCATGCTTTTTAATTTGCACTACCAGGGTGTTGTACCTCTGACCACGACTAGGTGTTGTCCCTTTGACCAGGTCAAAGGTACAACACACCTGAGTAATTTTTTCATAATTCAATTTTTATGTTCTTCTGCCACATATTTTTTTAAAAAAATACTTAATATTGGTTGTTTCGATTATTGAAATAATTAAAAAAATAATAAATTAATAAGTTCAAACTGACTTTACCACTTGAAGTTGTAAGGCCTCATCAAAAAGCTCATGCAAAGAAAATGTCAAGTAGGGAACCTCGTATCCTGACAGATATTCGTAAAAAGCTAATTATTGAAGGTGAAAAAAAAAACTAAAGCACCGCCATAAACGTAAGACACCACATACAAATAAACACGTTCCAAAAAAAAGGGGGTAAATAAACACGTTCCAAAAAAAGGGGGTAAATAAAAAGAAAATTCTTCTAATGACAGTTCAGATTCTGATTTCTTCAGGAGAAAGTGACGTTGATTCGTCTGATAAATGTTTTGAGTTACTTCAATGACCAGTAACAATTTGAAAAATATGATTTCTTTTTTTAATTTAATAAGGAAATTTCTTCCTTTTTAAAAATAAAAGTAAAAAGACTATTAAATATTTAGTAAGATATCTGTGGTATTAAATGTCCAATGTTTAAGATCCAATATTTGAAAAAACAAACTTTAAGTGACAAGTTTACGAGAGAAGATGAAAATTTGTATGATATTGATGTTGAAGACATTCTGGATAAACTTCCATACCCTACTATTGCTAGTGGATCTGCTTGACAGTTAAAACGTTTATCAATTGGACTGGATTTTTTAGCTTATTAAGCATAACATAATATCAATAATAGCTTTTTTTTATTATTCTTACATCCTTTTCCTGTATTTATTGAATTTACAATTAATTACAATATTACTGAATAAATTTTTTTTTCTACACTGCTGTGTTGTTTTTAGGTGGTCGGAGGTGCAACACCCCATGGTCAAAGGTACAACTACATGTTGTACTTTTAACCACTGAACGATTATTTTTTAAAAAAATTAATAAAAAATACTAAATGTGAAGCTAGAACCTTGAAAAAATTATATATGGTAAGCAATAGAATACTAATTACAATGAAATAAAAAAAATTAATTTAGCTTTAATATTCAATCCAAAAAAAATTCAATTTGGCAAAGTGGTCAAAGGTACAACACCTTCCCCTATATATATATATATATATATATATATATATATATATATATATATATATATTAAATTATATAAAATTATTATTAGTATAGTATCAATATAAATTGTCAAATTTTTTGTTTTACAGCAACATACAGTTTTATTTCCACGTGAAATAGTTAATTTCGTTCTGGACAATACCTATTTGAAATATATACTATTGCTATATATATAAAAATTCATTATGTACTGTGTTTTCCTCCACTGCTAATTTTATGCGGGAAAATGATTTATTTATAGAGCATTGTTAAAGAATTTCTTTCGAAATATTAACAAAAACTTGGATTGGATTATTAAACAACCATTAAAGATAAAGAAAAAGGATTTCCCAATTCCTAAATTACATTATCTTGTCATTTTTTTATATTGGATAACCTTGTACTTGTTTCTTTTTTATAAAAAGAAAACAAAAACACAAAAAAAACCTTCATGATTTTACTCGAGTAGGTAATGAAACTTTGTGGGTAATTCTCACGCTATTCCTACGTGAAATTGTTAATTAGGACTGCATATAGTTGCATAACTAACTCATGAATAATTAACGAGGTATTCCTTAATTTCCACTTGTAGTTTCTGGTGATTAAGGGAAAATATTTCCATTTTCCTGTGCAGCGCTAAGGTCGAAAATGCAATTAAAATTAATATAATATGCAACTAATTAAATCAACGCGATATTAGAAAGTAAATAAATGCTCTGTGTGCAGTAAAGCTCACTATAGAATAATACAAGGATTCGAGAATGGATCTATTTTTATATATATATATATATATATATATATATATATATATATATATATATATATTAAACTGTTGTTTTAAAAATAAAACTGGGTAAAATCTTATTAGTAATTTTAAAATCATCCCTGATATATTAATAAAATATAAGAAACATAATTAAATATTAAATGACTCTTTAATCAAAAATGCTACAATTTATGTTTACTTTATTACAAAATCAATCATACATTAGAAGTTATTATTAAAACAGATATTGACCTAATCACCCTCTAAATAACTTAAAATAAGGTTTTCTGCAGAACTTCTTGCGCAATTTAACTTTAACGTGTTTTTCGTTTTATCTGGTATAGGTTGATGTATTTTATTTTTTCATCGTTTATTACTTTATTTTATAAATCATTCCACATATTTCCTGGAATCCGAGCCTCCTCTGCAGGAGAACCTAAATATTTTTTTATAATTTTAGTGAATCATATATATTCCTATTTAACATATTATTAAATGTCAAAAAATAACATTCACATCCTAAAATTTATGAGGTCAAGGAAATTGTTGGGACTCAGCAAAAGAAAAAGTCAGATTTTTTTGAAAATCTGCATCTCATCCTAAAATTAAAGGGTTAATTGTCACCGAAAAGATGACTTGGAGGCCGCGAAACCTGTGTAGCGTTATATAGAATGAAATTGTGTACGAAAGAGGAGAAGAGCTGCGTTTTTAAAGACCTAAACCACATAAAACGAAAGAAATGGAAAGATATCTTTTTTAAAAATTATATTTTTTTCGTTTTTTTTTTTAGCGTGGTAGAGGGATTTTTCGAGGTCAAGCAATGAATGGAATTATCTCCCCCGGTTATTTTGAGGATTCACCATTGATATACGTCAAGACGTCGGAGTTTTGAGCCCAGTTAAGCCCAAAAGCTGTTATCGAAATGGTTTCTGCCCACGTCCACGGAAAAGGGTGATAGGGGAATGTGGAAGGTCTCCTTTTCAAAGGAACTCGCCGTGAGTGTCGGCTCTTTTGAGTATGGGAGTATCATTTTTTGTCATAAACCCAGTGCTCGGCCGCCGCGGTCACCAGACCGTCAAATGAGAACAGACGTATGGAATTTCTGATTCACCATCCCCAGGATCCTTCGGCCGAGAGTCTGGTCGCGAGCTAGAGGAAAGAAAGGACTCTAGAATATGCAGGATTCCAGATATATCATCAGAGAAAGATATGGGCTACTTGCTGTTCCGCTTTTTCACTAGCTCGTGTACTCGACATCAACGAATGTCTACAGCGATTTTTCCGATTTTTTTCTTACATAGATATGCCATATGGAGAATATTTTTTATTATGGCTAGGTATCAGGCAGAATATTGGTACACACACCGGGCGTCTTCCTAACAGTTTCAGAGTTTACATAAGAATTTGAAAAATCTAATTCACCCCCAAACAAAGGCGGTAAAAATAAATTTAAAAGCTTACATAGTGCTAGTTGGAGTCATGGTTTCGCAAAATTCAGAATAAAAACATTCCAAAAACCAGCTGAATACAACTAATGGCGTATTTAGTTTGGCCTCCGCTAAGTGGCTATGAAATTTGGTTACGGTAAATTGTAAAACGTCAAAATGGTTCGTGGCGCTAAAGCGTAGGGTGGGAATGGATCCCCAAAAATATGTAGGTTAGATAAATAATAACCATATCATAAAAATTATATACACAAAATAAAATAATAAAATAGTTAATTTATTTGTTTATTATGAGCTTACAACGTGGCAAATTGTTCTTTAAGTATATTTACGGATTAAGCCAATAATTATACAGCACAATACAAACGTATAAAATGTAACAAAAAATAAAATAAAATAATTAAAAAAATAATAAAATAGTTAATTTATTTGTTTATTATGAGCTTACAACGTGGCAAATTGTTCTTTAAGTATATTTACAGATTAAGCCAATAATTATACAGCACAATACAAACGTATAAAATGTAACAAAAAATAAAATAAAATAATTAAAAAAATAATAAAATAGTTAATTTATTTGTTTATTATGAGCTTACAACGTGGCAAATTGTTCTTTAATTATATTTACGGATTAAGCCAATAATTATACAGCACAATACAAACGTATAAAATGTAACAAAAAATAAAATAAAATAATTAAAAAAATAATAAAATAGTTAATTTATTTGTTTATTATGAGCTTACAACGTGGCAAATTGTTCTTTAATTATATTTACGGATTAAGCCAATAATTATACAGCACAATACAAACGTATAAAATGTAACAAAAAATAAAATAAAATAATTAAAAAAATAATAAAATAGTTAATTTATTTGTTTATTATGAGCTTACAACGTGGCAAATTGTTCTTTAAGTATATTTACGGATTAAGCCAATAATTATACAGCACAATACAAACGTATAAAATGTAACAAAAAATAAAATATTAAATGACTCCTATCGAAGAACATTTTATATTTGACCGATCGAATAATAAATCAAGTAGATTGTTTTTGAGATATAAATGATGAATGCGAATTTATCAACTAATAAATGATAAATAAATAAAAATATTTATCAATAAAAATAAATTTTAGTGGACATCCATAATTCAGTGTTATATTGATCTGTTCAATATAACGACCAATTTAATATTCTTCGTCCTTTCATAAAACGGCACTAGGTCATTCTTATCGGTATAATATAAACTCATTTTCCCACAAGCATTCACTTAGGCGAAACCATATTTATTGGACATTAAAGGGAATGAAATGATTATTTCCATTTATCACGATTTATAAAAGAATTATCTTTTTAAGCCTGGAATAAGCGGAGCAGGAACGACAGCACGAAGGAGCAGCGTCAGTATGAACTATCTCAAATGAGATCTCTGGTCGATATTGGGGCACGCCACCCTTATCGGTTAGTGATAAAATCTACCGGGGGAAAATGTGACGGGGCACGCAACCAGCCAACCTTTCGCTTTTTCTATTTTTTTTTTTTTTTTTTTAATGTCAGTTTCCTTTTTTTGTGGAAGACCAGTGGAAAATGCAATTTCCGAAATAAATATTTTATTTTGTTCTTCCTTTTTTAACTTTTACATCTGCGGTTTTATATTTACTTTCAAGAATTTCGCCAGTAGACAAGCTTCAAAAAGTTGATAGCTAATTTTCTAGTGCCTTATCGTAAGTTAAAAGAAACATGCGATCATTTATGAAATATCAAAAAGTAGACAATTTTCAGAGGAGATGTTGAAAGCTACAAATAATAACAAAACATATGAACAGAAATCATGTATATATATAACAATTTTATAAAATAATAACAAATAACATAAATTAATAAAGGCTACTCTGCGTGTTTATGAATTTATCAATATAACTAGCTGAATACCCGTGCTTCGTCAAGGCAGATAAGTAGTTATTTTATTACGTTAAATAATGTAACATCAAAATTAACGCTACTATGTACATAATTTTGTGAAGTGATTTTATTAGATTCACCACGTTGTAAATTCCTCCCAAAAAACATGTTCCTGAGGAAACGGGTTAACAGCATTGTTGAAACAGTTGCTAATAGAGCATTGGCTTTGATAGCGTTTACCCTTGCAACTAATAGCTTTTTGTAATTTATCAAACCCTCTTTAACATGTTTTAGTAAATATTTTTCTATTTTTTTGTAGAAGGCAATAAAACCATTAGTTTGTACTATGTACTACATACAACATTGATTACTCGAATCCAATTTAGTTTAAAAGCCCATCAAGAAGAGGAATTGCGGTTGGTCTAGATTGTACAAGGAGAGTACATCGAGGGTATAAAAGAGGGGACAATAAGGGGTATAAAGGGGTTTATTGTTGTTCCCGAAGGGTTATTTACACAGGAACACCATTATACCCCGACGGTAGGGGTGCCAGATGACCAGTGCATTAATTACCAGATATACATCTAAGGAGTTGCCGCTCCGTACCTAGATACCATCTCTCCGGAAGCCCTCTTGTTTTTACCCCTTTCCCGTCCCTTCCGGAGGAGTTTGGGGCCTCCTCATCCGTGGCGGAGAAAGGAGGCGGGGATGAGGATCTCATCCGGAGGCTTTAGAATTGGAGGAAATGGTGCAACAGGATTCAAAAGGGACATCATATTTCGTTGGTCATATGAAATAAGTTGGTACGTCGAAAACTGGCCAAAATAAGTTTCTTGTACTATGATTGCAAATTAAGAATCATGCAAAATTTGCAGAAAAGAACCTTCTCAACGGACCCAGCGATGACAAAAATTCCTTCCGCCGGAGGGACTCGAACCCACCATCTCCCGCATGAGAATCTAAAGCGTTAGCCACTAGACCACTGCGAGATCCACTCATGCATAGTATAAAGAAGTCACTAACTCACAGTCTTGATCGTTTGGGATGTGGGATTTTGGGCATCGCGTAAAAAATAGTTTGGTTGTTATAGAACTGCCCTGAAAAGCTGAGATTTTTACCGTATCAAGTTACTCTGACAATCGATTTGACTCTGTATCGTAGGTACAATTAAATTATTCAATTCGATACAACAATAAGATGGAAGGAAGTACATTTGAATTTAAGGGGTCCGGACAAAATAGGGCCAAGCAACATTTTTAACAAAACTTAACTGTAGCTGCTATATGTTGGATATTATGTGGGACTATCAGTCTATGGTGCAAATGCTAATAAAATATGACCAAAAGCTCTATATGCTTCATCTTCTTGTTGTCCCGACTATTTCAACTGATAGCCCCACATAATATCCAACATATAGCAGCAACAGTTAAGTTTTGTTAAAAAATGTTGCTTGGCACTATTATGCCCCGACCCCTTAAATTATGTTCCCTTAACTGAAAACATGAAATACACATGTACCGTGAACAACATAAGATACTCATTATTAAGGGACATTGAAGAAACAACTAGTGAGTGGCAATCAAGCTGCAAATCTAACAGTGGAGAAGAAGTTGTCCCCTTCCGACCAGGATAGGCCATTCCGGAGTGACCTTACTTTACTGCAACAGGACAGTCCCACTTGTTAGTACAGTAATACAACACTTAGCGCTAAACTCATCCCGACAGAATGTACACTCAAAAAATATGTTAACTTCCCACAAAATCGTATAAAACCACTCACAAATGATAGACACTACGTCGAACCGCTTTTTGAACACTTAAAAAATGTCAATCTTTATAATTTAATGTAAATATTTCATAAAAAATTTTAAATAACGAAAGTATTCATGTTTATTTTCCATTCACAGTAATAAATACAAAATCATGTTGTATTTTGTATCCCTCTATTTATATTTCATTATAGACATTTCTATATATACATAAACGGGGATTATTTGTATTTACTACGTAGAATCGATGATGACTTGAGAACATTTTTCAAAAAATCATTCATAAGCCCAACCTCAATAGCGGAAAGTGCTAAGATATACACTATCAAAATAACGGATGCACGAGGGGTTAAAAGGAATTAATTTTTGGACAGTTTTTTAAAACCGTCATTGCTGCTTAAGTTTAGTATCCAAAAATGATGGCAGGGTTACTTCAGAATAAACTACAAACGACGAACAGTTACTCGTACGAGAAAAACCGGAAAACTGGTCTCAGATACCACCTGCTAGAATTAGGGTGAATTATAATCCAAATGGCTTATGCAAACCATCAAAGCAAGAATAGGCCTGGGAAAATTGGGATTTCTTTAGCCTCCAAGGTGCATAGTGAGAAAAAGCTAGTAGCTTGTTTACAGTAATTACTAACACATGTGACATATGGTTTATCTCGACGGGGATCTTGTAATGGATCAGGAAAAAACTCTAGTGGATTTCCTAACATGGAAGCAGGTGTATCGATAGCAACAGCCGATGAATATGGAAAATACACACCGGAAGAATTCACCCACCTGACAGCAGTATGTTCGAAAAAAATATTCTTTCTTTTTTTTTGTTTTTTTTTTATTATAGATAATTCTAATTTTAACAAAATTAGATATTTAATAGAAAAAATTCTGAATTCCCAAAATTTTAGTGTGATATTCGCAGATTTATTTATAGATGGTGTCCCGCATTGAGGTGTCATAACTACAGGCGTTTATTCTGCACTTCATTTTTAGTTAAGTCTTTTTAGAACCGACATTAAATTTCCAATAAGAAACACCCGATATTGCATTTTTTCCATGTAAATTAAGAGGAATAATAAAAGCAATCGATATTAGTGTTTCCTTAAATTATTCAATAATTTCCTAATCATCTATTTGTAGAGTTATTTATGATATATTGACCAGAAATCCGGAAAAAACAGTGTTTCCTAAGAAAAAAACAATAGTTTTGAAAATAGACAAAAGTTTGAGTAGCCTGCTGCATGTTCAGAAATAACGCTCATTTTTGCGTCAATTAACTACAAATGATTTGCAGAATAAATCCCTGAAGTTATGACATCTCAATGCGGGACACCATGAATAAATATATCGCACTAGTATTTCTAAAGTGGCACAACTCAAAATAAAACTCAACTGAAAATGTGCCACTCTTGCCTATGTAGGGGGCATAGCATTGAGACAGGAAGGGTGACACAAGTGCCCTCTGAAGTACAAGCTCTGAAGCTGTATACATACAGTTTTGATGGTTGGAGAGATATTTACCATGCTTTTCATAGTCAAAACTGAAAAACACCGATTTTTGAGTTGTGTCACTTTAGAAATACTAGTGCGATTATGTTAAATTAGATGACTACGGATTAAGATAAATTATTGTATTCAGTTTCATTTTATTATTCAGTTTTATATAAATAGTAATTAATGCAGAGTTAGGCATTTATTCATTTCTATATAGTTAGGTACTTGTTTTTTTTTTTTGAATGTACATGAATAATATTTGTTCGTTTCCTCTATTAATACTGTTTTAAGTATATTTAAAATTTGTATAAGATACTACAATAATTAATTAATACTTAGATATATACCCACAGTGATGTAAGCGTACAGTGATACTTCATGAAATGATTTGGTAACACGGAAGTGAACTACCATTTTGGGGGTTTGAGGGTGTGCTGAATCCGAATCTGGCATTTTTTCCCCCCTATACGTAAAGTTTTTAAAATATAGGGCTTTTAAGTTTTTTTTTTTTTTTTTTTATAATAATGTATCTTAAGATTTCCTCCGTCTGGTTTCTATAAATTGTATTGCGGTTTGGGGCATATGACGAATATGAAGTTGGATGTTTGATAAGTTGGTTCGTTTTTGTAAAAAGAAAATTTAATGAAGAATCCAAATTCGCAATTAGATTTTTCCTATCAATTTTATATTTTGTAAAAAATTCATTTAAAAAAATGAGCATTTTACAGCATTTTTGCATGTTTCCTTGGTTAAAAGTATATTTTTTACAAAAACGAACCAACTTATCAAACATCCAACTTCATATTCGTATTCTCCACCCCAAGAAGTATCAAAAATTATAGAAACCAGAACGCAAAAAACATTTCTGTAGACAGAGCAAATTTTAAGATTCAGTATTATTAAAAAAAAAAAAAAAAAAAAAAAAAAAAACTCAAAAGCCCTATATTTTAAAAACTTGACGATAGGGAAAAACTAATGAGAAATTCGGATTCAGTACAACCCGAAAACCCCGAATGGTGGTTCCCTTCCGTGTTACTTCTAAAAAGTTAAAATTTGTTGGCTGGTGTTATTATAGAACAAAACAATTGTATAATTTGACACCTTTAAACGGAAATGAACCAAGCGCCATTTTTAACGAAATTGAGTTTTTGGTGCTATCTTGTAGAGAATTAGAGAATTTATATAGTAATAAAAAACTGGTTAAAATATAATGTTGTCATTATAGCAAGAAAAAATACCAAAAAAAAAGTGAAATGGTGTATCCAGTATGCTGTAATAAACAGAAAGGAATCAAGCACCATTTTTATCAATAACTATAAAAATAAAACCCTATTAACATAACAACAGTTCAATTTAATGAGAGAAAATGAATGAAACATTTCAGGCAATAAAGGAATTTTAGACCCACAAAAATCTTTAAACCCAATTCTCTAAAGAATGAACAGATGGTACTTGGTTCCTTTCCGTTTGTAGGCGTCCATATGTCCGTTACTGATTTACTTAATAATAACAATAAATGTTTCCTTACAACTGTAATAATTAAGACCTTTGCTTACCATTCTGTGCAGTGCCGTAATGGGGTATGTGGTGATAATAGGGGGCATGATACTGGGGTTCTAGGGGTACTTCGGCTGGCGGTTCTTCTCGGAGGCCTTCAGGGTACCATCCTCCCCGCTCCGTGCTTCCCGGAAGCTCCATCATCTCTGAAATCGACAAAATTAAATATGTATATAAATATTAAAAAAAAAACAAGACAGAAAAACTTTACTTTTAATATGAAAGTGCAGCAGCATGACGGGCAACTCCGTAACATACTAATCCATAAAAATTTGAGGTGCTGCACGTAAAATAGAAATAAACCCAAAATATAAATAAATTTAAAAACATTTGATAAAAAAACGTACACCTTGTCGCATAGCGCTAAATAACCATATGCCCATGAACACCAAACTCTTCTATTTATTTTGCAATCATCACCCTCCATATAATTATTATTATAGGACATTATCCCAAAATAGATATTTATTATACTCTCTATCCCCCTTCTGCACTTCTTTCTCTCACTGCGACACTCAAATAAACACATTAGCACCTCAAGAATAATTCACTCACAACTAGAGCATCCAACGAGAAGTGTTTCCTTCCTATAATGTTATTGTTATGAACATTTCCGTACAATTTTCTACTAGTTTTTTTTCTTTATTTAAGCACACAATTAAGAGAAGTTGCCTTCACCGGATGTTACTCAACCTCAAAAAAAAAAAAAAAAAAATTCTCAGACAACAGAAGTAATATTCCAGGAACCATAGTTGCTTTTTTCTTAGATAATGTTCTTTAATTGGGTCGATAGCATACGATTTTCCTAATATATATATATATATATATATATATATATATATATATATATACATATATATATATATATATATATATATATATATATACATATATATATATATATATATATATATATATATATATATATATAAATTATTTTTACCAACCCTGGGCATTAAAAAATTACATATAATTTGACAATTGAAACTAAATACAAATAAACAATATAGCTAATTGCAAACTGTGAATTATATCCAACCAACATTTTCATCATATCATCGTGTAAATTACCAAATAGTTATAATATTCTTACAAATATTTTCTTATATTACGATGTCACAATTTCATAATAAAGATTAAATATAATCGTTAAAACAAATTTTTTGCTTAAAGAATATTAAAGAAGTTGGGAAAATATAATATTAGATGATCAAATAACTGTTTTTTTTTTAAAATATAATTAAATTATTTTAGTTAACGTCATTTGTTAAAATATTTTTATTATTATTTGTTACGCCATGGGGATTTTGATGTTTCGTAAGTACTTCATTATAGATCTGTTTTTGTGTTCATTATGGACGTTCACACTTTCTAAGCCCTTTCTACCTGTCCAGGGAATACCCCTAGGCCTCTCCACTCCAGATTACAAACCTTCTTCCCAAAATATTGTAGGGAATTCCGGTTGGATTTAAGGTAAACAAGGGAAAGAATTTTTAGAGAGCGTCGGAAAGTGATTTTTGAGTACCATCAAAGAAATAGAAACTGCACGATAAAATATCTGTTAGAATTTCAACTAACACTTACTGTTTACATATTCTATATATTGTTGTACATTATACATATATATATATATATATATATATATATATATATATATATATATATATAATGTACAACAATATATATAGCTTTATACTCATTCATAGAACTGAAATAATAATGATTTCAGTTCTATGAATGAGTATAAAGCTCTTCTTTTTTTTTAATGAAGGAAAATAGAGCACAAAAATGAAAATCAAGTAATTAATGAAAATAAAATATAGTCAAATGAAATCAAAGTATATACCATTAATTTTATGTCAAATATGTGTAAATTTCTTCCTAATTATCTTAAGTATAGTCAATCAAAAAGATCTGTAAAGTCCTGTTTATAGTTAATATCTCCAAGTATAGCCTCAGGAATAATTTTCTTTACAATCAATTTGGTCACCTATTAAGGTATAGTGTGCCATAAGCGTCATAAATTTATTTTTCATATTATGTAATTTTATATTTAAGGAATTCTGGAGTTTTAGGAACGTTAAATTTCCACAATGAACCGGATTTGTTTTCGCTTAAAAAACCGAAAGAAATTTTTTATTTCCTTGAATGGATAAAATAAGAAAAATACTTGTACTTTTGTGAAAATTTTTTATTTTTTGTCGTGCTTATTATTGCGAGTTTATGGTTGGGAGATTTTCGAAATCCTCTTTTATGTATATATTTTCTTCTCAGTAATTTGTTTTATTACAATAAAAACCATCCAATTTTTAGCATCAATAAATATGTTCTGAAAAAAAAAATCAAAATCGCTCAGTACGCAATATATCTATACCATGTTTAATTGTGCTCCTAACGGCCGTTATTTTTGTTTTCACGCAATGAAACAACAAATCGAATATCTGATGCCATTGAAAAAGATTTATATAAGAAATTAGTACAATCGGGTCAGTGGAAGCATGTATTTCACTGAAACATTTTGATTTTTTTTTTTTTTTTTTTTTTTTTTTTTTTTTTTTTTTTTTTTAATAAGTGAATCAATTGATGATGAACAATATAAATGAAAAAAAAAACTTTCTATTTTTGGCTAATTATTGTTCAGGAATGTTCTTTGTACATTCAGCTTTTATGGACAGAAATTCATTTTTATCATCAAATTCAAATTACTAATAATAAATTATCAAATAGAAAAATATTATTTTACACTTAGCACATAGCTACCGACTAATAATACATGTATAATGTAACTGTTAATTCAGAATATTATCAACAACCTTTCAGAATGTAAAAAAATACTGGAAATTTTTATCAATATTTGTAATTTGTGACATATACAACACAGATTTTATACTACCACTAGTAAACAATTATATATCCGAGATTACGATACAGCAAATATATTTTTTCCCTACAGAACACAAAAGCGTAAAATCTCGTTTGAAAACATCTAAAAAATAACCATCAACCATTCAAGTATACTGCAAAGAAGTTAAAACCTCAATTTGTGGGAGTAAAAGATAAAATTAAGTTCTTATCACAATGATGGTTCATTAGCATATAAAGAAACATTGACAACGTGAATAATGATAATATTAATATAAAATAATTAATATAAACCCAATTATCATCCTTTGTTCATTCGATACAAAAATATCCAATAATTTAATATTTCCTTTTTTTAATAATTATGAAATAAAACAGCTTTTAAGAAAAGGAATAATTCAATTTTAATTGCACATAATTTACATATAATTAACCCATTTCATTGCCTTCTTTCCTCTCCAAGCTAATTGCTTCCTGGCTTCATCAACAGTTGGTCGTGTACTTCGGTGGTTTTTATTATCGCCCACCGAGTATGAAATCATGTCCTGGAAAACGCAACGAGTCCTTCATGTCGACTCACATGAGCGACTCCTGAGAGGTGAGGCAATTTATGTGGTGGATGTGAAAAATATGTCGACATTCTCTTCGGTTCTTAGAGGTCACGGACTTCAAATTCTTCTTCGAGTAATTGCTGAAGGCTATATTTGTCATTCCAAAGACCATCTCGGATCAAATGGATTATTCTACTAAACCTGACATTTTTCTCAAATAAATGTTCATCATTAAAGTACTCGCTGAGCTGAACAACACTCATTGAGTTAACAGCACAATTAAATAAGAGTGGGAGGTCCCAAACTATCTTTTAAAAATAATATAAATAAAGAAGAAAATAAAAAAAAAGAAAAGAAGGCAGGCAATAAATAATGAACAGAATTAAATTAGCTTCAAAATATTTATTATAGTTCTACACGTTTCAAGCCCTATCCGTTGCATCAATGGGTGCTTAACATAATAACTATTTCCGGTTCATAATTAAAGGCTATAAACACTCCATTTGGCTAAATTTGATCCCGTCACTCCAATGACTATTTATTAAAACTATGTAGGGAGTGTCGATTAAAAAAAAAATCCCTAAATGCACACGTCCCCCAAAATCCCATAATTTGCAAATTTTAGTATATTGCATTTTACGTTTTATATTTTTTCTCTTTGATCATTTTTTTTCCTTATTATCAATTATAAAAGTTTTTATATCAAATTTATGGTCAATTTTTATTATATTATTCAAAAAGTGCCGATTTTTGATAATTCGATATTTTCTTGACCAATTGTCCGAATTTAGCTATACCTATATAAGATTTTTGACACCTGTCTTTCATGTAACTGAAACGCTTTTTATTCTCTTATCATAACACTAAGATAATATAAATCATAGAAAAAAAAATTACATATATTGAAATAAACAAATAGTATATTTTTCTAAGTTATTATGATGAATGTCACTTTTTTTTGTTCCTCAGGGCTTCAAAAAATTCATCTTACATCGCGTTATATGCATCATGATATTTGTAGTTTAATTGTCTTCTTATGCAGCGAAATGTTGATAATAATTTTCAATTTTTTTTATCTTCCTTCAAAAAATCCCAATCTCTCTCTCTCTCTCTCTCTCTCTCTCTCTCTCTCTCTCTCTCTCTCTCTCTCTCTCTCTCTCTCTCTCTCTCTCTCTCTCTCTCTCTCTCTCTCTCTCTCTCTCTCTCTCTCTCTCTCTCTCTCTCTTTTTCTCTCTCTCTCTCTCTCTCTCTCTCTCTCTCTCTCTCTCTCTCTCTCTCTCTTTTTCTCTCTCTCTCTCCTCGCTTCATTTCTTCTCATTCCAGCTCTCTCTTGACTTACATTTTTCTATCTAAGTATTATGTACCTGGACCGGTTTTCTTTCTCTAAACATTCTGAAGCCGAACCAAGCCAGAACAACACGGTTGCTCCTTCCCGACTACACGTACAAGAACTACGGTACATCCACTCCCAGGCCGGCTATTTTTAAAACCATCCCTTCGAGAGATGACTAGATAAAATTCCGAGGGGGGGAGGGGAGCTTTTTATACAGGGAGATCTCGTCGGCCTGGAGGAAGCATTTCAAGATGGCGCGTTCCGCCATTTTCTCACACGTGTGCCCTGGCCACGATTCCCGGAGGGTTTCGCCACGCTATTCCTGTCTTCGCCAGACGAGCGGGAGTAAACTCGGTTGGAAGCTACTGTAGTCAATCTTGCTGATCAATTTGAACAATTGACTATATACCAAAAACTGTGTAGTAGATCATCGCATTTAGAGCATCTAAGTACATACGGCAAAAAAAAAAAATTGTACTATTTTACAGTATCTGGTGACATATTATTGTCCATGAACTGTAATAGCCAGATCAATAAAGCAAACTGTGTGTACGGTATTTTCTACAGAAATTTTGTCACTCTTCCAGCCGATAAACTCTACATTAGCAACAGTCTATCTAGCTGTATCTGTCATTGTTATGCTTAACAAACGTTTTTGTGCCCAAGCAACTCAATGTCGTACATGTGTTATTGACTATTGTTTCAAAACTCTGTACAGTACAGTAGAAGAGTAAATTGAACTAGTACGGCTCAAATGGCTTTTTAGCATTCTCTTGTTGGCTCGAAACTTGTGTCATTATTTACTTCAAGCCGATTTGAAACAATTTTGGAATCAACTAACCAAAAGCCACACTAAAAGAAATCAATATATCCAAGGAATCAGTAAAATTAATTCAAAAAAAGTGTTCATAGCTCAGAACTCGATAGGAATGTCCATTTTGCGCGATGCGTTTTGTGGTTTACTTTGTAAAGGCTATTATTTTGCATATCATTGGTATTTTGACACATAGACAAATAAATTATAATTGTTTCAAGTGAAGACAACACAGGCATGTAATGTCAAATTTTCTTTCAGGGCAGAAAATATATTTTTAAGGTCATAATTGGGCTTGTTAAGGTGTAGTCACGTATAAACAATCAGGTAGAGTAAATCTACTGAAATTATTTGCGTGCAAAAACCTAGGAGTTAATTAATTCAGTTAATTTGGTGAAATATATACTAAAGATATTTTTTTGTGAATCTGAGTGAAACTAAATGTCTATGATATATTAAAATTTATTTATTTATTACAAGGTAGAAATTGTCAGGGTTCGGTCGTTGTGTCTTAATAAAACTACATTTTTATGTGAAAATGGGTTTTATTGTTTGCCGTTTATGGGTTTTATTGTTAGGGCAAACTATGAAATCCATTTTCTCATAAAACTTGTAGTTTCTTTAAGACACAACGACCGAACCATGACAATTTCTACGCTTGCAGCAAAAACGGTCAGCGATCTCCTCTCAATGAAATATTTATTTATTATCGTATTGTCACAGATTAGTCCGACTATGACAATTCCATAGTACATCATGTCCCATGATTCTCATAAATTCATAAACTGTAGCTTTATATTATGGATATTTAATAAAATACTACAAATATAAACGCAGATAAATTATTGGTCAGTAGCGGAAATAAAGGAATAGAAAGGTTGATTTAATATTATAATAAAGGTTAGATTGATTGAAGCGAAGTTGCAAGACCGTTGATCATGATTGCAGCTTATCATGAAACCGGATCGCCCTTGCACGCTTCCATGCAGTTCGGCTCGCCGGGAATAAGCAAGACCTTGTTCGCAATCCATTGCAAGCAATGCACCCTTCCGTCCATATTAATACGCCAAATAGAATTGGGGAGGATGTGCCACTTTGCACAACACCTCAACTTGGCACGTTGAACGGGTGCAATATCCAGATCTGGAAATAAAAAAAAAAAATCCTCGCCTAATTTGCATAATTGATGCAAAATTATACTACGCGCAACTTTTTTTTTTCTTCTCGTTGTTTCCTTCTCATTTAAAGACTGGAATCGAGTGTAGTATTCCAAGGGAGATTTCTTTTCATGATGATGGGTCTCGCTGAGAAGATGGTTGTTATTTTCTTCAGAACGACTTGACTACCAGGATTCTAAATTGGAGCGTTCTGTTCAAGTCGGAAGTCGTAATGCGTATCCCTGAGAAATGTTTTAACGGCTTTCTTTGCTTCGCCTGAGGGAAAATGGCCATTATAAATTATATTTATTATTCTATATGAAAATACCTTCATCAGAACTTCGCTAAAATAGTTTTAAAACTTAAGCCGCCTCTTCAGGAGGTAAAATCTCAAAATAATAAAACGTTCTCAACAGCCACGAGGTACCAATAATAGTGCACGCATAATTTATGCTGTTAATTCAACTACTGAGTGGAAATTTTAATAAAGAGTTACACAAATTAAATTGAAGTTTTGCTTGTACAATTTGGTTGTTGTACACAAATTAATAAAAGTCTATATTTGTTCATCAGCTTCTCTTATGTATTTCGACTCTCTTTAAAAAATAAAACATAACAGAAAAATTGGTGATATTCCGAGGTATTAGACCACATAAAACCCAGTCGTACATAATACATTTAGCAACAACTATCATGACAGATCTCCCGGTAGGAAATGCGTGCCCTAATATCGTCGCAGCAAGATAAAAAAAATACGCAACAAAAAAATAAAAGTTTCAAAATACGCATAAAATTTAAAAGAATAGTAAAATGAAGTAAGAATATAACATGAAATTAACTTTTAAAAATCGTAGACTATGTTTTTTTAATATTGGTTAAATCTTTGGTTCATTTTTAGAGCAATATACACATCTTTAGTACAGGAATAAGCAACTTACATTCTCTTCTTATCAGTTTTTAGTAAGTGTTCAAATAAGATATTTTTAATGCATATGATGCAGTACACGTATTGTACCAGCAAAAATTTTGTTGTGGGTTTTTAGAGTTGTTTAAGCCATAACTTAACTTATTGAGAACTAACTTAACCGATAAGTGCATGAAACAGAAATTCGAGGGATTAATTAGGGGTAAAATAATTAATAACTTGAGGGAGAGGTAAGATCAATGATAGACATAGAAAATTTATGTTCTTCGCCGACGTTTTCTGCAGGGAACTTCCCTAAATCGGCAAGTATATGTCATAATTCAATATTTATTAAATATTGTAAAAAGAAAATAATTAAATGACGTATCCAAATGAATAAATATTAGCAAACATAAGGCAAGAGAAAATAGCTTTTTCCTTACAATAGAAAGTTTGACAAAATCCTCTCTTGATGAAATGCTCTTCACAAATCCACAGAGTCCTCTAGCTAGAAACCTTCTCTAGAGGTGACCAAATGCCATTGAGCCCGTGATCGACTATTCGTGATCCGGAGTCAGGGCCTCGGCTCATTGAAAGGACGGTATTTGTCCTGATGAGGCCTCCTTCTTGTGGCAGAAACGTGACAAACCAGGCCCTCTTTATCCTCTCCTACTTCCATAATGCAACCAGTTCACGATTGAGAAATGCACCTCTTTCTGTCAGGTAGGGACTTGTCATCCAAAGCTCATTTGCAAGGTATCTAAATTTGTCTGTTTGCTGTCCAGTACCCATAAAGATGGTACATTTTCGTTGAACTTTGGTGCGAATAGTCAAGATTGATAACAGTCGGGATTCCGCCACTGAGACATGGTCTTTTTGGTTCATAAACGATTACGGTTCAGGGTTAATAAGGCTTTCAGAAACATTTCATATATATATATATATATACATAAGTTCACTCATAATCCTAATTAAAATGAATACATATTTCGTTCAGAACCCTTAATAATCCACATAAATTCACACAACCTACAAAATTCTGAACTTTGAATGTAAGTAGCTGTCTTATATCAACAACACTAACAGCCTTCAAATGATAAGGACCCTCATGCGAGCCAGGAGAGAAACCCTAAACCTAAACAGGAAGCCTTGGAGTTCTGATGATAGTGCCCTCTGCTCTCTTTGCAACATGAAACAACCCGAAGATATCATCCATTTCCTAGCTGTATGCCCAATCCTCTCCGAAATAAGAGTAAACATATTCCACAATAATAGATTAACCCACACGCAAGCAATAGACTATTTGAACGGCCAGGACTACTCAAAATTATACCACTACGTTAAAGAGGCAATGAATTTTAAATTTCATTATCAGGAATAAGGAGGATCAATTTTTGTTTTACTTATTTATTTGTTTTTATGTTATTTCAAATCTCTTATAATGTTTTTATTTTATTTTAATGTATATAATATTATGTGGTGTCGCTTAGCTGACGGATTATATCCAAGCTTATGTAAATTTATTGTAAATTTCTCAAGGACTTATTATTTGTATATGTATATAATAAATTTCACTTTACTACTACTACTACATAATCCAAATAACTAATGCTCTGAATTCCATTCAAGCATACATAGTGCTTAAGTGTTCAAAGGTTGATATACGTCATTGTATCAGTTCTATGAAATACGGTCGTATAAATGTAATAAGACGCTTTTAAGACGTTCGTGACGCTTTAAGTGCGGTTATTTCAGCGTCAGTCCTATTGTAGCGGTATGACATTTACTGCACGTTTTATGTCGAACTTTAGTCAAGTACTCGATACCTAGAGTTCAGACAATGTTTCGATTCGCTGTAGATGATTCTCAATAGATGAATATCTGTAGATTCTCGTTCGACACTTTCAACACAAAAGTGCCATAATCAGAGATCATCAGCTGATTTAGGGAAGTTGGTTGATTTAAGCCAATAGTATCTGTTGTACTTTCGCTTAAAAAAAAAAAAATAATGTCCCCACAATCAACCATAGCTTTTACTATCGAATCCACGTTTAGAAAAGGAAACAAAGTGGAAACAATGAAGCCAATTATAGACAAGAATGCCGCAGATTTCCGATAATTCTTCGGACAGGTTTGCCGGTATATCTCACATACGTGACCACTGAGTCAGTACTTTCTAGAAACAAGGCCAAACTCCTGTCGGTCCGCCAGGTGGGACTAAAAGTCACATCCTATTTTGAGCTTCACGAAGCACAACAACCATAAGGGACATAGATAATATATGTCGTACTGTTATATGTTTATATTTAATTTCAATACCGTAAAAAAAATACTTTATTACCTTTAGTATTCCACAGCCAGGAAATGATTATACTTAAGCACTTAAATTTTGGATTTAGGAGGTTCAATGGCGGTGACTGTTGATGGAAAACCATTTCCCTTATTATGGCTTGAAAATTGTGAAAACCTACATATATACAACCCACAAGAAAAACATGAGTAGAATTTATTATGCCGATAATATTCAAAAGGCTACTGAACTCCGGAGTAGTGCAAGGCTTAATGCTTGGTCTGTTGTTGTTTTCCATTTTCATTTAATTTTTGTTTCTATAATTTTTAATCGTTTTCCGTTCTCCTTAGAGTTATTTACTTCATATCGTCGATACAAATGCAAAGTATCGAATATGAAAATCTCCACTTTCCTGAGTGAAAAAAAAACCCCTATATTCATTACTTTGCTTTGGGACAGTCAAATAGTCGGTAGATTCGACCTTTTTACAGTGGTTACTCTCCCCTTTCAATGAGTGAACATAGGTTCGAGAATTTGCAGTACATCAGTCCAACAGCAATCAGTATAGATTGAAAATGAAAAATGCGTTTTTTTTCACATTCGATACTTTGCATTTGTATGAAATTGGAGCTGAATTGAAATTAAAGAAAGACAATCTCACATAATCCCCCAATATCTAATTTACCAATTTTTTTGATTAATGAACTCGTCCATTCATTTTTTTTTTTTTTTTTTTTAAAAAGTCAGTTATCGAGTTTCTTGGCCAAAATAATCGTTAGTTCACTGTTTTGGGTTCTATTTTTGACTCTCTTGGGTTGATATTGTTGTACTTAATTTGCTTTTTAAGTCATATATATTTTCTGTCTGTTTTTAGTTGTTAACATTTTAATTCGACTTTTTTTTTTAATGTTTTTAATTTAGATATTATTTTAGATTACAGATCACTTTTGATATTGTTATGTTGTGTCGGACAGATAATGAGAACTTGTGTTGAAAGCACTTTATGAAGTTTTTGTTTAATAAGAAGACACACTTAACAGCTGCTTTATTTTCTCGTTTCCACGTGTACGGAAGTTTTGAATAAGCTGCCTTATAAGAAAATATCATTCAATATTTGAGGCGTCTAGAAACAAAACAAGACACATCATTAAAACCAATTTGTTCAGAAAACACCAAAAACAGTATAATGTTTAATTTTATACATGTGTACAATCTTCTTAAAAGTTGTATGTATCACGGAAGAATGTTTTTGAGGAATTTGAGAAGTTTATCTGTCATATCTATTTTGAAGGAATTTTTATTTTTAATGTGTCATACTTTCACTGATTCTACTTTCCACTTCAGCATTAAAAAACACCATGATCTATTGAGTTTTGAAAATCCTTTTCTTTACCATTATATAGAGGACATTTCGAACTTTTAAAATCAACTGTTATCTCAAAATCTTAAAAATAATGATTTGTCTCGTTTTGATTCTAGACGCCTCATTTATACTCCCCGAATCGCCCAGATTTTCCCTGAAATTGTTTTCCGAAAACAACTTTCATTATAAATACAGGGCCAAATATATGTGTCTTTATGTTATATGTTTATGTTTTATTGAATGTCAAAGGCTCGCAGATTTTTTATAAGCTTACTAAAGGTTATAATACCAAATTCTGTAATTCATTCCTTCAGAATTCTTACAAAAAATCGGCAAACAAGGATTTCAGCTCAAAGGAAGCCATCTGAAATATATAAAAGTCAGAACACCATGTAGGCGGCATGGCTGGTCTTTGATGTGGCAACAAACGTACATTAGGCCCACTGTATTATATTAACATTATTATTACGTATTATATATCATAGAGCAGATGTAGCAGAGGGGACTGTAGAGAAATGTTCGCGTTTTGATTTATAAGATCCCCGTTAATAATTTAATAACGCGCCTAAGTAGATGTTGGATTTGCAAGTCTAATGCTGACACGAATGGAAGCTTTATGATGTCGAGGTGTACTCTTTGAGATTCAGACTTATCTTCCTATTTGTTTCTTACCGCCTTTATTGCTTACATTATGAATTATAGGCCGGTTCTCTTGCTGGCTTCTCACTGTAGGATGGTTCATTATTTCTGTTTTATTGTAGTACTATTCGATTATTGTCGATAAAGCGATTTCCTTTCACTTGGGGATCTGATCGTTTACCTTACATTGATATGACTTATCAAAGAGACTTGATTTTTTTGTCAATTGTGTTTACGGTAGTACCATTTACAACTCGATGATAAGAAACATTCTCCCTCATACTTGGAATCGGTTTTAGGCAGCATTTTTTGTTCTTATAATCAGTATTTTTAAGAATAGTCGTAACCATATAAACACATATTTTAAAACAAATATTCATAAATGTGTTATAAAGTAAATTGGTAAGTAAAATTATACCTTTATGTTTTCATATATATATATGTATAAAATTGGATGCTCTTATAGTAAAAGGTTTAAAATTAAATAATTAAAAAGTTTAAGGGTAATAGCCTATATGTATAAAAAATAACAATAAAAAAAATGTTCAATATAAGTGTACAAATTCTAAAACAAATTATACCCAATTGCGAGCATTGACAACACTATTTTTTGCCATGAAAACCAATAAAAATAAAACTATATAAAAAAAATGGCTTTTGTTATAGTTCGAGATGTGCCACGATACTTGCAAGTTACTGTGTGAATGATATTTATCATTAAAAAAAAAACAAAAAAAAAACGTAATTCCCGGAACTATGCTTCATGAAAATAGATTTATATTTATAAGTTTCATCAAAAGGTTGACATTACCATATCGTAGTTTATTTTATTGTTTTGTCATGATTTTATCAGACATAGATCATACTTGAACGTTCAGATATAAATTCATATAAGGTCTGTGTTTTGTCTTTTCTAAACCTTCAACTTCATTTCTTCGAATTTTCTTCGTGTTAAAATAAATATGTGAATTATAAGAAAATGATAATAATATATTAAAATATACAGAAAGAACAAAAAATTGAAAACGTAAGCAAAAATATAAGTGATGGCCGACAAAATATTTGTACAAATACTTTTATTTTAAAATCTTTCTTATGTATATAATCTGTTTTTATCTCAGAATAATTTGTTTGAGTTTAATTTATTTATTTAATTTTTTATACATACTTATTATTTATATAGTTAACTAACTGACGAAATTACTTAGCTGTTGTGCAGATCAATAAACAAATATTCTAGCAACGTGATATCATACTCACTCGATATCATAATGGCGTTGTTTAATAGTTAGTAATCAGCCTAAACTTATCAACATATTATCTATAATTAATTCTGTTTTATTGAGGTCAAATAAATTAATTTCTAATTAAAAGGAAGGAATAATTAATGCAATAGGTATAAGTTGTATTTTTTGTTATTATAAATTATGTTTATTGTTAATTGGTATGAAAACAAAAGTAATTCTCACCATATGGGAAGCATCGGTGCGAGTATAACACAGCCCCCCCCCATAACATATTCGTCCTGAATAAATTAGTCAGCAATTATTATTGTGTAAGTATCAATGCAAATGGCCCATTTATATATTGAAAAAATATTCATATCTAATTTTTAAATCATTTTCATATCTCCAAAATTATCAATGATGTATCCCATTTATTGGAAACAAAACAAATATTATAGTAATATCATAGAGAAATAATGAAGGATACGATTTCTAAATCTTGATAACTCTTCGCAAAGGATTGTTCACGCTCTACGAAAATGGTTTGATTTTTTTCTTTTTTCTTTATTTGGGCATGCAAATATTTTCTCAAAACTGAAAGAATCAGCCGCTGGGATACTCTTTTTTCCTAAAAATAAAATTGAAAAAAGCTATAGAGCCTAAAATTTTCGGTTAATAGGTGTCCAGATAAATTTGTTATAGACAAGAAGACTTGTAAGTCAAAAGTGTTACATCTTTTTAAATATTAAAGAGAAAAAAAAATAAGAGAGGTTTCTGGTACTCAAAAAGATTTGTGTTTCTTGGATGTTTTCTTACCCTAGGCATTTCTTACAAAAAAAGGCTGCCTTAGGTCATGCCGAAAAGTCCAAATTCTCAGAAAATCTGTCTGATTTTCTTAGCCTGAACCTACTTATTCCTAGCCTTCAACCTACTTATTCCGGCCAACTTTTAGTCCGTCTATTAGGACTAAAGATTTTAAATGAAAAACCAACCCCTAAATATAAAAATACCCTTCACGATTCTTTTATCCTAGAAAAATATCAATTTAACATTCAAAATTAATGAGATATTTTTATTCTAAAAATCGTTAAAATTATGACAGCAGAAATCAGCTGTTTACTACAGATATGAATGAGGAAAACTTCTTATAATTATTTTTGACGTTCTGTTGTAGGAGCTAAGGAAAAACAATAGCAATTTATTATATCACATTTTCATAATATATAATGTTTTGTTTGTTATTGTATATTTTCACACGTTAAGAATGAAGTAATTACAACTTTTTATATAAATAAATTATTTAATTATATGTGTTTATCAGAAGCTTCATACCTAACCACATTCCTAAGAAAGGTGACTAGAGTACACCGCATACCTAAAGAATTTGCTTAAAATAATCTATTTGAAAACATGTATCTTTTTTTCCTTCCTTCAAAGAAAATTTACAAAACGAAATTGCTCATTTGCGCAAGTGCATGTTATTTTCGTCTTTCCCCGTACAACAAAAACAAGTATCATAAATAGTGTAGTTCTGTTATGAACAGCTGACTCAATCTTTATTTTATTTTGTTTATATTTGTTATGAACAGCTGACTCAATCTTTATTTTATTTTGTTTATATTTGTTATGAACAGCTGACTCAATCTTTATTTTATTTTGTTTATATTTGTTATGAACAGCTGACTCAATCTTTATTTTATTTTGTTTATATTTGTTATGAACAGCTGACTCAATCTTTATTTTATTTTGTTTATATTTGTTATGAACAGCTGACTCAATCTTTATTTTATTTTGTTTATATTTGTTATGAAGAGCTGACTCAATATTTATTTTATTTTGTTTATATTTGTTATGAAGAGCTGACTCAATCTTTATTTTATTTTGTTTATATTTGTTATGAAGAGCTGACTCAATCTTTATTTTATTTTGTTTATATTTGTTATGAAGAGCTGACTCAATCTTTATTTTATTTTGTTTATATTTGTTATGAAGAGCTGACTCAATCTTTATTTGATTTTGTTTATATTTGTTATGAACAGCTGACTCAATCTTTATATTATTTTGTTTAAATTTGTTATGAACAGCTGACTCAATCTTTATTTTATTTTGTTTATATTTGTTATGAAGAGCTGACTCAATCTTTATTTTATTTTGTTTATATTTGTTATGAAGAGCTGACTCAATCTTTATTTTATTTTGTTCCCCAACTTCTAATGGGTCATTTTATAATATTTTTTTTACAACATGCTTTTCATCTGTACGGTACGGGCAAATAAATAACTTGGTTCAGGAGTAACTAATGAAACGATTTAATTTTTTTTTATACATTACTTCTTTCTTCTCAGACATCCAAGATGTGTGCCGATTTTCGTTGTAATATAAAAAATATTTTGACTGTTAGGGTAATATAATTAATTTCGGTCCGATGGGCCGATTTTACTCTTTTATTTTAATCTTTTAACTGCTTGATATGTGGGTATTAATATACACTAACTATTCTTTGACAAAACAAACCCCAGAAATTGTGTCCACATTCGTGTTAGCACAAATACATATGTAAAGATGTAATCACAAAAATATACCTAAATTTTATCGGGGGTCATATTAGGTACTCGAAACATATACAGTAATTACGACAACATATTTAAGTAACGTAGCAAAACGTATAATATAGGACGTCTGGTAAAAATAATGGTATTCAACTCAAAACAAATTCACACATGTAGACGAATTAAAAACACCAAAAGATTCTGTATTAGCAGAAACCACCCAATTTGGGGAAAAAAGATATTAACCAGGCTTGGAATCGGACACTGCTAACTCACTTATGCTTATCTAAAGCAAAGGACTGACAAACCAAGATACAAACAAACACACGTACCATGCAAACGTAGAGACACACAAAAGTTACATAAAATATTAGCTCAACAAGTACTCAACAATTGGAATATTGAGTGTCCATCAAAATACATAAAATATTATGTGGTTTGAATTATTTCTTGTGGATTTGTCAGTTTTTGTGATACAGTAATAAGTAATGAGTGGTAATAATTGGCATGATGTTTTCCATCTAGCCTCTGTTCATGCGTGTTTTGTTTTTGTACGTTTTCCTTGTGTTATGTTGTAGATTTTTTGTAAATAACAACAAACAGGACTTAAAAATTTGCTAAAGAGCTACTATTCAAGTAGCTGTTATCCTATAGGAATCTATTGTTACTTTATTGAGATGTTTAAGTAATCTCTTAAAGTGACCGCGTTAATAACTGTGACTAACTCGGGGATTTTTTTTTTTTACTCCCTAACCCAAAGCGCAGGAGAAGTTTTTTGTGTGGGTTTTACCAATTAGTGGCAACGGGGGGTCGGTCCACAAAAAATATCTATATACCGTGCGGGAATAAGAAGAAAAGAAAAAAGTCAAATAAGAAGTATAGAAGATCCAAGTCATCAATAGGCGATTATTTATCGAAGAGAGTGAGTCAGATCGAACTGCTTGTCAGCTCTTATTAGGACCAGGCAGATTTGTAGTTGTTGAAGAGAGGGGGGGGCTGCTTCTGAAGACATAGTGAAACTCTAATTATTATGTAACTTATGTAAAAATTCTAACACATTTATTTTACCACTAGAAAAAAACTAGTAAATTTTTGTAAACTAATGATGACAACATTAATTACATTTTTCAACTAAATATATCTTGATACAAGTTGACAGATGAAAGGAAATATTATTAGAAATGAAGACTAAATCTTTTCGACATGTTATTAACTTTTAAATTTTGAGGAAAACGTGATTTTGGATGAAGGGTTATAATTTAACTTTCTATTCTGCGTTATTAGTTTAATATCTCAGGCTAGGATTTGTATGCCCTGATCAAAAAAAAGTTGTTTTAATGATATATTTTTAAAATTTATTTATTTAAAGACTTGTATCTCCAGTGATTTCGATTTTAAAATATACAAAATATATATGAATGTATGTATATATATATATATATATATATATATATATATATATATATCGAAAATATATTCTGTTTCCAAAGAAATCCAGAAATATCTTGAATGATTCTTTGGCGCCCGGTTAAGAACTCACGAATAAGATAACATAACTTTCATCCATCAACGGAAAGAACTTGTATAAGATTTTAAAGTTTTCAACGAGACCCATAAGAGACCTTTATTCATTTATGGTTTCATACTTTTTTATGTTGTTTATGTTTGGCCCAACTCTGGTATAGTAACAGTTATAAAATTATGCTACGATAATTTTGTTATATTTTTTTATTAATTCGGCGCATCTGAATTAAGGCTAGTAACGCCCTCATAATAAATAACCTTAATATTTATAAAATTACTAAATCTTTCAAAACTCGAAAAGGTAACTATTTTACCAACTAAAATAAAAATGAGGATAATAAAACTTAAATATAGGGATCCAGTGGGTCAATTCTTTTTTTCTTTTTTTTTTTTTTTTTTTTTTTTTAGTTCCAAGAAAATATCATTTTTTATGTGACCAGACTAAGAGACAAAGATTTTTAAGGGTAATTTTTGATAAAGAGGATTGATGAAAAATTAAGTTCAATTTTCAAATATCAAGGAAATGTATTCAATTCTCCATCTATCAATAAATTAAATAAAAAATCGTGTTTATCTGATCACATGATAGCATATATACATGAAGCCTCAAGAACATTTTTTTTTTTATTTGGGAAATAATTATAATCAAGCCAGATTAATTTTGTTTCCTTTAATTACTAATTTAACAGTTAATTAAAAAACAACACAAAATCTGAATGTGGATTACTAGGCCAATGAAAAGAAACCCTGACTAATTATTTATCATTTTCATAAAACAAATATAATACTTTAATATAATAATAACAATAATGAAAGAGTGAATAAACAATATAAACCTATTTCCTTAATAATAAAAACGAAACATATAAATATTCCTGTAATAGTGCATTTATAATTTGTATTAAAATATACCTTCTATTCGACTTGTAATTAGGCTTTATCGGTTCAAATTATTATATATTTGTCGAATTTGTTAACTTTTTTTAGTTTACATACAGGAAAATAAAGTTCGGATAATTTATTCGTTTTTGGTGCAACCTGTAATTAAATCACTAAAAAATTGTTGTTTTTGCGAAATAAATAAAGTAAAAAATAATAGAAAATTTAAAACAACGCGTTTTTTTTTATATATTTAACAGTGATGAAAAAAAACGTGTAAATAATATATTTTAAACAATAATCTGTGATAAGTTAATAACACTATTACAGAAAGTAATCTGCTGTGATCAATTTAATAAACAAAATAAATTCTTAAATTGTACAATCAGAGACAAAAACATTCTATCTTAATTATAGAATAAAAATACCGTAATATAAACATTTAATGCGCAACCGAATAATGAAATAATTACTATATATTTAAAGAAATAAAATATATTTAGCGAAGATCCTACTTGTAGCGAAAATAAATGTTAAAATAACATAGTGACAACAATTAAATGATAAATCCGTATATTAGAAGTGAAAAATGATCCACATTACGCTTTAATATGTACGTTAGACCTGCGTGAATTAAAAGATTGTTTCCATAAACAATTTTGATATTAAAATAGTCAAAAAATATAGTGTAAACCTGGAACTCACAACATAACAAATGGACAACGAAATAACCACAATATTTTAAACAATATAGTGCTTAGTACACGAGGAACACCTAAATTTCTCACAATACAAAAAAATTTAATATACATAATTATGTATCAACAGAAGAATATTAATAATAAAGTAGCTATACTACTTGGTAAACAATATAGTTCCCGCAATAGAGTCGATTAATAATATTCGCCAAGGTGTTTAAAATTAAATGGGATATGAGGATTACTTAATACAAAATAATAAGAGGCACTTAGAGCGGCTTAACAACCCCATTTGCTTCCATTAAATAATTATTTCTTACGCTAACAGTTATAATTTAACATTATTAACTTTTACTATCGCTACCTATTAAGTAGGCCTGGTTCGTCTTCGGCTCTTCTTTCCTTTCCTCCACTAATTTTGTTGCAATAACACAAATTGAAATTGTTGTATTGTTTCTTAAATTAAACAGTGTTACTTTATTCATAACACTTGTCATTAGCCTATTATTTTAGTCGTCAAAATTGGATTGTGTCTTTAATTCTTTAAAGCATGATAGACTAAGTCGTCTTCACTAGGATTGTGTCTTTAATTCTTTAAAGCATGATAGACTAAGTCGTCTTCACTAGGATTGTGTCTTTAATTCTTTAAAGCATGATAGACTAAGTCATCTTCACTAGGATTGTGTCTTTAATTCTTTAAAGCATGATAGACTAAGTCGTCTTCACTAGGATTGTGTCTTTAATTCTTTAAAGCATGATAGACTAAGTCGTCTTCACTAGGATTGTGTCTTTAATTCTTTAAAGCATGATAGACTAAGTCGTCTTCACTAGGATTGTGTCTTTAATTCTTTAAAGCATAATAGACTAAGTCATCTTCACTAGGATTGTGTCTTTAATTCTTTAAAGCATGATAGACTAAGTCGTCTTCACTAGGATTGTGTCTTTAATTCTTTAAAGCATGATAGACTAAGTCGTCTTCACTAGGATTGTGTCTTTAATTCTTTAAAGCATGATAGACTAAGTCGTCTTCACTAGGATTGTGTCTTTAATTCTTTAAAGCATGATAGACTAAGTCATCTTCACTAGGATTGTGTCTTTAATTCTTTAAAGCATGATACACTAAGTCGTCTTCACTAGTATTGTGTCTTTAATTCTTTAAAGCATGATAGACTAAGTCGTCTTCACTAGGATTGTGTCTTTAATTATTTTAAGCATGATAAACTAAGTCGTCTTTACTAGGATTTGATTTGGGCAGGCTATATTATTTAATGAAAAGTATAATATTGCTCTGACGATAAAACGCCCACTCACTCCACAAGTTTTATATACCTACATTACGCTGAGAACAACGCATACACCGTAAAGCATTACTTTAATAAGACTATCCTGTACCCCAAAATCAATCGTACCTATACATTTTTTTTTTTTTCTCGGTGCATCGATGGCTACGGCCATTAGCACCGTTATAAATTTTAGTATTGTTGTTTCATAATTTAATAAAGTAATCGATTTTTTTTCTTGATTTAGTCAGTTGAAATATTTAAGAGTTTGATTAATGCTAAAACTGGGTTCTTCATTGTTGAAGTGTTTGTAGAAACAGTGTTCAAATAATTTATTATTTTTTAATGTATCTGTCAAACATAAATAATGTCGGATTTCATGAATTATTATGTAGAGTGATTTCTTCAAACGCTCATATAACCAACTAAAAAAACGAATTAATCAATTTTACTAGTTCCTTGTTTAAAATTGTTGTAATGAATAAATAATGTGAAATAAAATATTAAAAAACTTTTAATATTATTTCCCTCCCAGCAATTATGACGAGGCTACTCTTTACAACGATCCGTGATGAAAAGTTACTTAAACCTCATTGCTTATATTTTTTTTTTTTTATTTTTTTTTTATTATTCTTTTTTTACGGCGCATCTACAACTTGGCCATTAGCGCCGCTTATATTTTATTGTCAGTAGTATTACTATAACTTGTTATTTTTATAAGCACCGGGCTATCGTTAGATTACTACCTTTCCTAAAAATCCATGTTCGAGCAAAGACTTTTTTTCAGCTACCACATTGGTAGCTGAAAAACAAAAAACTAAACCTGCTACAACCAGGAATCGAACCCTCATTTCTTTAGGCAGAAATTAGACACGCTATTCACCCTGACCTGGAAATATTCAATTTAATGTCGTATAAGATCCATCAGATTGAAATGCAGTTTAAGTCCCCCACAATAATCACAAAAACATCATTCATCGATCATATACTTCAGATTGGATACTGCATTATTGGAGAGAGTGCGCCACAGAAATACCTATATATTACTCCTCGTTTATTCATGAGTAGATTTCCTCCTTGTCGAGAATGAGAACCTCGTGAGAGGTGTGTGAAAGCCCGCTAGCACGAATACATTATCGATACTCATTTGAATAAATGTATCGATTATTAAGGGATGACAATATTCAGGGATAAATATATACGGGAGGGGGAGGGGAGGGACGGTGTGATCTATCACATTAAAATCCTTGTTTGAATAAATAAATAGTAATTTAAATAAATGAATTTCAAAAAGATTTCGCTAGCTCTAACAATTTGATCACATTCGAACGTGCTTCCTTCGTCTTGTTATTATGCATTATTTCTTAGTTGTGGAATTATTACAGACCAACTATTTCATTTTTATATATATATATATATATATATATATATATATATATATATATATACATAATTTTATGTATTTAATTATGTATCTAATAACAAATTATTGCTTTTTGGTCTACTAATCAAAATAAAGGAGTATACATTAAACAGAAAGGTCAAGAAAGCAGTATAAAGAGTAGTCCTGGCATAGAAATTATATGAAAAAGAAGTAGGGACTAATAAATTATTTTAAAAAGAAGGACAAGAGAAAAAGTCCGACTCGCAGGAACTGCATCATCTTAGCGCGGTTCCGTTCTTATCTCTAGACTCATTTAAAATGATTAAAATAGAAGATGTTATTATTTTGGGTCCACATTTCTAGAAAGCATGAAGATTAGATAGTTAGCCGTCGAGGTGATAAGTAAAGATGGAATGGTTGGGATTCGGCTAAATAAACCTCAATACGATTTTTGTTAAAAAAATCTATATTTAGGACATTTTGGCTAGTCAGTGGTAGCCTTCGTCAGCAATGAAAGTGCCGGGAGGTAGAGGAGGACCAAAGTTGACAGTTCCATCTTTACTCTCAAGAAAGGTGTTATTTACGATCTTACCTGGGTGGGTCCCCGCCCTAGGAAGGACCCCGCTAGGCATTTGAAAAGCTATATTATCTTGGAAATCCATATCTCTAAGATTAAATTGTTTTTCTTAGTTTTCTTAACCTGATTTGTTATCAAATACATTATCCAACTATAAGCAGTTAAAAAATAACAAGGAATAAAAACAGACAAAAAGAACAGTTCGAATAAGGGAAATCAATTACTTTAAAGTTTTAAGCACTTATTTCTCTGATTGACATCGTCTAATCAAAACTTTCAGCAGAACCTTTTTTGTAGAGCATTTAGTAAGCTTTTCAATGGTATTCTTCCGTTTCCCAAGATACTCAACCTTTTTCGAGATATTAAGGAAAGTATACAAAGTTACCACAACTTTTTATTTCTGTTAATAAAATATTTTATTCTAACCCTTCCTTTACTCTAAACGTAACAAAAATTTCAACATATTAGTGTTGATGAAACTCCAACATGCAGAAAATGTTTCAACTGTATCCCATAATTCTAAGTACCAAAATCAAAGACAAAGAACCCTCCCTAGGAAGGACGCTAGGCAGTTGAAAAGCTATATATCTTGGAAATCCATATCTCTAACATTAAATTGTTTTTCTTATTTTTCTTAACCTCTTTTATTTTCAAATACATTATCCAACAATAACCAATTAAAAAATAACAAGGAA
Organism: Gonocerus acuteangulatus; assembly: GCA_946811695.1. NCBI lineage: Eukaryota > Metazoa > Arthropoda > Insecta > Hemiptera > Coreidae > Gonocerus > Gonocerus acuteangulatus. The sequence continues at coordinate 27,261,123 of OX328130.1, forward strand.
TAAAAAACAGACAAAAAGAACAGTTCGAATAAGCGAAATCAATTACTTTAAAGTTTTAAGCTCTTATTTCTCCGATTGACATCGCCTAATCAAAACTTTCATTAGAACCTTTTTTTTAGATCATTTAATAAGCTTTCTAATGGTATACTTCCGTTTACCAAGATTCTCAACCTTTTTCGAGATATTAAGGAAAGTAAACAAAGTTACTAAAACTTTTTATGTCTGTTAATAAAATATTTTATTCTAACCCTTCCTTAACTCCAAACGTAACCAAAATTTCAACATATTAGTTTTGATGAAAGTAGAACAAGCAGAAAATGTTTCAACTGAATCCCATGATTCTAAGTACCCAAACCAAAAACGGTATTCAAACATTTTTTTTCCTATCCAAGCTATCGCCTTGAAAATGATTTCATTCGTTTTCCTAGCCCAGGAATCATATAAAACGAGTACTTAGAAGCTTATGAACTCAAAAACGTAAGCGTTACGATTTTTTTTGCGCGAATTTCGCCCCAAACGCCATCTTCCAGTAGGCGGATTTTGCTGGTTAACGAACTTGACCTTTCAAATTAGACGAAGGATTTTTGTACCAAATTTCATCAAAATCGGACCATTCGTCTTCTATCTAGAGAGCGAACAGACAAATATATATATATATATATATATATATATATATATATACAATTTTGAACCACCGTTATTTTCGTTCTCTAGGGGTTCTGAAACGCGAAATTTTCTTGTCGGCACTTCCGGATTGTTTCATTGTATCAACCCTATAAGCGGGGTTCCTCCCTATGGGGGAGGGAGGAACCGCGCTAAAAGGAAGTACAAAAAAAATTACAATTAAAGTGTTATCAATAGAAGTACAAGTGAATATGTTATAATAAGTAGGTATAAACAGAAGTAAGTGCAATAAAATTATTATAAATGGTGAGAATTATTGTATTCCGAAATATTGACCAAGAAATGACTGTAAAATAACGTATTAGTTAACAAATAGAATTACAGACACAGAATTATAAGTTAAGAAATGGAACGGAAAGCCTAGTTAAATAAATAAATAGTTATTGCCAGTTTACAAGAAACATTTAACAAAGGACAGATCAGTGTTGTTATGATATGTAAATATACTAACTAAGGTGTAACAGCTGTAAATGTTGTTTATACTTCTTAAGTCTGTACACAATTCGTTTTGTTGGTTGTTTGAATCCGAGCAAAATACCGTCCTTTCCGAAAGTTAAAGATAATTTTAAAAAAATATACTAACAACCCATAAAATGCTTTTCTGATTCGGATCCAAAATATGTTTAAATAGAACGAGAGGGATATTTGCGCCAGAATATTTTTGCCTCAGAAAATTAATTGTGCTTCTGAATGTTCGCATTACCCTTATGATAATTTCTTAACCGTTTTAAAGACATTGAACAAAATAAAAGAGCCCAAAACCAGAAGTATAACTTAAAAATTAATAAGAAAAAGAAAAATTAATCAAATTTTAAATAGTTAGCTATAAGTATATTAAAACCTTCTAACATTTCAATATGTAAATGATACAGTTTTAATTCCTGATCAGTCCTAAGGTATGTCTTAATAATGCTTTGGTGCAAGCGCTAAACACTCAAAAGGCGTTAATTTCCTTCACTAAACACAAACTAGTTAATTAAAACATACAAATTAATCTTAGATATTTCTAAAATTCTAATGAGAAAAACATTCCGATATTATTAAAATATTTTTAAAAGTTATCTACTCATGTCATATCTAACGGATGGATTTATGCTGGTGTCAAAAACATGTGGGTAAGCAGATGAACGTAAATGTGTTATACACGTGTTGTATTGTTACCGACCTTCACACGTGTAACCAGGTGGTTTTATCATTTTATGTTTTTTAATCAATGAGGGCATGAAAAATAATGAGGCTGTCAAGTAGATTAAAGATTTTCTAATGCATCATATATATATTTATATTTATATTTATATATATATATATATATATATATATATATATATATATATATATATTTATATATAAAATTGTTCGTTTAGGCAAAACGAACAATTTTAAGTCCATATTGCTTTATCCAAAAGTTACCCGTATTCAAGATACTTATTAAAAAAGGTAACTGTTGCTTAGGGTTTGGGTATTTTTTTTTATTTCTAACATTTGAGTTTAATGTTTTTATTATTTTTGTATTTATGGCAATCAGTATAAACTATTAATTAAATAAAACTATCAAATTTTTACGAGTCAATGGACGATACGACCCAATAAATAACATTTTCATTATTTTGTTCCCAAAACGTGTAACTTTAGCTCAATCTTTCTTAAAAAAAAAAAAAAAAAATTAGTAACTATCCCTGCAAGTAATACTAAAAACATTTCTGTTTATTAAACTACACAAAAAAGTACAACAGCCAGGTAAAATGATTGTAATTCTTAGAAAAAAAAACAGTGCCAAACAAATAAGCGGGAGGTAACTTAAGTTGTACTTAACACAAAATGTTCTATATGCTATTGCCGCCGTATTATTTGCGGCTTGACATAAAGGAGAATAATGTTACTGTTTACAAATTGGTCACTTTTGTCTTAAATAGAAACACAATAAAAACTTTCAGCTCAAATGCTTGAAATTAAAAAAAAATATCCAAAAACTAAGCAACAGTGACTTTTTTAATATTAATTACAGCTAAAATATAGCTATAACTTTATGAGACAAGGTAATAAGGACTAAAAATTGTTTTGCCCGAAACTATCACCTCGCGATGTGTGAGGGTTGACTTACCTGCAACCCTGTATATATATATATATATATATATATATATATATATATATATATATACATATATATATATATATATATAGAGAGAGAGAGAGAGAGAGAGAGAGAGAGAGAGAGAAGATGTCATACACTCATTTTTAGAAGAAATGGTAATAGGCAAATTAGTTAAAATAAAAATAAACAATAACAATAGAAATTGTTTAATATAAGACAGCAAATAATTCACCGTTACAGGCAAATCATTGTGTTAATTTTTCAGAACAATTTTTAAATATTGAATTTTTTATTATTTTCTTTATTTAAATGAGGGCTTAATAATAAAATAAACTAACTTGTATCATTGAGATAGGAGCCGTAAGACCCCGCTTACATATGTCTTGTATAGATAGCTGAGATCTGGAAGCTAAGACGACGGTTGTGAGAAACACGACACCTTAAGATAGCTTCAAATGGTTATACCACGGGTTTTTTTGTGACTCTCTTTGGGATATCGGAGAACCGGTAAACCAATCCTTGTACATTGATAGCTCTTTGGGAACGAATGGGCTCCATGAAGAATAATAGGTTTGTATTTTTTAGGGAAATTCTTTAAAAAAGTATAAACATTTATAATTATCCTGGGAAGGTTATAAACTGAAAAATATTATTAATAAATTGAAGCTACAACATCCTTTTAATTTGAAAACTTGTTCCTTTTATTTTTTGGTTTACTATAATGGGGAGCAAAACTAAAAATTTTACATGGGACCTTAATTGGCCGCAAGTTTATTTATTTTTTATTGTTACAATAACAATTTAGTTTTTTTGGGGGGGGGAAGCCAAATTTCAAATTGTATCATTTCTTCGGATAACTTTGAAAAAATCAAAGCTCATGAATTTTAAATCACTCTCTAGAAATAGAAAAGAGATTGAAAACATGTTAATTATTAAATAAATTTAAAAAAAAAATTAGTTAGCTAATAACGAAAAAATTATTAAAGACGAATATTGTAAATTATGAATTATTTTAAAACATGGGACATGGAAAACAATACGAGCAATTCAGTTAATAAATTTTGAGATGTAGTTCACAAATAAATATATGATTTTTATGAGTGTAGACATAAATGTGATTGGTTTCACTTTAATTAAATAATGTGCATTTTCTTTAAAGAATTAATAAATATTAATAATTATCACTAAAGAAAACTGGCATAAGTAAATTTGCATAATTCTTTTAGACACTTTATTTTTTACTTAAGGCTTTTGTGTACGATAAAAAGAAAAAAATAATTTATCTATAACAACGTTTATAAGAAAAACAAAAGTAGGATACTCAAAATATGTTGTACAAAAATTTTAAACCATTTAAATTATATATATATATATAAATAATTAATTTTTATTATTTCATATTAAAGAAATAGAATTAAGATTTTGACATTTAATTTTAATTATAATATTTAGGCAACAGTAATTTTCTAATATTTTTATTAAACGGGATGCAGTAAAATTTAATTTTCTTGACAATAGAACTGCAAGTATTTCCAAAAGCCAGATCCTTTATCCCGAAAAATGTAGTTGGCCAAATAGTTGATGCGCCGTTAAAAAGAAAAAAAAAATACACTTTAAACACTTGAATTTTGAACTACTATTTAAATATTTACTGACAATAAGATGTTTACATGAGACACTATTTCTGTACCCGTAAGAGATAAGCCAGTCACAGGTATGAATGGGGATATTGTGAAATTGATACTAAATGCCGGCTCGATTTAACGGTGGTGATGATTACCATAAATCGCCAGGATCCTGTTACCGCTAACATTGATACCCCTTATCTGATTACTGATAACAGAAATTAATCAAAATATTATGTTTCTTATTACATGGTACTTCTTGGTGGATTTAAATTTTATTATTCTATTATATGTTTACGCATATACGTATATATATATATATATATATATATATATATATATATGTATATATACATATATATATATATATATATATATATATATATATATATATATGGTAGTTCTATTTAAATTTTATATTCATTTTTGGATGTGCAATGATCATACTTGGATTCATTTCAGTTATCAGTAATCGGATAAGGGATATCATAGTTACCGGTAACAGGATCCTGGGCATTTATCGTTAAATCTTCCCGTTCATATTTCATTTTCAAAGGGCTGAAACCAAGGCTACCGAATCGCCGTTCTCTCCGTCAGAGTAGCACCTATCGAAAACTGACTTGGATTTTTTTTTTGCGGCATATATGGTTAATAACTATTGCATTTGAGGGATTTTGCGGGGTGCTACTGTTATTAATATGGTTGCTTTTTTAGCTCATTTTTATACATTTTATTATGGAATTTCATATATATGCAATCAATGAATTATTCTTCAAAGTGAAAAATGAAGGCTGGAATCATACCATCTTCAGATTTTAAGGTTCGGATTCAAAACATTTGTTCCCGATTATTTGGCGCAGGAATTTAATTGTGCTTCTGAATGGTCGCATCTCACTCATGATAATTTCTTAACCATTTTCGAGAAACTGAACAAAAGTCCAAAACTGCTTACAACTTTTCTCTAATAAATCCTCTTTTCCAAATGTAATAGAAACGTGCATAGCTTACTTCGCATATGCCTCCTTCCTGAGATCCCAAAATACAATTTCCATGTTTGTCATGTTTCATCAAAAATGTCAAAAGATTCGGTTTGTCCGAAAACACTCTTGAAATCTTACAAAAAAAAAAAAAAAACAGAAGTAATAGGATTTCTCTTTGCGCGAATTTCGCTTTAAAACACTTGTCTCAAGCGCGATTCCTAATCTTTGGTGATGTGTAATTTTAGAAGTGATTTTTGTTTTACCACACTTGGACAATTTTGCTAAACGGTATAGTGCAACAAACTTATACATAGTATATATATATATATATATATATATATATATATATATATATATATATATATATATATATATATATATATATATATATATATATATAATGAGGGAGTATAAGTGCAAAAAAGATATTCCACTATTATTTTGTTCTATTACAATTCTAAACTCTATTAGGTATTTTGTTAACTTACTATCTTCAAATATTTATGTTAATTAATGTGCTTGATGTGTTCATTATTTATTCATTAGTTTATCTATTCATATATGTAATTCTTCCTTATTATTTTAAATAAATCATTAGGTAATTATAGCATCAAACGGTAATAATTTTGTGAAAATTAATGCAAAATCTAGGCACTTTTACGTTGTATGTGCATTAATTCATAACCTATTGGGCATTGCGTAAATAAAAGTTATATGATGTTCTGATATTCGAATTAATGTATGCTGTTTTAAAATGATAATAGTCTAATTTCAAAAATTAATATTTAATAAGCCAATAAGGAAGAAACATATTATAACACATTGTACATGATATATTAAAAATTATTGTGTTTCAAAAATATATTATATTTCTCATTTCGATTAGAAAAAAATCAGTATATTCTGTATAATATTTATAATTTTCTGAAATATAAGACTATCAATCTCGTGTTATTATTTCAGCCTATAAAAATATAAGTCATCAATTTAAAAATGTTTGCTTAACATTTAATTTTCGGTGCGCGGTACAAATATATTAAGTGAAGTCATGCCGAATAATTCCGGTAATAAACGAGTTAAATAATAAATAGGAATTACTATCTTAAAATTAAAAAAAAATAAACTTTTTGACAAATTACACCAATATGAGTATTCCAATGATCAAACAAAATGACAACCTTGCTCACCATTGGCAAGATCATTCAGGAAAGTTATCCTACCAAACCAGATTTCAAAACAGCCAAGATTACTGGTGGATCTTATCTAACGCATCTCTCCAATCGGTTATCCACCGAACTCATGACACCACAATTTTTTTGAAACTCTCTGAGAGTACTCTTTATAAAATAACATTTTTCTAATATTAAGTAGTTTCGCTTACATTTTTTTATTATTTAATATCACATGGTCAGAATGCGACATTTTTTGAAGTCTCACACGGAGAAAAAAAAAACAGGCTGCGGGCAGCCTGAAAACTGTGACTCAGTGCCAGCATTTTTAAATAGGATTCCACATATTTCAGCCTAAAATAGGATTCTACTAGTTAGAGTATAACTAGTAGAATCCTCTTTTAGTCTGAAATATGTGGAATCCTATTTCAAAATGCTGGCACTGAGTCACAGTTTTCAGGCTGCCCGCAGCCTGAATACTGTGACTCAGTGCACAACACTTTCGCTGCGGATGTCATTGTTTAGGATTACCTCAGTATCGAGTGCATTTTTTGTTTGAATGTTTCATGTAGACTTTTTTTATAGTAAAAAAGTCATAAAAAATCTTCCAGTCAGGCGATTTGAAAACGGAAAACTGTGTTGGGAATCCCAAATAATACTGTCTTTACCTCGAGCTGTAAAATTGAATCCCCTGTATTTACGAGTCTTTTGAATCTAAAGGGAAAAGTTATGGAGGAGAGACCTTCCGAAGGGACACTCATAAGAGGGTAGGATTGCTAGTGTCCTTCCGAAGGGACACTCATAAGAGGGTAGGATTACTAGTGTCCTTCCGAAATGAAACTCATAAGCGGATAGGATTGCTAGTGTCATTCCGAAGGGACACTCATAAGCGTGTAGGATTGCTAGTGTCATTCCGAAGGGACACTCATAAGCGGGTAGGATTGCTAGTGTCCTTCCGAAGGGATACTCATAAGAGGGTAGGATTGCTAGTGTCCTTCCGAAGGGACACTCATAAGCGTGTAGGATTGCTAGTGTCCTTCCGAAGGGACACTCATAAGCGGGTAGGATTGCTAGTGTCCTTCCGAAGGGACACTCATAAGCGGATAGGATTGCTAGTGTCATTCCGAAGGGACACTCATAAGCGTGTAGGATTGCTAGTGTCCTTCCGAAGGGACACTCATAAGCGGGTAGGATTGCTAGTGTCCTTCCGAAGGGATACTCATAAGAGGGTAGGATTGCTAGTGTCCTTCCGAAGGGACACTCATAAGCGGATAGGATTGCTAGTGTCATTCCGAAGGGACACTCATAAAAGTGTAGGATTGCTAGTGTCCTTCCGAAGGGACACTCATAAGCGGGTAGGATTGCTAGTGTCCTTCCGAAGGGATACTCATAAGAGGGTAGGATTGCTAGTGTCCTTCCGAAGGGACACTCATAAGCGGGTAGGATTGCTAGTGTCCTTCCGAAATGACACCCGCAACGAAAGTGTTAATTATTGAAGATATAGAAATCCATATTAGAAATAAACATTAGTGTGTTTTTCGTCAAAACTAGTGCTAAACTAGTGCTAATTCATCATCATAATTGGCAGAGTAAATACATTTTTTTATATATATCTAGTATTTGGCGGACTATTAAACGTCATTCTTGAGTTTTAATAGTTCTTGAAGTTATAAAATGGTTATTTGATATTTCTTAAGAGAATACACCTAATTTGCATGCTTATAATTCAAAAACGCCTCCCTATGTCGTGTAAAATGGTTCATTTCTAAAGCTGATATTTATTAACGAATATATTTATTTTTGAATTTATTCAAACTGGAAGGACGAATGAAATATATTTTTTTCAGAAATAAATGGGACAAAACATAATTTCGTTATGCATATGTCGTGTAGTTTATACATATATAAACACAAGTAATAAATAATAGAATTTATGTGTAACAGATATCCATCCTTGTAGTGAACGGTTTCTGATGATGAGAAATTTGGGAGGAAAGCGTCCAACACATAACCATAATAATTCATTAAGTATGCCTTACGTGAATTGATCATATATATATATATATATATATATATATATATATATATATATATATATATATACATGCTGACATAAAAATGCATCAATCCGCCGCTGTAATCGAAACAGTATTTGTACAATGGCCGACTAACTAGACGACAATGAGCGAAAAATAAAAATAAAAAGACGGATTAACTATTTAAACTTGATTCAGTAATAACGGATACATATTTTAAAGTGAATAATTTTATAGAATAATTAATTCATAATAGATAAATATAATAATAATAGTAATATAACTCATTTTAAATTCATGCCATTTTAACCTTTAACATACAGGTATAAGCATATAATAGAAAGGATAAGGAATAACATTTCAAAAGTCATTGAATAAAGTAAGATTTACTTGATTTTCTTAAATGAGAAAATTTTCAAAGTTGTGCTGTTTAAAATAATAAAAATAATATTAATGAAAAATCATCGGTACTTTAGCAGTAATCGCCGTTATAAAATGAAGGTGTTATTATGATAATGAAAGTCTAGATCTGATGATTATCTCTGAATAATACGATGAAGTTTCCCCGATTCTATTAAGAGCCCTTAATATGTCAAGGAATTACAACATGCAATTATTATGAAGAAATTAGTAATATTTAGGGTTATAGTTGCGTTATTATAACCTCATAAATAATTTGTTTTATCTGTTAAACTTGTAGTTTTAGTGAGGAAATAATTGAGAAAAAGTATTACAATTGGAAAAGCAATAATATTAATATTTGAAACAAATATTTGAGGATAATGGACTGCTTTATTTTCCCCTTTGAATACATTATAATAATGCATTAATTATTTATAATGTAATTATTCATAGATCATTTTAAGTATATTTTGTTAATTGAGCCTTGTAAGTTAAACTTTTAGCTTTTAAATAAGGTTATAATAAATTAATTATAACAAAAATAATTTAGTAATATTTATGTAAATATATTAAATTGAATTAATCTTATACAGAATACATTTTATAATCAACTATATAAGTAAAAATGATGTTTAATCGAAAAAATTGTATAATTACATTTTTCTCTCATCAATAGGGGTTAAATGTTTTAAAGAAACTTTAGTATTTAATTTACAGTTATCTAATATAAGACAAGTTATTTAGATCAATTCAATCTATTTTAAATGCTATTATCTGAATGAATATATAATAAAACATAAATATTAAAAGCTCATCTGATTTTATTTTAACTAATTTTCTAAATGATAATTTTTAAAATTTTGGAGAAATTAATAGAATTGTACTAAAGTTGCCTATTTTCTGTGTATTAATAATTTCTTCTTTTTTTCTTTTTTTTAAATCAGTGTAATGAATTACCTCTATTAAGTGATCTACTCATCTATCAGATTACTAGTATTTATTATTTTTAAATTTAAAATAAAAAGTTGTAAATTAATTGAAATAAATTCTTAACACTCAATCAAAAATGCCTGACGCAGTAACATATTTCTAGTTGTAATTGGTATTTAATAATCCGTCAACAGTTTGTCTTGACCATTCATAAATCTTTGGAGCTGTTAATCTTCTGTTTATCACTTTAATATTTATGTAAATAATATTCTAACCAAGCGTAAAAGTTATCTTAAACAAATCGCCACTAACTTTAAAAAAATGTAACGTTGAATGATATCGTTAGTTTTTGCAACACTATATTTAAATTTATTACTTAATACTATGTGCTAATACTTTATATATTTATATTATTACTGTCAACAAGTGATTACTAAATTATATAGATTTCATTTAGTTATGAGATCGACTAGAACGCAACTTAATTCATGAGAGCGACAGAATTAATTTTGTATCAACGAATTATAAAAATTAGTAAACACCATTCTAGAGGATATAAAATTTTTATGAAAGAATAAAACAAAGTTACGCCTTATATAACGTTAAATGTTAACAAAAAATATAACTACTAGTTAACTATATAATAAAAAAAAAACAACATCTAACAATAAGAAATGAAGAAACTAATTACTCAAAAAGAAAAAAGGAACTTAAATATTTTAATTGAATGTCATTAGTTAGCATTTGTATAAATTTAAGTATGTAGATTTATTGTAATTTAATTTATAATTATGAACTGGAATCAGTCTATAAAAATACTAAAATATCCCCAATTTATTTGGGTATTACAGTTTTTACTATTTTTTTTTTTTTTTTTTCAATCCGCATTATTGGAATAATTTAATTTCACATGGGAAATTTAATTTTAGGAATTGGAAACATAATTTTCTCAAACTGTTATTATTTATACACACACATATATATATATATATATATATATATATATATAAATATATATATATATATATATATATATATATAATGAAGTATTAATTTAAGCCGCTATATTAAATTTATATCCCATTTATTTTAATTGCTTTGGTATTTTGAGGTATTATCTGCCAATGATTTGATGAACGCATTTATTAGCGTGAAACTGAGATAATCTTAAATGATGATAACAGTTGTTCTACCTAATCTTGTAAGATTTATCTGATAAGATAATTAGATTTTTGTTTTGATTATCATTTATGATTTTTTTTTCTCACCTAATGGTTACGTGATATTTTTTCTTGCGTTTTCTGTTTCTGATAAGAATGTATTAATGATTTTCTGGGCTTACCTTGATAAAATACAACCGAAGTACAATGTTGTCGTTATGAGTCTTGTTAAGCCGGTTGTAGCCTATTCTGACGTCATCCTGTCGACAGTATGTCTGCGGTGGCGAAGAATCTCTCTGAGCACTAAATCACGACTGTGTTAAGTGAGGCAGTGTTGTTGAAACAGACCGAACAGAAAAAACCGAAGGAGCGCGGCCTCACCTCTCGCGACCGAAGACAGTGGCTGACTGAGCTCTGCCTTTGGTGGGGGAGGTTTCGGGACCGTTCGGTCGACTTCGGGTATTTCCGCCCGAAGCCCGCCTATATTAAGTCCCGCCCTTTTTGTTGCCACGCCCACTTGACACTACCCCTTTGAGAATCGATTGCCGCCTAGAATATGGTGAAGCTCCCGCGCTGTCTTGCTAATGATCCCCCCTCCCAACAGTTTGAAATAAAGAAAACTGAAAATGATGCCTTGTTTTAGAATCGTAGCCACTTATGAGCTGCTGTCAGCTGATGCCGTATCAGATGCGGCCTGCCTACACCTAATTCCCACTGATTCTTGCTTAACGGTATATCACTATCATGAATAGCCTTTCTCGTACCACTTTCCTCAGACGTTGCCGCCCAACCATAAACCAGAACACTATAAACACAACGAAACCATCTGGTCCCAATAAATTCTCTAGAGAAGTCCGACCGGCTCATTAATTTAAATTAATTCAAATCAACAAGTATTTTATTCTACATGATGATTAGATAGTTAGCCGTCGAGGTGATAAGTAAAGATGGAATGGTTGGGATTCGGCTAAAGAAACCTCAATATGATTTTCTTTATATAAAAAATCTATATTTTGGACGTTTCGGCTACTCATTGGTAGCCTTCGTCAGCTAAAATGACAAGAAAAACAGAAATTAATACAAAAAAAAAAAAAATTATAATTGACATAAGTATATTTTATTCTAGGGCTGAAGTTCGGGAACGCGTTCATCCCATTGCATATATTTACTACATCCACCATTTCGTATGGTGTCATAGTATTTGGGGTTCAATGATACCCATTCCAAGTTATGATTGTTCTCACAATAAAATTATAATTGAGCAAAGATTATTAAACAACTATTCAATGTATTTTAAATTCAGTATACTGCTTCTTAATATCGGACCAAAAAGCCAAACAATATTGAAACAGTCCGTGTTCCTTGTAGGCCGAAACTATTTGTCCTTCATAATATCTAATTGGACATGAGCATTTACAACATATATTTGTTAAGTAACAATTGCATCATTCATAGAAATCGGATAGTACCATTACGAAAAAGCAGATTTTATTAAAGCACTTTTGATTTTTTTTGCACAAGCTGGGGTCTGGAGAAACTCGGTTAGTTAAAGATTTGGGGAAAAAATTATCATAATAATAAAGTAAATTTAGTCAAAAATTATTTACATAAACTATAATAAAAATTGTATTCTTTGTGATTTATGAGTTTAAACATTGAATTCGAATTATTCGCTTACACATCACTACCTAACGGGCCGAAATAAAAAACCCATAAGCACATATTTTAATGTGACAATAAAACATAATATGATATGTAAATGGCACCATTATACCGCATAAACCACCGCTTAATTTATTTACACTACACTAAAGAATAAATAAAAATAAACCTTCAGAAAATTTAACACTTATAGACCAAATAATCATAAAACATTAACAGATAATCCTATCACTGTGACAAAGTAAATTAAAATATACTTTTTGTTTTATAGGATCAAAATATCATTTTTTGTTCTTTTTTAACTTCTGATTTTTATTAGGCAAAAATTAGTTTTACTCGAAAAAATCCAATTTTTAATTTTTTTTTTCTGATTCATAATCAATTTCTTATTCGTAGAGTCATATTTTGTTTATTTTAATTAATGTGATCGTTTTAAAGCATTATTCGTGGTCACCAGATCTCATTGCTTTTGTTATTGGTTGAAAAGAAGTTATCAATTTTTTTTTTTTTTTTTTTTATTTCGAAGAGGATTTATGATCTGATTATATTTAACGGTTATTTCTGTTGTAGATTTTACTGATATTTCTCTCTACTTGTATTGTAACAATATTAGTCCGATATAATTAGTACCTACCTACTTATGTTGTTAATTTTTTTTTTTTTTTTTTTTTGTATGTAGGTACTACATTTATCTTGTTTAAAACATAATTTTACAACTTATCGTAAAATTGCAACTTTAGACTGTATATTGAAAAACGTTATGAACGGTGATAACAGTTATAAGTTTTATTATATCGTTGAAAGTGCAAAATTAATACTTTGTCTTCAAATTATTATGGTGGGTTTCACAAGTGTTTTGCACCTATAATATGCAGTACAACTACCATCCGGTGAAATCAATCGACGTCACCACATAAGTTATTTCATATATATTCCAATCATAACTCATATGTTTTATCAAAATTGCTATATTAAATATTTGCTAAAATATTTTAAAATAAACCGTGAAAAATGAAAGGCCAAACATTTCCACAGTTCTTTTTATTAGCAAACGATTTTTATAACTTAAAACCGTTTCCAATCCCATGCAATGATTATGAACTCAGCTAGGTTATGCTCCTAGACTCTCTGCGAAAATTCTAGGATTCTGAGTAAGTACCACATTTCATACGCTTCAAAATGGGGCTATGTCCCTAAAAACGTTTGCTGATAAAAAGAACACTGTAAACATAAATTTCCCGCCATTAAGCAATTTCTTAAATGTTTTAAATAATGTTTATCACGCTTATAATTTATCAAACTCATCATCAATGGATACACCAAATATGATTAGTAAATTAATAAAAACATAAACCACAAAATATGTATAATGAAGAAACAAAAATAAAAAAAGAATTCCAGACCACATTGTATAGATTTCGTTAACTTCTGACAAAGGCCTAAAAATCCAGTTAAATACAAATATTAAAACATTTAATAAACAGGAAGCGATTACAATAGATAGCCTCATAAATAAATAACCAGTTAGATGTCTGAAGGAGGTTCGTAAAGGGTTAAAAAGAGAAGCTCGAAGAATAGATCTGACAGGAAAATTATGTTAATTATTACAAAAATTATTCTAAATGTTTCAATGTTTTTTTATAACACTACGCAGAAGGTCAAAATAAAATCTGTATTATATAATTATCATTTTATCAAAACTACCCTTTCGGTTTCACAACGACTGATATATCTTCAAGGGAATTAAACCTAGTTAAAATGAATTAGACAGCCTTCTAAAAGCAAACTTCCTGATATAGGGGACACGTCCAAACTGAGTTCATTGTGAAGGTTGAGCATCTGCCGTTTATGTAAGCCTGCCAGTTAAGATGAACTGTTTTAATAAAATGACTAGATAATTTAAAAAAAAAATGACTTGTATTTAATTGTTAAAAATGTATTTAATTGTGTGTTTTTTTAAGATCTTTCTACCTGTTTTATTTAAAAAATCATTGAAACATTTGGATAATTATTAAAATTAACATCATCTTCAATTTTTCTTCGTTTATAGACAAATTCATTATTTCAGTTTCAGTTTTTAAACCTTTAAACCTCCTTCATGTATCTAACCAATTAATAAAGTAATATTTTGTAATTTTTTCCTGTTTATTAATTTTTTTTTTAATATTTGTATACGTTCTAATTTTTTCAGCTTTATTAGAAAATTATGTAAACGATACAATATCGACAAGAATTTTTTATTTATTTTTGTTTATTCATTATACAAATTTTGTGGTTTATGTTTGTTTTAATTTACTGAAGATATTTTGTTGTATCCAGTGATGAAAAATTCGTTCAGCGATCACAGAAAAATGTATTGATTTCGAATGTAACTATAATCATGTGCGTCTAATCGTAATCACTCTTGTAATTGCGATCGCAATCGTAATAGCATTCACGTCTTGAGGACCTGCGATTAAAATCGTATTTGTAATCACACCTGGAAAGCCTGTGATTGTAATCGTAATCGTAATTATGATTAGGATTATGCGCTACAGTGGCCCTCAAGTAGAAAACACCTCCAACCCCCCCCCCTCCACCAAAAATAGTCTATAGCCAAACGCTTTCAATCTTTTTCGGGTGAGTTTTAGCACTCTTCGAAAAATTATTGGGGTTACACTCCTGAAATGTTTTTTTTTTTTAATGTCTCCAAATTTTCACCGATCCTACTAACTTGATATCGACAATGAACCCCGTTAAAATGTATATAGACAAATTTACATCTGTCAAAACAATAGCTGCAGCAGTTTTAGTTTCTTGGACTTGAAACTTGGTATATATATATATATGCGATACAGTCTCTGCTCATAACAAAAGCTTGGAGTAGTTCGTTAACCAAAAAAATTTGATGGGAGGTGAATTACAACGAATCCAAATTAATAATTAGCCAATATCGGCCACAATTTATGGTTCATTCAATCAAAACACAGTGTACATCGAGCCTACCTTAAGAGAAAAAAGTGTTGTAAAAACGATCTAAATCAGCCAACCTGAAGGGGGGGAGGGTACTCCAGAAAAAATGACTAATATCCTAGTACCCCATAACCCGACAGCTAACGGTCTAAAGAGAAATAAATTATTTTTTTTCTGGAGTGGACCCCAAATCCTTATTATCCCCATCTGAAGAGAAAGAAATGTTAGAATAATATAGGTCATTTTTAAGAAATTAATGCGTACTTTACATACGTTTCTGATGGATGCTCTTAGTTATGCAGCTCGTACGTTACGTTCTTTTCAAACTGCAATGACATCTTCTATTCACGATTTCCTCCATAATTGTTTTTCTCATTTAGTGGCGACTTTTTTTTTTTTTTTTTTAACGGCGCATCGACAAATCTGGGCCATTAGCGCCGACATCCAGGGTGCAGGCAGGAATTTTCTCAGCGAGCCCTGAGATGAGAAAATTCCTGCTGCCGGTGGGGATCGAACCCACCATCTCCCGCTTATGAATCTAAGGCGCTAGCCACTAGTCCACGGGAGACCCCATTTAGAGGTGATATCGGAGAATTAGGTTCAGAACCTAAGGTTTGTTGATTAGTTTTGATTGAGTTTGTACTGTTAGGTTTTAGTTGTGGTTTGATAGCGAGGGGTGAGATCCTCCCCTTCATCTCGACAAGTACCGGGGATGGGGTAGCCACCCCCAGTCTGCCCCCTAACTCGGGAGTTTAGCTTCCGAAGCCCTTACACCCTATTGTTCTCCGGTAATATCCCGGCCTCAAGAGCTTTTGGACCGAACAAATCAGAATTTCCTATGGATGAAGATTCGTAAAATGAAGTCCTAGACTTCAATTCTGATAGAGGCAAGGCCTTACGGTAAGCGACCAGTAGGTAGCCCAAGCCAAACATAAATATGGAAAGCCATATTGATAAGGTACTGAGAGGTAAGGGCAGTTCTGTGCCAGAAGCCAAATAATGGCCCAGGATAGACAACTATTCAAAAGATAGGTCGAGGCAAATCCACTCTTAAGGAAACAAAGGAGATAGAGAAAGACGAAGAATTCACAATCGGGGTTTCAATGAAAGATGACGCTTATTCTGTAGAAACAAATGGAAGGGGATGTAAAAAGAAATTAAGGAAAGAATCTGTAAAAACTATTCACATGTAACGATATATAGACAGAGAACTATCGTCCGATCTCTCTAACCTCGGCGTGCAGCAAGCTGTTAACTAATTTTATTACTTATGGAATCTCTTTGCTGCTTTAGTGATAAGAGATTAACAGATGTTAAATAGTAGCAATCCTGAAAAGTCATATCAAAATAAATATAATAAAACCAGCTGAATACCCGTGCTTCATAACGGCAGACAAGTAGTTATTTTATTGCGTTAAATAAGGTATCATCAAAATTAACGCTACTATATAATTTTGTGTTGTTTATTATATCAGGGTTCTCGCCATACTATATGTTATTCACCAATTGATAAGTAATCAAAATATAATGTTTCTTGACACTGGGGAGCTCCGGACCAGTGTCAACAAAGAGATAACCTAGAGATAACCCGTTATCTATTGGTTACCAGCAACAGGAGTTTAAACAGTACAGGTTAAAATTCGTTGTAAGTAATAAATGGACGTTAAACTTTAAAAATTTATGTTTCCAAGATGACATTTGGAAACACATTTTACATTTGCGATCATTACCAAGAAATGTTCTGATTGGGGATGCTGATGGGTGAGGAGGCTGTGCAAGGGTTCGGGATATTATTACCTCGGATGGACCATCACCAGGTATAGCGTAAACTCTATGCGGGATAAATACACTTTATTTCTGGCAATCATAGTTGAAATAAACCGCAAATAAAAATAATATTATGAAATAGATACAGTACGGTAATAGCTGACCTGTTATCGTCCTAGCAACGCATACTGCCTAGGCGTGCATGCTCTCTTTAAAACCAACTAAAAGTTCAAACCCCTCTAAAAATACTTAAAAATTTGAATATAAAAAAAAAAACTTTCTTAGCCACTGTTTACATCCTAAAGGAAGTGTCCATGCAAAATTTCAAATTTTTCTGTCAGGAGGTTTGGGCTGGGCGATGATAAGTCAGTGAGTTAGTGAGTGGTATTTGAGAAATATACAGTAGATTAGCAGAAGAACATAAATAAAGAAACAATATAAAAAAAGAAAATAAAATAAAAGACTATGGTCGTTAGGCGTGAGAGTTTCAAGCAGTGGTATAAACATCAGTTTTTTGATTAGTCTATTAAAATCATTTACCCTATATGGCTATTAATTTAGGATCTTAAATGTTTCAAAATAGAGTCTTATTTTCAGATTTGTTCTATATACTGGCTACCGTCACTGGGTTAGTCAGTCTTGTTTTCTTGTATGTCTATGTATGCATTCAGTTAGGAAATGTTTTATAGACAAGCCTTGACAGATTGCATCAAACGTGAATTTAATTACCCATGGGGTAAGTTGGACGAAGATTTAAAGACTGTTTTCGAATTCTTTCGCATGAGTTCACCGAATCGGAATGTGGAAGCTGGAATCTTCGAAAGGCTAGCTGGAAAACGTTCCAGCACCTGGATCCACGGTCCTTTGAATTCTTGAGGGTCCGTCGAGCAGCAGCTACAGAACTAAGCGCATATCTTAGCAAGATTGTTAGTTACACCGTATTAGGGATGATTGTAGATAAATTACTGATACAATAAATTCTATGTACGAAAACAAATCTATGTTTGTCTGTTTGTTTATTTGTTTTTTTAGGGCTAAAAACTATGTGACTCAATGACCAAAAAAAAAAAAAAAAATAATTCGGTTCCTGAGTAACCAAACTTCATCAGAAGTAGAACAAGATTTATACCAAGTTTTGATGCAAGGAAGAAAAAAATACGTCCGATTCGTACAAAATATCAATCGTAGGTTTTAATTGTGAAATGTATTGAAGGAGGCCAAAAAAATCATTTAAAAAGGGACCAATTGAAGCTCACGCAAAACAGCATCGCGTTCAATCGCCATCGGGACTTGGAAATCTTATTTTTTGCCCATTTAAATTTTTTTCTTCGCATAAACACTCTTGTATATCATTTTTGATTAGTTAAGGAAGAACTTCAGCCCATAAAAAAATGTTTAAAAAAAAAAGTTAAATGTTGTATTCCCTCTTAAGGAAATACTCTATACACAACGTTTCCAAATGAAAAGACACAAATAATGGCCGGTATAATGTTATAAAAATATAATTAAATATTAAGCGGCTCATTTTCGGTATCTAGTAGATAGGATTGATGAAGATTTAAAGAAAAATATTCAAAAATTCCTTCATGAGTGCAACTTCAGAAACTTTTCGAAAGAATATAGCAATCTTTTGAAACGTTCTTGCAGGATGTAGCTCTGATTTTAAGCAGATTTTCTTTAGCCTGTTTTGTTTCCTCATTTCCGGAAGTGCTAACGAGAGCTGCAGGCGTTTCATAAATCAGACATTACGTTACTTTGCATGTCTGAAAACAAGTCAAGTTGGCCTTACTTAAATATTTTCAGACGAAGTTGGGCTTACCAAAGACACAATGCTTTCTAAATAGGAACCCATCGAGATAACTAAATGTTCTAAAGTTAATAAATTATAGGTAAAAACGTCGAAGGAAATCGACTCCCAAGCTCCTGCATGCGATTGCTCAACCGGAGGCGTACGTGGAGGAAAACACGACTTTGAACTTTATCGGCCAACGTTTGGTTCTAACCGCATGGCAAGCTTATCGACCTGTATGGCGGTACGCTGTAATACCTGATTCAAATCTCTTCTATGGGAACAAATTTAAGGAAATATGCAGGAAATATACTCTCTAGAAACAAGGCAAAACAAAATCCAAGACAATTTTCGTGCACTTTGAATTAAAGAACAAGATTTGGTTTATGTATGTAATATATACCTGTACCAGGGTGGTAAAGGCCACCAGGTGACATATTTGTAATTGTTCAGGAGAGCCAAGTTTCGATAACTTTGAACTATAAAAATTTGTATTTTATAGTGACCCAATCTTCATCATTCCAATATTTTTCAGGCGAAAGGTTAACAAAGTTAATAACAAAGTAATTGCACAGATTGTAACAAGGTTTATATTGGAGAGTCGTCGCAGTTGCTCAGAAAGATGATAAACAACACGTCAAAATTGTGGATGATCAGGATAATAAAACTGCTCTGGCTAACCATTCCATAAATTATAAGCAAGTATTCGACTTCCCAATGTAGAAATTATAGAAAAGGAAAGAAACTCGACGAAACGAAAAATAAAGGAAAACATTCACATCATAAAAAAACAGGAAAAAAACTGTTAACAAAAAAAAATATATCAAATATTTAAATAGTATATTTTTAATGCTTAACAAAATTTAATTAACTTTTATCTGGCGAAAAAAAACTGTTTTAGTATAATGGACTTATCTTTTTCTGGATGATCGATTTCTGGAATCGATCGATTTTACACAGCTCATTGACGTTATTATCGTCATGCAAATGTTGAGTACTTGATGGTACTAAAACGTCAACAATTTAGTCAGGATTCACCCTATACCCTATTCTATGTTGGAGCAGGGAAAATTTCCAACGGGACCTGAATTTGAAAAATAAATCACCCCCCCCCCCCCCTCATCCCCATCTTAAGGGCAACCCAGACCTCCTTAGGCATGTCTCGGATCCGCAATTCACACTAATAAAAAAGTTATGGGACAGACAGATCCCCCCCCCCATAAGTATACTGCTAATACTCTAGAAAACGACTGTAGGTATATACGTTTTTAGAAAGAAGGCAAAACTATTTGTTGAAATGCATTATATACTCAAATTATTGTAGCCCTTACAGGGTTAAAAAAACTAAAAATAAACTAATATAAATCAACGATTAAAAAAAAAAATTTCGAAAAATATTACGCCCAACTAGTATTGAGTACCAAACTTACAACTAGTATTGAGTACCAAACTTACAACTAGTATTGAGTACCAAACTTACAAAACGTGTAAGTTTCATTATGTTTACTTTGACGTTTAATGTCAAAGTAATAATGAAAAACACGCAGACAAAAAATCATAGACCTTAACACAAACAACAAAAGAATCGTGGACTTTTACGATAATCAAAGTAAGTCAAAAGTATATATATATATACATATATATATATATATATATATATATATATATATATACATCTAGTGGGGGCGAGGTTAGCTTAGTGGTAGAGCACTCGACTGATGAACTGGAGGACTCAGGTTCAAAACCCGAGCGTGCACTAAAGTGTTTTTCTTCTAGTGTCCTCGTTCGAGGGTTGGATTTGGGTTCCCGGGTCGTCCCTGGGCTCACCCAGCCTTTAAATTAATTAATTAATGGGTACCTGTAAAGGGAAAAAATCAGGCTGCCGGAGCATAGTACTTAGCCCCCTAGCATAGTACACTATCACCCTAGTATGCCTTATGGTCAAGAATGAGATACCTCTACAGTATTTGCACCTCTGGGCCCTTATTGGCCTGTTACGGTAGTGATTATGTATGTATATATATATATATATATATGTATGTATGTATATATATATATATATATATATATATATATATATATATATATATAGAGAGAGAGAGAGAGAGAGAGAGAGAAACAACATCTAAGCTATATCTGGGCAATGGTAACCCTGCAATTCCTTGCCCTTTTGAAACTTATAAATCGACTTAACCCTACTTATATGTGAAGTAAATAACTCTAAGGAGAACGGAAACAAGATTAAAAATTATAGAAACAAAAATTAAATGAAAATGGAAAACAACAACAGACCAAGCATTAAGCCTTGCACTACTCCGGAGTTCAGTAGCCTTTTGAATATTATCGGCATAATAAATCCTAAACGAGGCTTGGATTAGAGCTGGGGGGTTGATGCTAATTCTCACCCCTGCCCGCTTAGAGCGCGCTGAGATCGCGTGTCTACCTCCTGTCTCTCATCGGCAGCCCCATATATAGCCCCGGCATATCTCATGGTGATATCGGGATGCGGGCACTGCCTCTTCTCTACCTATCACCTTTTTATTTGCTAGTCTCTCCTTCGGCTACCGGTCTCTTGGGTTATTTAATTAGTCTCTTCCACTTCTTAGGGGATGGGGGAATCTCCTGGAAGTAGATGACCAAAGAATAAACGACAAATATAATAAATTATCTGGGAACACTGGCAAGGAATATAGGAAAGAAGCCCAACCCATCTGATAAAATGTTATCCCTCAGTTCGCTCCACAATAGTACTTACGGGGTATTAGTCCAAGAGTAACCGAACGTTTCATGAAGTGTTTTATGCACCTTGAAATTTTGCTATAATTTGGTGAGTGGTATTTGACAAATATATAGTAGATAAATAAATCAATATTATTGAATTCTTTATGTCAAACGTTTTATATGGGATATTAGAGTGTCCAAAAAAATAAGTAAAAATGGCAGCACAGTGTCTGACGAACGGAAACCTTTTTTTTTCGCGGGCGATAGTCTGCATGCGGCAATTATTATTCTAGAACGAAAAACTAAAATTATTTTGAAAGAAGAAGGTTGATGGTTTGAAATGTAGAAAAGTACGTAGGATTTTTAAGAAATATTAATATTTTTTTCATTTTCTATTAAAAAATCGGTCATAAAATCGTAATAATTCAATGACCATTAGGAAACTTCAGTTAAAATTTAAAGTTGATTGGACAAAAATTGAAGACGCCAAAGCATTGCCCGATTTTAAAAACATTTTCAAAAAACGACTTAAAATTTCATGTTCTGAAATGTACATTTTTTTCTTATTTAATTTTTTTTTTCATACTTTCTTGTAATAATGGTAAATAAAGGGTTTTTATTTTCAAATGTAGGTATTAAAGGAGGACCAAAAAAAAAAAAACTTAGCAATTAAAAGGGGACCAATCGGAGTTCGCTCAAAAATCAGCATCGCGTTTACTCGGCATCGGGACTTTACTCGGAAAATAGCATTTTTTGCCCATTTTTTTTAAAAAAATTCTTTACATATATACTCCTGGATATAATTTTTGATTAGTTAAGGAAGAATTTTAGCCCATTAAAAAAATTTAAACAAATAAATTCAATGTCGTATATTTATGCTAAATTTCAGTACATTTTAACAAATCAAAATTTAGGTGAGAAGATTCAGCTACAACTGCTTATTGTGTAACCTCAATTCATTCAATAAAACTGAACTATGACAATCTCTTCTACATAGAATTTTTCTCGTGCATCTAAATTACATACAATCCTTGATAATATAAAAGAATAAAATAAAACATAATAAATAAAAGAAAAATGAAAAAGCATAATTACAAACGAAACAAAGACTATCATAAATATTAAGTAAATAATAATTCATGGAAAAGAAGCCAATTTAACTTCATTAACATTTAAAGTTAATTAAATAATAACATAGTTGCGAAAAAGTTGATTTTGAATTGAGTTATTTGCTATTTTTTTCAATTATTTATAAGTTTTAATTACTTTAATAAATATTTTAATTAATATAAAAAAAATGACTAAGTCCGATTTTATCGCTTGTATTCATTCACAATGATTGCAAATAAATTATAAATCAGCAAGAAAAAAACTCCTATTTATGCAAGTTTTGACAGCATATAGGAAAAATGCATAGAGGATTATAGTTACTATTGTTCATTCAATATCATTTTCCCTAGAGAAACTAACCAAGGACAGATAGTTAATTTTAACAATATAATTAATTAATTAGTAAAAAAAAATCAAGGACACATATTTATATACCTAATGTAAACGCCTAAATAATAAGATAGTCACTAGATCGAATTCAAGCGACGAGAAAGTGGCAGAAAAGCTTCAACTTCTGTGGGGATCATTTCTACTCCTCTTCTCGTTCCCTTGACGAATTCATGAATCTCAAGCCAAAATGTTGCCACAAATATAAAACATTTTTTTTTTTTAACCAAAAAATGTAGTTTTACATTTGCACGACCGAACTCCGACAATATCTACCTAATAATTCAAGTAATGCATTTCAACAATTTTGATAAGACAAATAATTTTAGCAAGATACCAAATCTTTAAGAGTATTATATTATTTCTTATATGTTTATAGTTTAAACCTGTAATACACCGAAAGTGGCTCATAATTTATGTATATTTATGTATGTATATATATATATATATATATATATATATATATATATATATGTATATATATATATATATATATATATATATATATATATATGTATATATATATATATATATATATATATATATATATGTATATATATATATATATATGTATATATATATATATATATATATATATATATATATGTATATATATATATATATATATATATATATATATATATATAAATATTTGCATATGTTTAAGTTTTAATAGGACAGTGGCTATAATTTTCGTTTATGAGTAAGGGTGGGTTTACACTTGCTAGTTATTGCAGGAAATTTATATCAGACAGAAATTGCGACTAGTGTAAACCATGAGCAATTTATGTCTGAGATATATATTTCTATCACGAACTATAAGTGTCGACACTTCTATACCATCAGGTGTAAACACAGATTTTTACGAGAAGAATTTAATTTCAGAGATAAATATCTTGGATACTAGCTGTATTGTCGACACTTCTATACCAACAGATGTAAACACTGATTATTTGTGCTTTTGGTGAATTTATCGCAAATTAGAACAAATCAAGAACTGTCCTATACATATCCATGACATAAATATCTAGCTATTTCTGTCAATATGTAAACCTTCAAGAGAATGTCTATCCGACACCTGACATATATTTCCTGCGAGAAGTGTCAGATATAAACGCACCGTAAGACCATAGTTGCGGAACAGTTTCATGAAAAAGGAAGGGCGAATACGTTAATCATAAAAATCAGTTCATCCAAAAGATTGGAAGCTTAAGAAACTATTTACGACTTACCGAATTTTCAATATATTACTATTCATTTTAATTTTAGTATTCTCGCATTGAAGCACCTTTTATATTATCGAAAAGTATTACCAGAATGGTGAATTACACATTCACACAAAATTAAGTAGTCTTTTCCAAAACTACCATACATATCGTCCTTACCATGTAAACTATCGAATATGCAAAAACTCGTTTTTCAGATTCGAGACCTTGCTCTTAGGCTTGTCGCGAATTGTCACAACTCTAACCCCTTTAGAAGAGCCATAATGCCTTAAATAAAGTATCTAATAATGCCATTTTTTAATATATTACTTCGTGAATGGGTAGAATATGTTTGTCCTCTAGTTTGCTCCGATTTGCATATTCGATAGTTTGACATGGTAGGGACGATATATATTCTTATGTATTTCGACACGCTGAATCCGAATCCGGAGTCCGTTAAAGCCCATCACGTCAGGTTTAAGAGCATTTGAAGGTCAAATTTCGTATGGAATCGTTTACGAAGAACTAAATAGAGCGTCCGTGGTTTTGTGGGTCGCTGAGTTCGAATCCGATGTCCGTTTCACCCCTTCGGCACAAAATCAAGGTCATTTAAAGGAAACATACGTCGATTTTTCAAAAAAAGAATTTTGAATGCAGATTCATTTCTTGCAAAATAAACATATTTTTCCTCGAAATTACCTCCTTGCGCCGATGTGCTGAAACATACCTCAAAACCGTGGAAGCTGTAGTTATTTCTTCTTTAACGACTTCAGACGAAATTTGACCTTCAAATGCTCTTAATCCTGACGTGCTGGGGTGAAACAGACTCCGGATTAGGATTCAACGTGTCGAAATACAAAAGAATATTTGTGTGGCGTCTTTGGAAAACATGAATGAAATAATGAAAATAAACAAAATTTTCTTAATAGTAGTGGATATTTTTTTTATTTATCTATTTTTTTAACAGTAATTTTAATTGTACTTTTAATAATTTAAGGATTTATCATTATGACTTATTTTTACTGTAATTTCGTTATTTGATTTCATAAATAAGTTTCTCATTTTTTATACTTAACCAAAGTACTTTATTATTAATACGGATGTTAAATAAACCTATTAAAAAAAATTAGTAGCTCAAAACATTCAACTAGCCGACGAGAGTTTGAAACCGCCTCTTGTAGGTGATAATCAGAAACTGGAAGACTGTAACTCTTTTTAATAGTATATTTCTGCTTTTTTTTTTTTATTCATTCGCAATATCATTGGTTATTTTAGTTATTTTATCAGGGTCTGTAAATTTTAGTCTGCATTTTATCACGTTTTGGCAGCTGTTCTTTTTCCTACGGGATATCTGAAACGTTAGATGTTCATATAGGATGGATTCGATGTAATTCCTCATTGTTCGGTCTCGGCTTCATTATTTTAGGGTATCGTGTGGTAACGGATATCAAGCAAAAAAAAAAAAAAAAAAAAAAAATCATCCGTCCGTTTGTCAAAATCATTATATAATTTTTGAAATTATATCTGAAGCAGACCACAAAAGCAAAGAAGGCCGTCAAACACCAACACTCGTGGTAAATTCGACAGAAAAAAAGACAGTAATAAATTAAAAACGCAGTACGCAAATTAAAAATTAAATAAACATTTAAAATATCACAAGAAGTAGTTCTTTGCCGCCTAAAGATAGATCATTTACTGCTCATACATACTTTATGACAAAACAATACGTTCCTAATTGTAAATAGTGCGACTCAACAAAGACTATAAAACGTTTAATTCTTTGACAAAACTTTGACCTGCGCGATAACAAAATGGAATTTCATAGTGACCCAATTTATGACAGATAAATAAATTTAAATACTACAATTAAAAATAATTGTTACGTTTCTAACTCTTATTGTAAATTTGATTACCACAACTAAATCATATGCATTAATAATTTTCCACTAAAAGAAATTGTTTAATCGCCTTAGTTGCAAAAATCTAATTAAATAAATAAGTAAAAAAATATTACATGTTTTACATTAAATTGAGTACAAAAAATGTTTCGAAAGGTAAAAATAAAAAAAAAAAAGAAGCAAACTGGTATTTGTCTGAAGGAACCAATAATCTTAAAAGATCGAGTCTTACAAAAATGTTATTAATTCTGTGTAGATGAACATTTTCAATTAAATTCATCAATTTGTATTTTTTCTTTATTTAAATTTAAATGTTAACGTCCATTCATTATTCACTGAGGTCCATTCATTATTAACTAGGGCGTGAGCACTTAACACTCCTTTCCAAAGGTCGTGGGTTCAGTTCTCACTATGGGATGGTGGTTTTTCTTTAGAAAAAAGAAAAGGCATAAGTCCTATCTTAGCTAGAAAAGGGTGATAACCTATAGAGAACCCGTCCCAAAATTCTCAGTTAATAATAATGGACGTTAAAATTTAAATAAATAAATAAATTATTAGCTAAGAATTTTGGGACGGGATATCTATAGGTTGCCACCCTTTATCTTTTTTCTAAAGAAAAGCCACAGCCGACCCCTAGTGGGAATCGAACCTCCGACCCTTTGGCACGGAGTGTTAAGTACTCTCCCTCACGGCCACTAGACCTTCTTGTATTTTTTAATAAAAATCAAGATCTACTAGATATACTCCAGGAAAATCAAATTGTATCATTGTGTCCCTTAATTAAGTGACGGAAGGAACTACACACGCCGACTTCCAGGGACAGAATGAACTGGTCTCCCATCGGTCGTCAGGAGAGGAGAGGGAGAAATCTAACAGCCAATCAGATAGCACCCCTTGACCACGCCTACCTCCCTTTAGCCCCGCCTCTTTCGCGGGAAGATTGATCGCCCAGCCCCCTCTCAGAGCCTTTGTTTATTAACACACCTTTTTGAGTTTTCCTCTCCAGAGATAGGGGTTCTGTACTTTTGAATGGATCCTCTTCGTCGCCCAGAGATTAGTTCAAAACCCGCCTCGAGATCAAAGGAGCGAAAGAGGACAGTCCAATTTAATTTTTGCCCTGAACAACTTAATATAATTAATAACGAGTAAATTATATTAAACCATTTTTCTGATTAATTTCCTTTTTATTAAAACTGTTTTGTTAAGTAATATTCGTTATAAACTGTGAGGATGTAACACCATTTAGGGAGTATATATATACATATATATATATATATATATATATATATATATATATATATATATATATATATATAAGGAAACATGGGTCTGTTAGCGAAGAGCACATCCAGTTACTTTGAAGTATCTGTCGTGATTTTAAACAGTGATTTTGGTACTTACGGAGTAGTTTACAAGTTCTTAGCAGGTTATCTATTACTACTTTACAGGTTATCTAAGGTTAGAAACCATATTATATAAATATAGTAATGAAAAGTATTTAAAATCTCTGCAATCACTACTAAAAGTAACTTTTGTTGTCTACTATATTTATATAATATGATTTCTAACTAAGATAACTTGTATTTGTAAGTAAAATTTTTAGGCTTGTAAAGTATAAATGAAAGTAATCAGAATGTATTTCAGCAATATTTATTAATAAAAAGGTTAATATTATAAAAAAGCAATGGTAATTGTGAAGGTTAGGGGCCTCATCACCGATGTTTTTTCCCGGTGGTTCTATAACATATTTATATTTTATATTTATTTCGCATTATGGGCATAAGTGCTATGCGTTTCCGCTCGCTACGCTCGCTCAAGAAGATATCAAAACTCCAGTCATTCCAACTCGCTAGAATTAATAGAATTCTATTAATTTTTGCGAGTTGGACTGACTTGAGTTTTGAGGTTACTTTACTACCAGCAAGAAACAATAGAAATGCGAATGAGTTATGCGCATGTCCTGAATCACTGTTGTAATCACTACAGATACTTCACAAGTAACTGGAAGTGCTCTTCCCAAACAGATCCAAAATGTGTTTCATATGTCACCACCTACTCTGGAAGCGGAACATCGAGACATTTGTCCACTACGTTTCGTTCTTACACTCCCCGACAAAATTATAGGCCACCCTATATTATGTTAGTTTTTGTCATTATTAAATGTTATATTTAAGCCAAAGCAAATACATACTGTTCTAATGTCATTGGCTTTTGGAAGAACATGTCTGTAATGAGTCCTGATCCTTCTTCCCTATGGATTACCTGAAATGTAAATATTTAGGCGCGACAAAAGTATAGGCCACCCACCCATTTCTTATCTAAATCTTGCTCTAGGAACACTTTTAGTGATCATTATATTCATTAATTCAATCAGCGGGCCTAATTAAACCTGATTAAGTAAAAACTAGTGGAAAAGTGTTGTCTGAGAGTGAAAAAGACGTGATTAAAACATTGCACGATAAAAATTGGGAAATATCGAAAATCATACGAACTTTAAATAGAAGCAGGCATTTTGTAAGAAATTTCCTAGGCTGGGTAATGATTATGGCGAAAAGAAAAGCATTGGTAGGCCCACGGTCCAAGAACAGCGAGCCATTTTACGCCGTGCTTCCAACTCTTCAGCCAAGACGAGAGAAATTTGTCAACAAGCTGGGGTCCAAACAATCATCAGAAATGTTCAAAGGCTTTTGCAAAAGACACGTCATTTAAAGCACATTAAGCTGAAGTCCAAGTCCCTTCTTTCAAAAGCACACAAAGCCAACAGAAAGAAGTTTACTTCGGAACACATCACATGGGGAAAGAGATGGAAGAAAGTTATCTTCAGTGATGAATAGCAGTTTAATCTGGATGGCCCTGATGGATATCGATACTATTTTCATGATTTGGGAAAAGAAAAAATATTTTTAACGAAGCGTCAAATGGGAGGAGTAGGTATTATGGTTTGGGCTGGGATAGGATACTATAGAAAGGCAGAATTAGTATTTTGTTCACTACATCGAATGCGAAAAAATACATAGACATCGTCCAGAAGCAAATTGTTGAAAGAGGAGAAGAACATACCACAGCTTGTTGACAAATTTCTCTCGCTTTGGCTGAAGAGTTGAAAGCACGGCGTAAAATGGCTCGCTGTTCTTGGACCGTGGGCCTATCAATGCTTTTCTATTCGCCATAATCATTACCCAGCCTAGGAAATTCCTTATGAGATGCCTACTTCTGTTTAAAGTTCAAGAGATTTTCGATATTATCCAATTTTTATCGTGCAATGTTTTAATCACGTCCTTTTCACTCTCAGACAACACTTTTCCACTAGCGATTACTTAATCGGGTTTAATTAGACCCGCTGATTGAATTAATGAATGTAATGATCACTAAAAGTGTTCGTAGAGCAAGATTTAGATAACAAAAAGAGTGGGTGGCCTATACTTTTGTCGCGCCTAAATATTTACATTTCAGGTAATCCATAGGGAAGAAGGATCAGGACTCATCAAGCCAATATGAATATGGAATTTGTATAATTCCCATAAGAAATTGTGAGTGTGTGTGTGTTTGTGTGTGTGTGTGTGTGTGTGTGTGAGAGAGAGAGAGAGAGAGAGAGAGAGAGAGAGAGAGAGAGAGAGAGAGAGAGGGAGGGAGAGAGAGACCCGATATGTAAACTCTATCTGATTGGTTTATCAGGTCGACCCAAATCACTGACTTCACTACTTTTAGGCGGGTTTGGACCTCCTTGGTGAACATTGACACTCTTGAGATTTCTAAGCGCCACCCGTGCTGGTGGAATGACTTTTGTAGATCCTACTAATTGGACAAAAAAATAAATAAACCGCCTTGAAGTTTGTATAGTGTATACAGAAAGATAATGATGAAATAGTAAGGTTTCGAACTCACTGTGTAGTTGCGTTTCGGCTATTGTTTGTTAACTACCAGTGCTCCGGAAAAGACTGCTGTCAAACCCAGTGAGTATAAATCTCCCTAATCCTGTCTTAAAATTAGTATCTCTCATAAAAGTAACATAGTCGTCAGTCCCGTGCATTTTCAATTCTCAAATATACAGAGTGGCCCAGATAAGCGGGCCATAAGAGAAATAACTACTAAACGGTTTGAGATATCGACATTTTTCAAAGGAGTAAAGTTGTAGTTCTCTTCGAAAACTATAAAACGGTGCCCTCGGAAATGAGAAAATAACACTTCTAAGGGCAAAAATAGGCCTCTGAAGGGAGGGGTTTCCTCTTTACCCTTATTTTACATTATATTTTTAAAACGTACTAAAAAACAAGTATGAACCGTGCAAACGGGGTTTCGATGCGTCAAGTAGTTCTCTATAATGATATGTTTTCATTCCAAATAAAGGCACTTGAATTAATTTAAATAGTATTTTTGTTAAGGAAGGGCTAATTCAGCTTAGGAGAATGTGCTCAGCATTAAAAATTTATTGCAACAACAAAAATAAATAAAATAAATAAAAATCATTCATTATTTGTGATCTGTAATTTCGGCAACTCATGACTAAAGCTACAATTTTTGTCTATTTTCTTTCTTAGTTTAAACTAATGGGAATCGTTTTGTTGAGTACTGAACACATTCTCCTTTGCTGAATTGCCCCTCCCTTTACAAAAATTATATTTAAATAAATTCGAGTGCCTTTTTTCTTTTTTTTAAATTTCAAATGAGGAATACATGCAAATGAAAACGTATTTTTATACAGAACTACTTGACACATAGAAACCCCGTTTGCATGGTTCTTCTTCGTTTTGTTAGTACTTTTAAAAAATATAATAAAAATATGGGTAAAAACTAATATGGGTAAAGACTAATATGGGTAATTACTAATTGCTTATCATAGCATAATGATGAATAAATTGTCATGAAATATACAACGTAAAATAAATAAACATACTCATATGGAAAGTAAAAGGAAGTGATTAGATTAAAAAAAAAATTATTCCGGTACCGGGAATCGAACCCGAGCCTCCTGGGTGAGAGCCAGGTATCCTAGCCACTAGACCATACCGGACTGGATACTCCAGATACCAAGTATTCATTTACCACTTAATAACTTAATTATTGTTTTTATAGAGCAAACGCATGCAGTCAATTAAAAATATAACTTTATCAATATTCAATTTTTTTATTGTGAGATAAGTCGGGTGAGACACACATTTCTTGCGCTAGGAGGTAGGTATTTTGAGTTTCAGCTGAAATCTTACTAATACTTGTCAAGATTAAGGTGATCTTCAGTGTTTCGACGCTGGGAATTATACAGCAATAACTGAGAAAAACTATATTTATAGTATTTAGTGAAGCTCGAAGAGCTTAGGGATGGAAGGTATTTACGGATATTTCAAGAAATTGGATTTCTTTCATTTTCTATCCTAGAGTGTAGAAACAAACTTGTGGTTTACATGGCTGAGCTATAATATCCACAGAAAATATAGTTCTTCAAAACTTGTAATAAATGTGATATGCCGGTACTCATCGCAGACCATGTATGGCATTAGCATACAAAGTTATATAACATTTGCAGATTAAAATATTCTTATTTTCTCTATTGAAGTGAAATATGTACAGAGTAATTTTTCGAAAAAAGAAAAGTTTTGAATGCAGTAACACACAGTATATGTCAATGTGTACACGAATTAAAGTATTTGTGATGATTATTTCTTGTTTTTAGACGTTTAGGCTATGAAGATTTAAGGAATTGCGTCAACCATTGATTCATGGATACAATAGCCTGAAATAAATTTTCTTCAAATAAAATTAATATGATAGCAATTAAATGCTTTCCAACAATATTAGAAGAGGCCCGGTGGCCGTGAGTGTTAAGGAGTGAGGACCCAAAGGTCGTGGGTTAGATTCCCACAATGAGGTGTGAAAAAAGAAAAGGCGTCAGCCATATCCTGGCTAGAAAAAGGTGGTAACCTATAAAATTACCGCCTAAAATTAATAATCGACGTTATTATTTAAATAAATAAACAATATTAGAGAAATTAAGAGACAAAAGCAGAGGGTTTGATTCCCACTAGTGATAAAAAAAACCCACCCAGTAATTATTTTTCTTCTTTTGAACGAGTTTTTGTATCTAACCTTGTTTTAACTCGTTGTTGCTTATTTTAATTGCATTTAACTGTAAAACGAGTATTTTACTAAAACAAGGTAAGAAAATGTGAAACGTTGTTATAGTGTTTCCAAGAGCGAACGTTGAGAAGGTGGGGTAAGTCGCCATGATACTGCCAGTTTCCTGTTTTGGCGCCTCAAATCTATTTTCTCTTCGAGATTTTATTTTATATTTTTCACGACAGATCCACCCCCACCAATAACTCCTAGGTACTATTCCTTTACTAATAGCACTAGAGATATATACCTACATTTTATGAATGTTTTCCTCTCTTTTTATCTCATTATTTTTTTTTATTACTTTTTATTTTTTTTACGGCGCATCGACATAAATCTTGGCCATTAGCGCCTACGTCCAGGGTGCAGCCAGGAATCTTCTCAGCGGGCCCTGAGATGAGAAAATTTCTGGCGCCGGTGGGGATCGAACCCACCATCTCCCGCTTAGGAATCTAGCGCGCTAGCCACTAGACCACGGGAGACCCCTCATTATTTATTAATTACTTTTTACATTAAATTACTTGTATACTACAATCCCCTAATTCTAATTGAAACATGTATATACTAAAATTCGTTTTTATATTGAATATTTAAATAAATTGGAGCTTCTTTAGAAAATCTATTATTTTCCTACCTTTAATGCTCACATTTGCAGTGATGTTCAATTCATCTAATTCCTTCCTGTAGTGGTGGCATTGGAGTCTTAGTCCTTAATCCTAAACATTTGAGTAGTATAAATACAAAAACAAAAAAATTATAAATTACTTAATTATTGTTTTTAATGTTATATTTTTATATAACATGCATGGCTCAATTTTTATATACTATTTTTGACCAATTTTATTTTTATAAATAATATTTGATATAGCCTTATTTCTGAGCAATTCACATTGAGAAGTGTGTTCATGTCGTTTTACTATTTTAAGTAAAGTTTTAAATCATTGTTTGGTAATCTGACTTATTTTAATATTGTTGTAGTTTCTAGGCATAAATTATTTTGGGTGTATTTCAAAATACAAGGGATAATTTTGTGCCTTTGTCGATTATAGAGATTGGTATCTTTTATGAATGCAAACAACCAAGAGACAGGGAGGGTAAAACCGTGCATCCCTTGTGATTTCGCGGGCAAAACAGCATTGTGACATGCACTATCTGTGTTATCAGTGATCTGTGTGACATGTGACCGGCTAATTTCGGCTCTTATCGTCCGATAATTGTTCGGACAGAGCTAGTAGTCGTCTGCATCCATCTTTCTGTTGAACTGATGCTTCGAACGACAAAGGAGGAAATTTGAATTTTCAATTAGCCAAAGAGCGGAACGGGAGCGTCCAACAAGCTGATTAATAGGAGTAATTTGGCGGCTAGCAAATAGAGCGGGCTTTTCAGCTGATCGTGCGGTGTTTGCGCGCGCTATTGGTAAATTATGGCGGGAATGTTTTCAGAGGCGCTGTTAAATCCTCGTTTTACGTTCTGTAGGGGAGCATTAATAGCATGCTCAGCTACTGAGGTTAATTATAAAGGCTACAACTCATGGTTGCCATGTTTGTTTATTCCGAAGTTGTTGGTTAGGATCAAAACACTGTTCTCGTAGAGAAATACGTACATCAAATATATACCTACCACAGTTTGGAGGCGATTTAAATTAACCAGCAATGGTATAAACATTATTTATTTCCGACACACAGTGGGCTGAAATCACCTTTTAGGCGGACAAAATTCATATAAAATTTTACAAACTTTAAAGACTTTTTTCTTTTTGTTGTTGCTCTATTTTTGTTCTTAATTTTTGTAGTATAGCCTATGTATTATTTTTTTGAATATATGTATTATTTTTATGTAATAATAGATGCAAAAAGTTACTATTTAAATCTTCCATAGATTTAAAAAAAATGTTATCCATTTTTTCCAAATTTATTTGTGTCTACTACAATACATTGTTGACTATACTAAAAACTACAGGTCAAAACATTTTTTTAATATTTTTCCCGTACTCAGTGACCCCAAAAACATTAAAAAAACAAAAAAAAAAGTGTCTACCTAAAAATGAATTCTTGCCCACTATGCGACGAAGCTTCTGTTACTATTTAATTTTTATTTTTCTGTTACTAATAATTAAGGATGTACATATCAAATTCAAAGTTTTTATTTTATTCATTTTACTTTACTTCTTTTGGGTATCGATGTTTAGTAAATGGTCTTTATTGATTAAAATCAGCTGGCTGTTGGCACATTGTTCTTAGCTTTAGTTATGACGAGGCCCGGAAAGTGGAAGGTTAACTTGCCTATTGAGGCTGTACATAATCAAAACTTTTAGCACCTGATTAGGCACTAAAGGTACGAAACATGTCGAGAAAGAATTAATATATTTTTTTTTTCTTTTCACGATGAACCCACAACTGGGCCATTAGTGCCGTAATTATTTTTATTAATTCACGTATTTTTATTTGTTGACCTTTCGCCAGATTAATGGATAAGTATTATTTATTTTTTTTAGTTGTGGGGGTTAAGTAATATGAGCTAAAAAATAACTTGTTTACATTCTCTTGAAATATTTCATTTTTTTTTTTTAATTTTGACAACTTAAATGTCTATAAAGAAACTCCGACTAAACAGACATATTCTAAATAAAATTAGGTATGTAAGCAGTCTTCTTTGCAATTTTTCAACGTTTCTTTAATTTTTCTTCTCAGGAAAGCTACGTGCGTGTTGGTTAATTTTATGATTTTTTTATGAGGGGAATTCGTGATGAATGTCTAATATAGTGACGTTTTATTTCAAATTGGCAAAGTGAATTGAATATATTTCATGCTCAAAACCGAAATTTTTTACCAAGAAATTATTTCGTGTCTTACGTTTTGTCTACTCTAAGGAACTGCGTCATCTTAGCCCGATTCCGTTCTTATCCCAAGTGTCATTAGTAAAGCTAAGAATAGAAAGACCTCATGTTTTGTCTTAACCTTTCTTGAAATATGCAAACACATTAAACATCTCAAAAAGAAGTAAGCTCTTAGACACAGCAGGAATCTTATGGCTAAGAGGAAGTTACTCCATTTGAATACCGATTTCTCAGAATAAGATCGAGCTCCCATCAAAATTATTTGTAGGAAATTTAATAAGCTCGAAAATATTCCTTGCATTTACTATGATTTCCCAACCGGTTTTTGAACAATATATCCGAAAATTTAGCTTTTTTCCATTTTCCTCGAAACAGTTGTAAAAGTAGTTTCATTAGATTCACCGCGTCTAATTACTTATAATACCTATATCTGGAAGCCTAGTAACATAAAAACGTAAGCGTTACGATTTTATTTGCGCGAAATTCGCCTCCCCCTCTAAAAAAATATGTTCTATCCGCCGGATTATGCTGGCTAACGAACTTGTCTTTTCAAATCAAACAAAGAATATTTGTACCAAATTTCATTAAAATTGGTCCATTTGGGGTCTCCCCGTGGTCTAGTGGCTACCGCCTTAGATTCATATGTGGGAGATGGTGGGTTCGATCCCCACTGGCGGCAGGAATTTTCTCCTCTGACGGCACGTTGGGAAAATTCCTCGCTGCACCCTGGATGTCGGCGCTAATGGCCTAGATGTCGATGCAGCGTAAAAAAACAGACAGCATATAAAACAAATACATACATAAACACAAATTTGAACAATCGTTACTTTCGTGATCCGAAGGTTCTGAAATGTGAAATATTCTTGTCGGCACTTCCGACCATTAGCGTATATAAAGAAAGGGCTGAGGGGATGGAGCTCCCTAGAAAATTTGATTTAATCGGTAAAAATGTGATATAAAAACGTCGAAAATAAATTGAATAAGAAAACAAAAATTGTGTAATATTGTATTAGTTGGCTAACTTTTCCAA
This sequence comes from Gonocerus acuteangulatus, assembly GCA_946811695.1. Taxonomy (NCBI): domain Eukaryota; kingdom Metazoa; phylum Arthropoda; class Insecta; order Hemiptera; family Coreidae; genus Gonocerus; species Gonocerus acuteangulatus. Next base: position 27,297,666 of record OX328130.1, read on the forward strand.
GTTAGCCAACTTTTCCAAGTTTGTTAGTATTACATATCCCCCAAACACTACCAGCCTCTTGAACTTATGTCCTCAATACGCCCATGTTTCCGAATTGCATCTTGAGGTCAAGCTCATATGCGGGTTTCCGCCCAATGGAGAGGTAGGAAAAGCGCAAAAAGGATATTACACCTTTCTTGGAGAATCCTCTGCAACAATCCATTCGGTTCGTATTCTGAGTCGTGTCCGACGATGCAATAGGAATCCAGAACCCCTCCATCATCGCCGGAGATTCCCACATCCCTCGTCGGCACTAATTGAAAAGCTTCTAGGTTGATAAGAATAGAGAGCGCTCGGATGCAGAAGAGCCCTGACTGAAGAGAAGATTTACGATAAGGCACGGCTCGTCCATTGTACTTCCTAGGGGACTGACCTTGCGGGATTTCGAGGACTCTCGTCTCTTCGGGAGGACATTGTGGGCTTCCTCAATGCCGTCCGAACCCATCATATACAAGCATCCAACTACATCCCGAGGAAAGATATAAAGAGGATCCACAGAAAATTCTTTGTGTTTTGGCACGTGACGTAAGGGAAACTCAAAAACCATTCGATAATAATTAGAAACCCGGTTCTTAGGTTGTCACCTTTTCCCCCGTTCTCCCATAATTGATAATGATCGATTTTTTATATGATTCAAGTCTAGTAGTATAATTCATGAAAATTTGGAAGAACCTAAAAAACATATTCAGGATTATATCACCTAAACAACGACGAAGTGACCTAGGCATACCTAATCTTTAAAATATAATTCAATGAACTCATTTCCTCGACCAAAAAAATTTCCTTAAAAGCAGCTTCCAGGGTCCAGACGTTCATGGAAATTTTACTAGGAGTGTCGCTTCCACCATCTTAACACAGGAACCTGGCCATATGGAGCGCTTTACTACGTCGAGCCGTTCGAAAAAATAAAAACAGTCGTTGACGCTTTGGATATGAATGAAGCAGCTGCCTGAAGACTGCGATGGTCTTCCAGAGCAACGAGATTCGTGGTGCACTTCACATATTTATTTTAATTGTTTTGTTTTATGTTCTTATTTATTTATTTTTTAATGTATATTTTATAAAATAATTTAATTTAATTTTCTTTCCTGTGTTAAAACATTGCTTTATTTCAAAAATGTATTTCATTTATATAAATTTCATTCACTTTGCTTTCTAAATAAATTTTTTGTTGAATATTTGGACTACTTATTCTTTTTTTAAAAAATTATGCATATTTCCCTTTCATTTTTATTTCCTCATATTTTTTTATGTCCTTCTCAATATACTATTCTATAAAATAATGTTATTTGGTGTTTATTTTTATGTCGCTAAATTATTAATGATAAATTATAAAAGGTTGAACCTATTTTTTGAACCCACAGAAGCATTTTTATCGAACAAGGACCACGCACGAGATATCTCGGTTTTTGAAGCTGATTCGTTTTTCCCATGGACGTCTTAACACGGACGCTGAATGTTTTACGGTCATTTAATCAAAAATTTTAAAAAGAGAGTTGTAGTTTTTTGCATGAAAACAAATAATATTTTCACATGATAACTAAGGTTCCCCAAAAAATGTGTTGCTCTAAAAAAGGTGTCATTTATTGCTTCTGTTGAGCGTGTTCCAGCACTACATATGTACAGTACATTAAAAAAAAAAAAAAAAAAAAAAAAAAAAAAAAAAAAAAAAAAAAAAAAAAAAAAAAAAAAAAACTTAGTTCTGAAGATTCAATTTTTCGGGTTTTTGGAATACATATTTCCGATCAATTTCGACTGTTATATTTTGTTTGCAGCAATCGTTATATTTCGTTGGGCAATTTTCTAATTTGCTTTGGAGTGGACTTCAGGCAACTTTTTGCCCCCTAGTCAGCCATTTTTTTTTTTTTTTTTACGGAGCATCTACATCTAGGTCATTAGCGCCGACATCCAGGGTGCAGCGAGGAATTTTACCAGCGAGCCGTGGGATGATAAAATTCCTGCCGGAGGTGGGAATCGAACCCACCATCTCCCGCTTATGAATCCAAGGCGCTAGCCATTAGACCACGGGAGACCCCCCAGTAGTCAGCCAATTATGTTTATTTTCACAATAAAATTTCACATTTAGATTTTAATAATGCAATGTCAATTTCATTGCAATTTTGTGAAATTTCGGACCCTCAACAGCCAAATTATTAATTTTTTCCGGAGTTAATTCACTCTCACCCCTAATGATCACATCGTTTATGCTCGCTCGCTCTCTCTCTCTCTCTCTCTCTCTCTCTCTCTCTCTCTCTCTCTCTCTCTCTCTCTCTCTCTCTACCTTTTTCTCTTTATATATATATATATATATTCCATTTCTTTATACATTCGACTTATTAGGGATTCTCTCTTCCTCCTTCTTGTTTTCAGGAGTAAATATACTTATCTCGTCCCTCTTCCATTTATCAGGGCTTCCTTGCGAACAGAAAACAACATTTTATAGAATTGTAGACACGAAGGAGGCCAGTATTTCTCCTTCGATCCAAAACCCTCAGCCATCCATTAAGTACGGACTCTGCCAACTTTCAGAACTCTTTCACCGAAAAGAAGAAAAAAATAAAAAAAACCCCAAAAAAAGGAATAAATGTTTGTATATCTTCCTCGAGGGAACTTCCCACCTCCCAAGAGTGAAAATAAAGATAAAGCTGACATACGGACTTAGTTTTCTTCTTAATCAGGTGCTTAAAGACCCCCCAGGGGGACTTGAAGGGAGCAAAGTTGTTTCTAAGTGCCTTGTCTGACAGAAAGTCCTGCCAGGCAATCAGGGCAGATGAAGCCTTCTTTCTTGTAGTTTTCTTACTTATTCCTGGAATTCTTTATCTTCCTTCCAGGCTGCTTTTCTTTTCAATTTCTTCTTGACCTTAGTCATTAGATTAGCATTAGTGAAAATTAAATAAAAAAAAAAAAAAAAAAAATAGAGCTGAAAAAGTACAGTTAGCTAAATTCTATTTAACAATTGTGTAGGATCTCCCCGTGGTCTAGTGGCTCACGCCTTAGATTATCATGCGGGAGATGGTGGGTTCGAGTCCCACCGGCGCCAAGTGGTACCAAACTACTTTTCGTGTTTCAAAAAGGCTACAGCCTCCAAATCTTAACCGACTTCAATGCATTTTCCATTTAAATTAAAGCTAATAAAATTTGGAACAACTTTGTTTAGATTTTTGTTTTTCGTTTTCCCTGTTTATGAAATTACGTGTAAATAATTCACAAACTTTTACAATCGAACATACAATAATATTATATTTTTTATCTAACTTAATATTTATCTCAATAATTCTAGGTGCTCGTTGAAATATAATGTATTATTTAATAATTTTTGTATTTATTACTTGCAGAAAAAACTACATTATTATCATTGCTCGAGATTCATTTTTTGTTTTTTATTATGCTTAAAATATTCTTCTATTATGTCAACTATGTTTTATCTTTTTATTTTTCTTATGAATTTATTTTATTTATTTATGCGTATATTTTTTTCTTTTACAGTATATTCAACCGTATAGTTTTGCTTCTTTTAGGAAGAATACGATTTTATCTGTTTTCGACAAGTTGTATTTTGAGGCTTTAGCTATACCAGGTTGTATATTATACAGGTACTTGAAGCAAATGTTTGTTGAGGTTTTGGTGCATTCGTGTTTATGCAATTATTCTTGGTATCAGAACGCCGTCAGTTTCCATTCTAAAGCAGGCAAAACTGCACTATTGTGCATACAGAATTAGCTCCATTGACGCCTGGCCGCACAATAGCAAACAGTCCTAGGTGTCATAATAGAATTCCGTCAGATCCGTAGCCCATTGTGGTTCAGCTGAAGAGGTACTCTCACAATACACCACAATATGCTCTCTGGTACCCGCCCCCAACTCCCGGATGGGGTCCTTGTTTACCGTAAGCGTAATGTTACACGTGTACCAAATGGTAGTCTGTGCGCATTGTCCGCCGAGAGCCTTGCGATCATATCTTGCGCAAGCCTGCTCGCCTCTTTCGATACGGATCTTGCTAAAAGGGCTCGGGGGGTGTTGGTCAACAAACAGCCCGATCAGCTGATAGCGGCTCTTTGCTTCGGGACGGTCTACGCAAGGCAGATGACGTCCTGAGGAGAGGGTGTAGCCTTACAAGACTTAACTAGCAAGCTAGGTTCTTTGTACGAGTTGTTTACTCTGAGAAGTTCGTTATGCCCTAAGGAAAACCGCAGTTTCAATGGAACTGTTAAGAAATTCGTTCTTAGCGAAAAGAGAACGCATACTTCCTAAAATTGAAATATGACAACGATTCGGGGGTCTCCCGTGGTCTAGTGGCTAGCGCCTTGGATTCATAAGCGGGAGATGGTGGGTTCGATTCCCAACCTCCGGCAGGAATTTTATCATCCCACGGCTCGCTGGTGAAATTCCTCGCTACACCCTGGATGTCGGCGCTAATGACCTAGATGTAGATGTGCCGTAAAAAAAAAAAAAAAAAAAAAAAAAAAAAAAAAAAAAAAAAAAAAAAAAAAAAAAATGACAACGATTCGACGAAACTGGAAGTCAGCAGGCACTAACTGGATGTTAGCGTACAGCAACTACATCCTAACATAACCATTAAAAAAACTACACAACACTATTCCTGTTGCGAATTCTTCATCCTGTAACACTTCAATCATGCATTCCGTCAAAATTAGACAAAACATTTATAATAATCAGTTTGTTTTTTTTCAGTTTGCAGATAATTTCCTACTGAAAGCAGCTAACGTGTACGTACCTAAATAAGAATTAACATTGAAAAATCGATACGTATGCAAACGTAGATCTTTTCTCGCAGATATCGTATAGTCCAAAAAGTGTAGTCAAAGGAAGATGTTTTTGAATGAACAAAAAATGCCAAGCATTATTGTATCAGTATGTAAATACATAATTACAGATATCTATATAGTATAGCTGTGTATTTTTTGTAGATTTGTATAGGAGGTTGTGATTCCATTATTATAACTATTCTTTTTTGCTTGGATATTTTTTTTTGTATTCTTTATAAGATAAGAAACAAGCGAAAAAAGAAATATTGTTTATCAAAAATTAATTATTTTAAGTTAAGATTTTTAAGGTAAATATTTATTTCTAGTTTAGAATCCCTTTCACAACTTTAGGTATACATTTTCCTCTTTGGTGTAATACTAACTTTTTTTACTAAACTTTTTTAGCATAAATATGCTTTAGCGATGACTAAACTGAAAAAAAGTTACAAAAAATACATTACATAGGTTTTTCGGGTGGACCTAAAGGATATTTATGTTCCTGAATTATGGACATTTTTTTATGGGCTTAAATGCGACCTTAACTAACCAAAAATGATATCCAGACGGTCATAGAGACGGTCTATGACCTCAATCCAATCCTCGAACGACGCACTAAAAGATAAAATCTTATATATATATATATATATATATATATATATATATATATATATATATATATATATGAAATAGGTATTTCCGTTTAGATAGCAGTTAGGATCTACATAGTTTTTATATTTTTCAGAAATTGCTAAAACGGAAAATTATTCTTTCGAAATATTATTCAGCCATCAAAGGATTATTCACAGTGTAGTGACGGCGACAATTTCTATTAATACCTACATTCTAATGCCCTGAAGATATTTGTAAAGGCTCGAAACCCCAAGAGCCTACACTAGAAGCCCTAAGGATGCCCAGAGATTCGAGGAAGGACTATCTCCACCTCCCCATCTCCCTAATCCAAGCAGCACTATCAGATCTCCCTCTCAGCTGCCCATTACTGGCCTTTCCTTGTTGGAGCCCTTCGGGAAAAAGGGCAGACTTAGACCTTACAATCTTTGCCAATCACTCTTGGAATTCGCTCCTCTCTCTCTCTCTCTACTCGAGGAAGTGTTGAAAAAAAAAAAAAATCGTTAAAGGCCTTCTCCTCATATTCAGAAACATAAATATGCTTTAGGTCCACCCGAGTATGTAATGTACTGTATAACATACAGTCTTCTTTTTCGTACATGGCCACACGGCAAGCGCGAACGCCAGCGGACACTTTTTTGTAACTTTTTATTTTTTTTAGTTTAGTCATCGCTAAAGCATATTGATGCTAAAAAACGAAAAAGAAAAGTCCATCAGACAGTAGCTGCATATCTAAACGCATTACTTTGCAAAATTGTAAGCCGCATTCATGAAGAATTTGCTTAAAATAACCAATATTGATCAAATTAATCATAAATAGAGTTATTTATTTGTTTCAAATGTATATGTATGTGTATTGTATTTGCATCAAAACTGTCATCATTTCGTTTGTTTTAGAGAATAGATTAAATAAAAAATACAATCATTAAAAAATAATTGTTATTTCTACAATTATATTTAAAATTGTGTTTACGATTTCAAGTAAAATGTTTCCACACAAAAAAATAATAGCATATTTAATATCAGCACCCCCAAGAAACTACAGTGTTGTAAATATCATCGAAAACAGTCCAGAAGATCCTAAAAATTTGAAAGGGTAAAAATGTACGCGATCAAATTTATTAATAAAAATGTTCGCTTATAAATTTTTAAGCACCGATTTTAAATCTGCTGAAAAAATTTATAATGCTACTTCAAAACGTAAACACGTTTTTGTATTTAATTGACGAAATATTATAAAATATTGTTTAACGACTGTCTTCATTTCTTTAATATAATCTTTAAAACGAATGAATTGGGAAAATAATCATGTCGATATCATTTTAATGTCTTTAACAAGACATAAAATAAAGTTTTTGCAACTTCAAATTTGTTTCCCAGCTCCTAAGGCCCATTAGGCGAAACGCTCGGATACAAGCACATAGACTATTTCTTCATGCAGAATGATCAGAAAAAAATTGGCCAAATCGGTGACCCGAATTGTAGCCGAATCCCAACCATTTCTTGACTTCTTATCTGCTCCAAGGCTAACAATCCTCATTATTGGCAAGATATATATTATTGGCAAGATGTTATTATGTTATTATAATATTTTAAATTATTGGCAAGACAGCTGGACTCGACTAACCGACAATAAATTACGTACAACAAAACTACTACTCAGGAGTGGACACCCAGCTACCGTGAGAACAGACGAAAAGAAGTATTTCTTGCTCGACTCCGAATTGGCCACACAAGACTAACCACGAATACCTCATGACAAGACTTGACAAACCAATTTGTGATATCGACGATACAAATGCAAAGTAACGAATATGAAAAAATGCATCTTTCATTGTCAATCTTTACTAATTTCTCCTGGACTTATTTACGGCAAATTCTTCAATCTGACTTCACTCTGTTAAAGGGAAAGTATTCCACTATCAAGAGGCCAAATCTGCCGAATATTTGACTGTCCAAAAAAAAGTTATGAATAAATGCTTTTCCACTCTCAAAAGTGTTGATTTGCATATTCGTTAGTTTGCATTTGTATCGACGATATATACAATACAGACTCATAGTAATATTATAATAACATAATAAAGCACATACTGACAGAGTGTAGACACAGGACAAATTTTAAATTTGACTGACTTACTTTCCGATAATAGCCAGTACATTGTTGAAATCATTAAATACCTCATGCATACACATCTATACAACAAAATTTGAAAAAGTAAAAATAACAAAAGCCATTTAGTGAATTGGATTAATGTAACAAAACAGACAGAACACTTAACAATACACAAAATAATCAACAGACAGAACATTTAATAACACACATAATCAACAGACGGATACTTTTCAGTCAATCTTTAATTTTGAACTAAGAACAAAGCCGTGGTTTTGTTTTCGGAGGTTTTATTTTCGGAGGACTCATAGATAACCATTTGCGTTTGAGCATTTTATGTATTGCCTCAAGGAGCGGCGATAGATCCGTAGCAGGTTCACATTCCTTGTGACTTCCCTTCGTTTTGACTATAATATCATCAGTATCTGCTAGTATTAGGACTTTATGGCTTTAATGATGTCTTTCTGATGAAATACCGAAAACGGCATATGTAAATTGAGTTTTTGCTGCTAAATAATGAGATTATAGGGTTGTTATCCAGGGCTTGTAGCAGCAGTGGCCTACTAGAGATATGATGGTGAGCCAGGCACCAGATGATCATCAGATGACGGGCATAGTGCAAAGTCATGGCTACAGCTGGAGAAAGCCTCCTCCAAACGTCCTTAGGGTTATTATATATACAAACCAATCCATCAAATCTCTCTCTCTCTCTCTCTCTCTCTCTCTCTCTCTCTCTCGTATTGAGATTTAAAGCTATCTCTTTTAATCTTCTTCTTATCTTGCTCACGATGGCAAAATCTACTATATATTTGTCAAATACTACTCACTCACTGACCTATCATCGCCCAATCCAAACCACTTGACAGAAAAACTTGAAATTTTGCATGGACACTCCCTTTGGGATGAAAACAAACACTAAGAAGGTTTTTTTTTTATACATTCAAATTTTTAAGTATTTTTAGAGGGGTTTGAATTTTTAATTGGTTTTAAAGAGAGTATGCACGTCTAGGCAGCATGCGTTGCTAGGTATCTATTTCATAACATTAGTTTTATTTGCGGTTCATTTCAACTATGATGGCAGACCTTCAATTACTAGAAATAAACTGTGAATTTGTCCCTCATAGGTGATGGTCCATCCGAGGTAATAATATCCCGAACCCTTGCACAGCCTCCTCATACATCAACATCCCCAGTTAGAACACTTTTTGGTATTGCTCCCAAATATAACGGGTGTTTCCAAATGTCATCTTGGAAACATAAATTTTAACACGTAAATTTATTATTGACAACAAATTTTAACCAGTACTGGTTAAAATCCTGTTACTAGTGACCTATGGATAACGGGTTATCTCTAGGTTATCTGCTTGTTGACACTGGTCCCTAGCGCCCCCCCCCCCAGTTTCAGGAAATATGATACTTTGATTACTTATCAATTGATGAGTAACATATATTTTGACGGATACCGGGCTATAATAAACTTCACAAAATTATATATATATATATATATATATATATATATATATATATATTTTACGGCGCATCGACATCTGTGCTTTTAGCGGAGAAAATTATATAGTTGCGTTAATTTTGATTCTACATTATTTAACGCAATAAAATAACTATAATAATATATGTTATAAGCTCCTTCTCTATTGGGTTACTATAGGAAGGAAATAGAGAAAAATAACTATAATATATATATATATATATATATATATATATATATATATATATAGGTATGTCTCGTTGATGAAACTGCACCAGAAGATTTCCAATATGTATTCCTACACTCCCCGGCTTATTCAAACCTCCGTAGAAAATACCTACCAGCTAGAAAACCTCTCCGGGCTGAATTAATTCAAACTCCAGAACTCACTACTTTAACCTCTAGAAATATATGTTAGTTTAGTATCATTGTGGTCTAAAATTACAAATGATTAAAATAAAATATGTTTTTTTCGTAGACAGCACGTAATTACAAGATATCGGTGGGTTTTTAATATATTGCAACACATAAAAATTTAATTTTTTGTATGCATCATTTTAGTATTAGAAATTCAACAATTGTATACACACATATATAACATATATATATATATATATATATATATATATATATATATATATATATATATATATATATATATGTATATATATATATATATATATATATATTAAAGTTTCTAAAATTTAATTATAAACTATTTGTAATAATATTAATATTTAAAATAAATCATGTTTTACTAACCTCACTAATAATAATAATAATTATAATTTAACAATTAACCTTTTTATAAAAACAAATGGCTATAACATTTGTTTAAAGGAATAAATAAAAGTCCGTCACGCAGGAGCTGCATAACTAAGCACTTTCCTCAGAATTTGGGTAGTGTAGACTGCTTTCCAGAACAATTTGCTTAAAATATCCTACATAAATAAAATAAAAACATGAATAGTTCTCTTTTAATTTCGTAATGAGTAACTGATAAATTATTAATTTGCTTCCAGAGTTATGTTTACACATGGTACCTACTACACTACGTAATAAATACAAAAAACCTCGTATTATCGTATTTTGATCTAACGCAGGAACCGGATACAGTCCCTCTAGCGCTCCTTGCGGCGCCTTTGTGAACCTATATCTGGCTGGCTTTTCTATTGAAATATATTACAAAGTAAACCCCCCTTTCCGATTGACCGATTTAGCTCATTTTTACAACACTTCTTTCTCATGAGTTACCCACGACGTATACCGCGTTTCGTTACAATACAGCAGAAATTACGACCAGTATGAGTATATTAGTAATTTGGGTCCGGAGTAAACCCCCCCTCCTAATGAACCGATTTAGTTTATTTTTACAACACATATTTACCTGTAGATTACCACTATGAATACCGAGTTTCGTCGAAATATACCAAAAATCACGGCTGGTAGTGGCGAATTGGTATTGTCGGTCCGGAGTAAACCCCCCCTCCTCATGAACCGATTTAGTTCATTTTTATATCTCACTTTTCTCTCTATATTACCACTACGAATACCAAGTTTTCTTGAAATATAACAAATATTACGGCTGAAATGGTCAAATTAGTGTTTTGGGTTCGGGGTAAACCCCCCCTTCCGGTGGACCGATTTTGGTGGTTAACGAACTCGTTCAATCGTTTGCTAATTGAATGCTATATACCAAGTTTCGTGACGAAAAAACAAAAACTCTGGCCGCTATCGTGTTAACAGACACATATATATATATATATATATATGCATATATATATATATGTAGATATATATAAATTTTAACGGGGGTCATTTTCGGTGTCTACTAGGTAGGATCGATAAAGATTTGAAGAAATTTTTCAAAAATTCTGTCATGAGTCCAACCTCAATAGCTACTTTCCTTCGGAGGAAAGTGCTAAAATACATAAAATGTATGTATGCTAACGCGATTTCATGGGCGTATATAAGGGGGGGGAGGGGCTGAGGGGGCAGCATCCCCCCCCCGAAATGTTGATTTGATTGGTAAAAATTTCATAAAATCCTTAAAAATAAATTAAATAAGATCATTTAGGTGTAATAGCGTTTTAGTTGGTTAAAACTCTTCCAAGATCTAGATTGTTAGTATTCCATACACCGGTAATGTACTCAGCCCCCCCGAAATTTTCCCAGCCCCCTCCGAAATTATTTTATATATACGCCCATGCGCGATTTAATCATTTTTTTTTAAATTTTACCCCTTATTTGGTAATTATGTGTTTTAATATTTGAGTGTTACTCCCGGTATTTAGTGATTCTGGGTCAAATTGTATTTCCTACCACCCCCGCCCCCTATGAGATCTTAATAATAATTCTCATTTTTTGTTGGGTTTCTTAGTAGAATTATCAGATAAAATATCTATCCATGTCAGTTCCAGGAGAATGCCAATTCTAAGGGTTCCAGAAATAGGAGAGACAGAAAAAAAAACTACGGTAGTAGCAAGAACACACTCTCCAAAAATATTCTCCACCACGAACACATACATAGAAATAGTCACCAAAAATATTCGCATACGCACGCACACACAAATAGTTGAGACCACGGCAGCCGCAAGGTTTTGAATTGCCGATCCTATCTCTAGATATGGCAGCAAAAGATAACGGTCTCCTCTTATTTCTCGTTCTATGGGAGGAACTCCATCTTATATTTATTTACAATTATAATCTTGATAAGGACAGAAGTTATGCAATTTTTTTTAATCACCTTTTTCTTTGACATTTTCCTTGCCCCTTAGCATTTTTTCCTCTGCACTCTTTTGGAGAACGATATTTTTTCCAGCGCCACATTAGCTCAAGGAATGCTTCAGATTACACTTTTATCTCTTTCATACGAATCTACAGGGCGGTTACCTGTAGCTAACCCGACCCAAATAATTTATGTTATGCATAAGTGGTCGCGAAAATTTAAATAATAATTTTCATACGATTTTTTAGAGGTCATACAAGATTCTTAAACTGGAGCTCTTTCTCCAAGTCTATCTGCATATGTCTTAAAGTTTGCAAACGTTTGCTTTTAAAGTCATGACAAAATATTGCAGTTTTCAGTAATAATTTTCCACAGACCATAATTGGGCGCATAATTTATTTTTAACTTCGTAAAAATATTATATCCAAAAACTACTTACCTACTAAGCCGTCTTCAATACCAAAAATGTATTAAACAAAATTTTGTTTAACAGTAAAAAAATAGACATTGATCTAGTAATAACTTATTTACTTTTTTTTCTTTTTTTTTTTTTTTTTAAATCGTTCATTGGTTTCAAGTTACAAACCCATAACCATTATGAGTAACAAAATTTATGAACAATTAAATACAATTTACAATACTAAGTTATTCTTCTTAATAAAATGTAACAAAGTGAACAGTCTATGTTGGTTTCCTGCCAAGTAGTACCGATAGTCTGTATCTTCAAGCATTGTCTGCCTCGCTGAGGAGTATCTTCTGCAAGTGTTGAAAATGTGTGCAATGTCTTCTACTTCATTGCAGGTCTTAACTTATTTACTTACAGTAATTACTAGTAGTCACTTCACAAGTAATAACACGACTGTCGTCCTTTTCTTCATCGTTTTCCTTATCTAATCTGAACAATGTTTATCGAAAGGAGTTAATCCTTAGTTTAAGAGGTAGTATTATGATGTTTTTAAAGTATTAGGTAAGTCGATCTGACGATTTTTTGGACCACTGTGTGTCATTTGTTGTCCAGTGACGCAGAATTGATTTTTTTCTAAAACAACGAGGTACCATTTTAAAGCTTATTAAATAGTGCAAGTTTTGAGGCGGAGGCAATCCTCTAAGCCTTCAAATAGCTGATTAAGAAAATATTAAATAACGAAAACAAGAAAGTTAAGAAGAAGTTTAAGAAAATAAATAATAACGACAACAAAAAAATAAATAATTTTGAAAATAGACAAAAGTTTGAGTAGCTCTGCTACATGTTCAGATAGAATGCTCATTTTAGCGTCACTGAAGTACAAATGATATGCAAAATGAACCCATAAAGTTATGATATCTCAATTCGCTACACCCTGTATTGCAGAAAAAGTTTAACTTTTAGAACAAGAAATAAAATAAAATATCAGATCGCTGTGCTTTGCCAAGATTATCAATTTGTTTCTCATTAGGAAAAGTTTAAACATTACTTAATAAATCTTTGATGTAATTTTAATCCTAAAATAGCGGGAGCCGTAGGATAGTTCAAAGAGAATACCGAAATAGACAGAGCGGCATTAAGAAGAGGAGATGAAGAGAAAATGACAAACTATATTCCTTGCATACAAATCACGAACTATCCTAGAAAAGGAATCTAATATCAAGATAGGTTACATCTAATCTTAGGACTTAGGGGGACACTTTCTTTTCTGGAATGCCGCCTTCAGATACAGAAAAAAAAATCATTTCTTGGACTCGTAAACATATTATTTCAATAATGAATGGTTTTCCTGTATTTTATAAATCAAAATAACATTTACAGAGAGTCTGGGTATATAATGTCGCAATAATGAATGGTTTTCCTGTATTTTATAAATCAAAATAACATTTACAGAGAGTCTAGGTATATAATGTCTCAATAATGAATGGTTTTCCTGTATTTTATAAATCAAAATAACATTTACAGAGAGTCTAGGTATATAATGTCTCAATAATGAATGGTTTTCCTGTATTTTATAAATCAAAATAACATTTACAGAGAGTCTGGGTATATAATGTCCCAATAATGAATGGTTTTCCTGTATTTTATAAATCAAAATAACATTTACAGAGAGTCTGGTTATATAATGTCTCAATAATGAATGGTTTTCCTGTATTTTATAAATCAAAATAACATTTACAGAGAGTCTGGGTATATAATGTCTCAATAATGAATGGTTTTCCTGTATTTTATAAATCAAAATAACATTTACAAAGAGTCTGGGTATATAATGTCTCAATAATGAATGGTTTTCCTGTATTTTATAAATCAAAATAACATTTACAGAGAGTCTGGGTATATAATGTCTCAATAATGAATGGTTTAACTGTATTTTATAAATCAAAATAACAATTACAGAGAGTCTGGGTATATAATGTCTCAATAATGAATGGTTTAACTGTATTTTATAAATCAAAATAACATTTACAGAGAGTCTGGGTATATAATGTCTCAATAATGAATGGTTTTCCTGTATTTTATAAATCAAAATAACATTTACAGAGAGTCTGGGTATATAATGTCTCAATAATGAATGGTTTTCCTGTATTTTATAAATCAAAATAACATTTACAGAGAGTCTGGGTATATAATGTCTCAATAATGAATGGTTTAACTGTATTTTATAAATCAAAATAACATTTACAGAGAGTCTGGGTATATAATGTCTCAATAATGAATGGTTTTCCTGTATTTTATAAATCAAAATAACATTTACAGAGAGTCTGGGTATATAATGTCTCAATAATGAATGGTTTTCCTGTATTTTATAAATCAAAATAACATTTACAGAGAGTCTGGGTATATAATGTCTCAATAATGAATGGTTTTCCTGTCTACTATATATTTGTCAAATACCACTCACTCACTGACCTATCATCGCCCAGCCCAAACCACTCGACAGAAAATTTTGAAATTTTGCATGGACACTCCCTATATAACGGTAGGCACTCGCTAAGAAAGGATTTTTTGATATTCGATTTTTTAAGTATTTTTAGGGGTGTTTAAAGTTTGAGTTGGTTAGAGCAGGCAAGTCAAGGCAGCATGCGTTGCTAGGACGATAACAGAACAGCTGTTACCGTACATTATCTATTTCATAGTATTATTTTTAATTGAGGTTAATTTCAACTCTGATGGCAGTCCTTGAATTACTAGAAATAAACTCTTATTTTGTCCCTCATAGAATTTACGCTCTGGTCCTTCCGCGGTAATAAAATCCCGAACCACTTCACACAAAATTTGAAATTTTTTGAATGAAACCATTTTCAAGCGATTTTTGCCACCTTTTACGAGACAAATTGCTAGAAATACTTTTCCAAACTAATTTTCTGTTTGGGTATTCAGAAACGATGATTGGTTCACTAGAAACTTGTACCAGGTATTTGACATTACTCTAATCTAAGATATTTATACTTTGGAATCGTTTGGAGGTAGGAAGTATATAGAAAAAAATTGTATTAATGGTATACAACGTTTTCGGATCTCAGTATATTTTCTAAATATCTCGAAAACGTTGGGAAATCGTAGTAAATAGAAGGTGGCTAAATTCTCTACAAAGAAGATTCTGTTGTAATGTTCGGTGGGGCGATGACTATCGAAGAGATAAGTGCTTAAAACTTTAAAGTTGTTAGTTTTATTCGTTTCAACGTGTATTTGTCTCTGTTTACCTAACTTTTTAAGTAGTTGTTGTTATTTTTTTTTAATCCCCAACGGTTACCTCCACATGGTGTTTCCGGGGTATCTCCGTGCAATAATAAGCTGTACAAAATGATGTAGTAGCGTTAATTTTGATCATACCTTATTTAACGCAATATAAAAACTTCTTATCGGCCGTGACGAAGCACAGGTATTCAGCTAGTATTTTATAAATCAAAATAACATTTACAGAGAGTCTGGGTATATAATGTCCAAACATTTATGATAACTAAATACAAATCTATAGATATAAGAAAATTCTAACGGATCTCTGTCTGTACATGGAAGATATATGAGCAAAAATACTATTGTGGGTCTTTATTAAAGCAATGATTTTTAGAATTTTTGTCTGTTCTTCTGTATGTCTGCTATCTGTCAGACAATATACACACTAGGGTTTAACAATCCCTAAGGGGTCAACTTAGTGGCTCTGTCACGTATTAGCAATCCCCGATCCCCGATACGTCTAACATTTTTTAAATACCCATGCGACGGTGTTTATAATCCAAAATAAACCAAAAGATATATTCAAAAATTCTGCCCTAAGTCACTATCCACGTGAACGAAGTCGCGGGCACAGCTAGTACATAATAAATATTAATTGCATGCGGAAAAATAAAAAGAATATTGAGAAAAAGGATCGAATACTTAATATATGACAGACAACAATAAAACAACCATAATACTAATAATACAAAATTTCTTATTGAAGTAACTTAGCACGAGTTGCTCCCCAAAATTGTTTAAAACATTAGCGACATTTCGAACCTGTTTAGGTTCATCATCAGGCACCTCAAAATGAGTCGCGTTAAGGCTTACTATAATTTTTATATGATTACATATTCAGGTCCATACATTTTACATTTTATGAGTAAACGTTAAATCCGGGTAAGTATATTCATGATATGTTGATTAGACAGGTCATACTCACACTTAGGATGACAATTTTGGGAAGCAACTTCTCCTAAGTTACTTTAAGAATCCATTATTCCTTCCACGTCCACACCTCCAAAATATAAATGAAATTAAAT
The DNA here is from genome assembly GCA_946811695.1 of Gonocerus acuteangulatus. NCBI lineage: Eukaryota > Metazoa > Arthropoda > Insecta > Hemiptera > Coreidae > Gonocerus > Gonocerus acuteangulatus. Next base: position 27,314,150 of record OX328130.1, read on the forward strand.
TAGGGGCAGAATACAGATTTAAAACCCAAATGGGTAACATAGAAATAGAAATTTAAAGCTCTAGCCATAACACACCAAATGTATCATTCACCCTCTTCCATGTATAATATTTCTCTATTTTTGACATTTGTATATATATGTATTTTCATTAACTTAGCCCTTCTTTTACAGCCCTGATGAATGCTTGAATTTCGAGCCGAAACGTCGGTAATTAATAAAACTTTTTTTTCTAAAAAAAAATGTAGTTTTATTAAGAAACCACGACCGAACTCTGACAAATTCTATCCTGTATAGAAATTGGATTTCTCCACTCCTAATTTCTAAATACAGACCGCTGTTTTACTGAAGAAAGCATACGCTGAAATGTCATATGTTTACTAATGCTCGTGCATAGCCAAAGTGGACATCAAGTCCAAAACTTATGGTGATTACAACATTCGAAGACAGTTTAAACTGCTCATCCAAAACGTGAAAGTTATGTAGAACCGTTGACAACTACCATAATTAATATAAGCATCCACATATTTTACATTCTCTCCGGAGATTTATTAAAAGAAAACCTACATCCGTTCAGTAAAAGAATTATATTCATCTCTTAGGCATTCCCTTTCGGAAGATGATCCCGTCCGCTTTGAAATGACAGGGAATAAAAGAAAAGAAAAAAGAAACATAAAATAAAATACAAAAATAAACTACAAGAAGGGAAAATAAAAGAGAAATCTTTATTTCTGGACCAAGTCCAAACTTCATCAAGAGTAAAGAGTGTGTCCTACCTTGAAGATAGTATCTACCGACCTTGTCTTTATGTTCCCGGGAGACGAGTCTTGGCTTTGTATGCGGCTTAAGAACGCCCATTCCAGCTCCCCACACTTCTTAGTCTTAAGATATTTACACCAATAGTCAAAATAAATTCTTCACTTTATATGCATTTATCTACATATCACTTTACATTAAGGAAATACATTTTACAAATGACTTCAGACGAATGTAATCGGGAATTATTTCTTAACCAGTGTCTATAAATAAATATATATTTGTATGCTATGATTTAAATGGAATATAGGATAAAAATTAAACCCAAACATCCGCTTAATTCCTTATTTCTAATATTTCAAGATTGTAAAATATCTTGTTTACTGTCAAACTTTATAATATAAAGCAATATTTTAATTGTTGGTATTAGAAAATTACAATAAATTACAAGCTATGAAATAAACATCTCGATCTATAGCCGGGTAGAAATCGTGTTGGACTGACTTTAAATTGACCACTCAAGATTGACAAACAAGTACAAGTACAAGTAAAACCAAGGACAAACTAAATTTTGATATATGTAAAACTAAAGAAACAAAACTGTCTACATCGTTTCAAAACAACAGTTTTACCAATTTAAAATTGAAATCAATTCAATAAGCGAACTGGGGGGTCTCCCGTGGTCTAATGGCTAGCGCCTTGGATTCATAAGCGGGAGATGGTGGGTTCGATTCCCAACCTCCGGCAGGAATTTTATCATCCCACGGCTCGCTGGTGAAATTCCTCGCTACACCCTGGATGTCGGCGCTAATGACCTAGATGTAGATGCGCCGTAAAAAAAAAAAAAAAAAAAAAAAAAAAAAAAAAAAAAAAAAAAATAAGCGAACTGAAAATCGGCGTTTTAGCTCGTTTCCTACCTTCCTCCATAGGGAGGAAACCCGCTTATGAGGTTGACCTCATGACGAAATCCGGAAGTGGCGACTACAAAATTTCATATTTCAGAACGCATAGTGCACAAAATAACGGCGGCTCAAATGTATATATATTTGTTTATAAAGTTTCTCAAACTGTTTGAAATTCATCTAAACGTATTTTAGGGTGCGTTTACACTTGATATTTCTGCAGGAAATATATGTCTCGATATATGTCTCGATATATGTCGCGATATAAGTGTCGGATAGATATTCTCTTGCAAGTTTACATACGGACAGAAATAGCTAGGCATTTATGTCATGGATATCTATAGGACAGTTCTCGCTTTGCAATAAATGTCCGGCCTGTTTACACTCAGACAAATATGTCCTGTCTAGTCCATTCTGCTTGGTATAGAAGTTTCGGCAATATAGCTAGAAACCAAGATATTTCTGTCTGACATTTATTTCTCTCTTTATAATCAGCGTATTCACCTGACGATAAAGAAGTGTCGACACTTATTGCTCGGGATAGAAATATATATCTCAGACATAAATTGCTCATGGTTTACACTAGTCGCAATTTCTGTCTGACATAAATTTCCTGAAATAACAATCAGGTGTAAACGCACCCTTAGTAAAACAAAGGCAAGAAATGAGAAACGTATTGGTAATGGTTTTTTCCTAGCACGAACGTTGAGGGCAGGGTAGATAATTCAGCTTAGGACACTCTAAGTTTCTTGTTGTTGCGCCTTAAATCTTCCTTCTCTTTGAGATTTTATTTTATATTTTTCACGAAAGATCAAAACGTACCAATAACTGCTTCTATTCCTATATGTAAGATATAAACGCACACTCGCCTATGCTGAATTGCTCCTCCCCCAAACAAAAATACTATATGAATAAATTAAAGTGCCATTTTTAAAAATTTTAAATCAGGATATAAAAACGTACTTTTAGAGAGAACTAATTGACACATCAAAAATCTGTTTGCACAGTTCTTCATTGTTTTTGTAGTAGTTTTAAGAAATGGAATGCAACATATGGGTAAAAAGTCCGACTCGCAGGAACTGCATCATCTTAGCGCGGTTCCATTCATATCCCTAGTGTCATTTTATTTTGTACTTAGAATAGAAACAGTTATTATTTTGTTTAGATCATTCTTAATGTAAACACATAGTCCAAAGAAAAGCAAGATTGTCAGCAAGGCACAAGAAACTATTCTAAGCGAAAATTACTCTTTCCGCCGTCCCAAGTTTCTCTCTACGAAGACTCTACTACGAATTTGTTTCTAATTGACTTAACTTGCTTTACTAACATATCCATTTTAGTGTTAAATGCAATTAAAAACACTATACTACTCATTTTACTGTTAAATGCAATTAAACCAAATAAAATTGTACAAGAAAATGGGAAAGTATTATTATGTTATTTTTTAATGTATTACGCCACATACAACCACAAAATATAATTATATTTCTACTATAGCATTTGGCTTTATGACTTCCTACAGGTACAATATCTGTCATCTCTCCTAGGATGCATCTTGATTTATGAAGTGCAATAAAACCTACCTGAAGCCTGCCTAGTAGCTCGACCCGGGCAAATGTCTGACCCTACACAGAGTCTAAACATTCTCTTTCTGCAGGAACTGCGTCATTTTAAGACGTATCCATTCTCATCCATATTGTCATTTCGAAAGTTTAAAATAGAACTAACATTTTTTTTTTTATTATTATTATTTCATGAAAACTGTTAACACCCACAGGCTAGAAGCGGAAATTCCTCAATCTAAAGCAAGACTCTCAAAGTCAATTCAAAATACAAACACGCTTCTCAATTACTTGTCATGTTTTATTGAAAAAAAATGCAATCAAAATAACAGCAATATATTAAAAACTAAGGCAAACCGAGAAAAAAAAACAATTAAGAACAAAGGTAAACAGAGATAAAAACAATCTCTTGGCAAGCTATATTTCTAACAATGAATTGTTTTTCTTATTTTACTTAATCTGCTTTATTGTCAAATACATTATCCAACTATAAGCAATTAAAAAAAAACAAAACAAGGAATAAAAACAGGCAAAAAGAACCGTTCGAATAAACGAAATCAATTACTTTTTTAATCAAAGTTTAAGTAAGTATTTATCCTATTGACATCGCTTATTCAAAACTTTCTTTAGAACCTTTTTTGTAGACCATTTAGTAAGCTTTCCAATGGTAACCTTTCGCTTCCCAAGATTGTCAACGGTTTTCGAGATACTAACGAAAGTAGGGGTCTCCCGTGGTCTAGTGGCTAGCGCCTTGGATTCATAAGCGGGAGATGGTAGGTTCGATTCCCACCTCCGGCAGGAATTTTCTCCACTGCACCCTGGATGTCGGCGCTAATGACCTAGATGTAGATGCGCCGTAAAAAAAAAAAAAAAAAAAAAAAAAAAAAAAAAAAAAAACTAACGAAAGTATAAAAGGTTACCAAAACTTTTCTTGTCTGTTAATAAAATATTTTATTCTAACCCTTCCTAAACTCCAAACGTAACAAAAATTTCAACATATTAGTTTTAATGAAAGTAGAACATGCAGAAAATGTTCCAACTGAATCCCATGATTCTAAGTACCCAAACCAAAAACGGTATTCAAAAACTATTTTTCCAATTTTCTCGAAAACGGTTAAAGCTATCGCCTTGGAAAATGGTTTCATTCGCCTTCCTAGCCCAAGAAGCCTATAAAACGAGTACTTACAAGCTTATGAACTCAAAAACGTAAGCCTTACGATTTTTTTGCGCGAATTTCGCCCTAAACGCTATCTTCCAGTGGGCGGATTCTGCTGGTTAACGAACTTGATCTTTTAAATTGGACGACGGATTATGTACCAAATTTCATCACAATCGGACCATTAGGGAAGCCAGAAATGAGCGAACAGACAAATATATATATATATATATAAATTTGAACCACCGTTATTTTCGGTCTCTAGGGGTTCTGAAACGCGAAATTTTCTAGTCGGCACTTCCGGATTGTTTCATTGTATCAACCTTATAAGCGGGGTTCCTCCCTATAGGGGAGGGAGGAACCGCGCTAAAAGAGTACCCTTCCCTTCAGAGGTCTATTTGAGCCCTTGGAAGGGTTATTTTCTTAATTCCGAAGGCCCCATTTTTGAAAGATCATGACAAGAGCTACAATTTTGCTCCTTTGACGAATTTTGATATATCCAACCATTTAAGAGTTATTTCTCTTGTGGTCTGCTTATCTGGGCCACCTTATATATTATTGGTCTATTAAGTGTAAGTTTTCTTCGCATTAGGGTGGGGTTATTGAACCCATGCCATTAGCGCCAAAGTAATAATTATAAGTGCAAAATTGCTATATTTATAGCTGACTTATTATTATTTTTTTTTGCCTTTTTTTGGAAAGAGTCCTAGATATCCTGGACAGGTGTAAGTGGGTAGGTAGTACGAGACGAAGGGTGTCCTACGCGATAAGGAGCGAGTATTTAGTAGATGGGCTCTTGCTTCCATCTGATAGCAAGGAGAGGTTCTAGATACAGCTGCCCTCAAGGCAGATCCAGGAGCGGGCTACGTTCGCCCGGGAATTTATTGACTTTTTGTACCCTTGGGAGAAAACGGAACCCCTCCCCCTTCAAAACATATTGACGGCTATAATAATATATCAGCGAGAGTCCTCCTCATAAACACCATGGAAATGGTTTCTAAATCTTAAACGATATTCAGAGAGTATGACAGAAAACAAAAATAAAATAAGTGGACACATCAAGACTCCCATATAATTAAAGCAAACGTAGCAGGGATTGTAGCAGCTTACAGGGAAAAGTTGTTAAGCCACGATATAAACAAAAAAAGTCCGTCACACAGGGGCCGCATAACTAAGCACTTTCCCCAGAAGTTTGGTAATTTCGAGTGCATTTCTGAATTATTTTATTAAATTAACGTATATAAATAAAATAAAAACATCTGCTCTTTTACATTTGTAACGAGAATCTGTTTCAATTATTAATTTTGTAATTAATTTCCTTCTAGAGTTTTGTGTGGCACTACACTACTCAATAAATACACAAAAACATAACATTTTCATCTACTGATCTTGATGAATTATAAAAGGAAAGAGATACAGTACAAACGCAGAAACCGGATACAGCGCCCCTAGAGGTAGAAGTCAGAACTTTGCAAAACATATAAAGTTATATCAAAACAGAGGCGCTCCTAGAAGGAGCTTTGCCTACCAACGTTTGGCGGGAGAATTCTATTCAAGCATAGTACGAAGAATCCCCCGCCCCTTCTAGTTGACGGATTTAGTTCATTTTTACAACACTTCTTTCTTATTAGATACCCTCGACGTATACCAGCTTTCGTTACAATAAAACTTAAATTACGACCGCTATAAGCAAATTAGTAATTTGGGGCCGGAGTAAACCCCCCTCCTAATGTTTATTTGTACAACAAATTTGTCTCTTTAGATGAACACAACGAATACCGACTTTCGTTGAAATATAACAAAAGTTATGGCTGGTATTGGCAAAAAAACTTCTTTGGCTCCATAGTATTTATTTATTTATTTGCTTATGGAGCTCCGCAACAGCAACGTGATCTGCTCACATATTTCATGAAAGTATATTTAGTACAAGTAAATAAATAGGTGTAAATAAAGTATTAAAATATATAAGGTAAACACAAGGGTACAAAGTACACCATAAAAAAAAAGTTAATAAAAGAAAAATCAACAAAAAAAGAAAGAAAGGGCTATAAAACAATAACTGAACTATTATAATAACAAATAATAAAGTATCTAATAGTTTATTTATATATAAAAATCATTATTCTCTGACGGCAGATTTAATATAAGGACATTCTATACTGAAGCCGCTTTTATGCACGCCATCACACACACACACAAACATACACACTCACACATTTATTCGCAATCGCTTCATTAAAACATACATACGTTCAGTTGAGTCTTATTTTGTCGTACAGTTTCATTTTATTAGAATGGTAACAATGTGTGGCTCCAAAGTAAACCCCCTCTCCAAATGGGGTGATTTTGCTGGTTAACGAGCTGGCTAACTATCGTTTACTCTGCAAATACTACATACCAAGTTTCGTGACGAAAAACAATAACTTTGGCGTGTATCTTGTTAACGGGCATATATATACCCTGCATCCACGTAAATTTTATTTGGGGCTATTACAGTTTTTTGTTGTTGATTTAATCTATAAAATATTTGAAAATAAGAAATGATTAAATAAAAGCAAAGACAAAAACATTAAACACAATGTGTCCTTTAAACAAAATAGCTTTGCCATCTCTCTCAGATCTGATACACTCTTAGAAAAATGTTTTAAAAGAAAAAAAATAGTTTGGTGTTTTTGAATCTGTAGTCGTATTTGTTGTCTGTCTACAGTCTTATATTAGATCTGTATACGTTTATTCGGTGTAATGGTCGCAATGGCGTTTATTTTATTCCGTTTATCGGCGATTATTTTTACTTCCTTATGAACACAACTAATGAAGAACATGTGAAGAAAAAAAAAAATGATCCATTAGAATTTCTCCAGAAAAAAATTAAATAATTTAATAACGGAGTCAGCTGTTCAAAATTTATGTGTATTTTATATTTATTGGGTTGGTTTAAACAAATTTTTCGTTCAGAACTAATTTGTAGACAGATATGTAAAATCACTGGTCAGGAAAATCTGTACATTTCTTTTTTACTACAGGACGATTTATACGAAGAGTTAGTAAACAAGGCGAGTGTAGAATGTAGACAGAGCATGTTAGAGATAAGACAGGCCCTGGGGTGTCGTGCCGTGATTTTCCCAGGAGAGTGTAATAGAGTACTCAGCCGGTCACGTGTGTACCTTAAAACACGGCGTACACAGGACCCTATAAATTAATTAAGGACGTACCCCGTGTTGGTACCTGGGTTCTTCTAAAGGTGGTACACAACCCTTTAGAGATGTCGAGATCCGAGCCGACAGATAGGGCCGTGGTCCCGGAGGCAGATGAGTGCTATCTAGGTTCGATCTGACGGGGTCTGGACATCTGTTCCGATCCTATCGGGAGCTTGGAAACGTCATCTTCAGGTTTTGTCATTCATATGTCACAGAGGACAAGTCCCCCCTTTCATTGGACGCGATTCAGCCGAACAGCCGGGCTTACAATGCTCCCACTCCGCTGTTTTCACATGGACAATGTGGTAGTAATGGTGGTAGTCTTCAAAGGGATGTCAGAGTTTATTTATAGAATTCATATTAATATTAATATTTCACGAGAATAAACGTTGAAAAAAACCTCTATGCAAGTTGAAGGTGAGGTTGGGGAAGAATCTATGTACTCTTAAAGTAACTAGCAGGAGTTGCTTCCCAAAATTCTTTAAACCATTAAGTTATAATTGCGACATATAATAAAACGTTATAATTGCGAAACTCTTTAGGTTCATCTTCAGGCATCTAAAATTAAGTTTAGAACAAAATATAAAAGTTGACAAAATTTCTAAAAATGAGACGACACAACATTACCAGGACATATACAATACAGAGCATGAGAGCTTTTTGGCTTCCGCTTTCATGTCTACCAAGACATGAAAGCGGAAGCCAAAAAGGCCATCATCGAAAAGAGGTAAAGATCTTGGCACACGACTACGGACAACAAACAGTCGAAGAATGGTCATCAAGCAAAAGGCAAACTAGAAGAGAAGAAGTTGTCTTATTCCGCTTAAGAATAGGTCATTCCCGGCTGACACACTTACACGTCATGACGAGACAGGACAGAGCGACATGCGAAGTATGTAACACTCCTTTAACTATCAAACCCATATTGGCAGAATGCTTACGGAGACAGAAATATGACTTACAGGACAACATAACCGACTTTCACTCTGATGGGAGCCAAATATATAGACAAGATTTACAATTACTTGAAACACAGAAACGTATTTGACCACATGATATGACGACAATATAATATTGAATAATTATTCATAGTTAATATCTGAAATTGAGTAATATACTGCTTGGGCGTATATAAGGGGGGCCGAGGGAGCTGCCCCGAAAAGTATTTCATACCCCGAAAAGGGTCACAGCCCCCCCCCCCTGAAACTTTGCCAACCCCACCCGAAATTATTTTCTGTATACGCCCATGATATACACTATTAAGATTTATACAATCATATACTACTCAAACACACTGTCTACATATAAAACTAAATATTACCATGAACAGTTCAGATACACTTTACAACTTCTTAATTCATTACGACTGCTTTTATTATTGTTGCTTTTCTTAAAAATAACTTATTAATTGTGGTATCACCTTTTAGTGTTAAACAATAAATAAAATAAATAAATTACCTCATGTTATAGCCTACAATAATTTTGATCATTTCATGTTAAGGTACAGTGGACAAGTACAGCATCAGTGTGAATTTGACCTGTCCACTGGACCAATTATGAGATTCTTACGTTTTACTTAAACCGATTAAACGTTTTACTCTGAGATGAGAATGAAGGAAATGTATTTTTAGGGACATATTGCAACACAACTGTTGATACTTTTGAAGCAGATTGCTCACAAGTTAAACATCATTTTCATTTCTCTTATTGCTCTAAAGAACATGAATGACTGTTCTAAAAGGTTTCCATGTTTCTTTTTCGAAGCCCTTTTAAACTGAACCAACGTTTTGATGTTTATAATTTTTCTATTTCAGGTCCAATAAAGATTCCTTATTTTATCTTGCCGTCGCTTATACTTTGCAAGTATTTAAATGTTGTCCATCCTTGTTAAGAGCCTACATACAGTTTTTTGATAGTCACAATTTAATATTTAAAGATGGTAGAATAATTTTTTGGGAATTGATTGTGATAAATCTATCGCGCTCTCCGTATTATATTAAATATGGCAAAAATAAGAACTAACTATGAATTTTAACTTGTAGATATATTTCTCTTCAGCGAGTGAAATACTATCAATAGAATACATTTTCATGTAAAAGGCAAATTTCATGTTGACCAGTGTAATTTAAAGATAGGTATAAGGAAATTGTGGTTCAAGGAGTTTATTCACACAAGACTGCTGTGATTTTATATACAGGAACGATATTCTTGTTTGCGAAATTGAAGTAATGAAAGTCGTGGAGTATACGATTTTGCATTCATATACTTTCAGGTACACTATTTTCATAAGTACTTAGGCGTTTTTTAAGAAAACCTGCAAAAATCAAAATGTTTATGCCATTTTTAGGAGTTTTGTGTTTACAAAATAATGAGAAACCAAATAATGAGCTTGTTAAAATTCACCTGTCAATATTTCTACCTGTCAATCCTTTCTGACAGGCTAATCCTAATCCTTGACAAGTTGGAGAGCGTGACAAACAGTCCTTGTCCGGGCGGAATCGAGCGTGCTCCTATATAGCGCAGGACACAAAGCCCTATGACGTACAACATCCCTTTCCCCAAGCCTTTGGTAACACCATTACCAAGGACCAAGAGGGAGTGACCAAGGACAGGTCTCTTTTTGGTAGTAATTGCCCTTCGTTGACAGGTGAGGCGCCTTCGAAGCCCTGAAGACTCCTCTCCAGGTAAGAGCCTTCTCGTTAGTGTAACAAGCCCTTCACCTGTAACCCGAGACAGACCTCCAGACGCAACTATAATCCGACCCAAAACAACCTGCGCTCTTCCTGGAAAGTCTCGTTAAAGAGGGGAAAAAATGGTGTGTTTTCAAACTCGGCACAGAGAGAAAGTAAATATAAAAATAGCCTGGATTATTTTGGCAAAGCTAGCGTCATGTTTAGAAGTTTGTACAAGAAACCAGATCCTACGATAAGGCCAATTCACAAGGGACAATAGTCTAAAGAAAATTCCCCGTTTTTAGCAAATTCTCAGGAATCTCAACTGTTGAGGTTACACCACTTCAAGAATTTTTGAAATTCATTATCAAGTCACCATTGATTCTACTTAAGAACTTTCAAAATGTCATTCATTAATAGTTTATCACTACCGGAATCAATTTTAATAGATTCTTTCGCGTATATATGATTACGGATACTCCATAATCATATATACGCGAGCTAACCAGCTGCTTATCAATCTTTCGAAAATCATCTCACCAAATTTATTCAAACTTATCATTATACTTCTTTACATTTAAAATATTATCAAAATTCGTTTAATATTATTTTTTTTTTAAACTAATCGTCAAAATTTATTTGCCAAATTAATACGAACACTTTTTTAACAAACAGAAATGAATTTTCGAAAGCATAAATGATAAAGCATGAATGATAAGTTTATAGCACCCCAAAACATTTGGGCAGCATACTTTATTTATTTTAAATAAAGAATTTCTCTCTTATGTATTGTAACAGATACATCCCTATATTTTCGTTTGAATAATTCTTCCTTGTATAATTTAACTCTTAGACATGCACGATCCAAGTAATTTAAAAAATTATGGTGTTCGGGTATTGAATGTGTGACTATCTTTTTCACTATGAATACTCGAAAGCTGACTGACATTTCCATACACACAAAAATAATAATAGGTATCAATACAGGAGACCGTCCACGGCCGTAGCTACGTTGAAAGCACCGGTTCCCTGAAAGGGTGACCGACCACTTGCGTTGGGCTTATATAAGGGTTGCAACCTGTAAATAACACGACGTTAATAGCTCAATAGTTGATAAGCCCTGAAACACGAAAAAAATATTACCAACAACCTCAGAATAAACATCGTAATTGGTCCTCACATTAAATGAATCTGTTTACTTTAAGGTGTTTTAAAATTATTAATACTCTGTTAATAGAAGGGGTACCCCCTTCATGAGTACAAGTATAAGTCATAAGATATTTGTTAATTTTCTCCGTAAGTGTAATGTTACATTGTACACAATTTAGTTTCTTAGACATTAAATATTAATATAAGGGTTGCAACCTGTAAATAACACGACGTTAATAGCTCAATAGTTGATAAGCCCTGAAACACGAAAAAAATATTACCAACAACCTCAGAATAAACATCGTAATTGGTCCTCACATTAAATGAATCTGTTTACTTTAAGGTGTTTTAAAATTATTAATACTCTGTTAATAGAAGGGGTACCCTCTTCATGAGTACAAGTATAAGTCATAAGATATTTGTTAATTTTCTCCGTAAGTGTAATGTTACATTGTACACAATTTAGTTTCTTAGACATTAAATATTAATGGAGTGTGTTCAGCCTATAATCTGCATAATATGACATCTTCTCTTTTATTATAAGTGTTCGGCTGTTTAACCGCCATTCGTAGTTGGTATTTTGAATTTTTCTTTCAGGTTAGATTTTTAAGCTCAATATTCTTGCCATATTTTTAGAAAAGTACTAGCTGACCCGGCGAACTTCAATTATTTATTTAACAGTCAATTATTTATTTTTTTTGTAATACTTATTCTGCTATTTGGGACACCCGGACAGCTAGTAAGATTATGTCAAAAAATAAAAATTATAAAACACTTAAAATTCTTTTAATAGTCGCTAAAAAATCACAATCAAAATTACAATATCAGATTTCTTATTATGATACCTACTTATTATATTTCATTTTATTTTTACTTATTCTAAATTAAGTTTCATTATTATTGTAGTAATTAATGGTACACGATATTTTTTGCTTCATTACCTGACGCGTAAATAAACAGAGCAGATGGTTTTCCAACACGGGAACAGGCAACATACAATTGACCATGCGAGAAACATGGGTTTTCTAGATTAATACCACAAACACTTAATGACTGCCCTGGGATTTGTTTATAGTCAAACTGAGTTCATAGGTCCAATAGCAACACAGCTGCAGGCACTGTAATGAATTCTCAGCTGCTCGATTCAAACTTGCACCATTATTAGTCGCGCTTCACGGGTCTGTTTTAACCAAATTCTTTCACGTTCATTGCGATCTTCACGTTCCTGGGCAGTACAATTAGATTGATAATTAATTTGATGGTTGGATTTCGGGTTCTTCTGCCTAAATTTGTCCACCTCCTTATAGGAGGCATATTTAGTAAGTCAAAAACACACAAAACTTTAGTAATTTCATAGAAATTTGTGGCTTTTAGATTTAGTAATATTATAGATGCACCGCAAAGAGATGTTTACATTTCAAGTGACATTTTACCACAGACAATTTACATTTAGTCAATTTGTTTTTGGGTAATGTTACCATCGTATAAATATTGACAAATATTGACATTAATATTTATACGATACTAATGTCACTCAAATATTTTGCCTTCCCAGAACCCCTCCACTAACACTTTATGGTATGGTATTAAAGTTCAAATTGACCTTTAAGTATTATTACGAATCTCTTGTATGGGAATATAGAAAAGTGGAGTCTTTTTTACTTTGTTAATGCAAATATAAATTAATTTAAATAACATTATTAACATGTGATTCTAATGTGACCTAGTGATTACATGTTGTTATTTATTTAATTTTTTTTTCTTATATACAAATAACCAAATACGTTAACTGTTAAAAATATTATAATTGAGAACATATGTTTTTATTTAAAAATGAATTTGCGTTAAGGAAGTGAAAAAGACCCGAAAAGTGTTGTTTCTAGACTTTTTCGGGCAATTTTTTTAATTTTTCTCTCCGTAAGACCCATCCTCGTAGTTCAAGGAATATTATAAAAAACGAATTAGCGAAATCGGTTCAGTTGTTCTCGAGATTTGCACTTACCAACACATTTAGCGATTCATTTTTATATAATAGATTACCAATTACTTATATTCAGTGTTTCTAATTCGGTATTCAGTATCCTTGTAGCTAATATTGCTTGCGCTTATGCTTTCTATGATATTTATATTGCCGAATAGCCTAATCATTTATAGTACGTTTTATGGTTGAAGACTGAGGGTTCAATGAAATTTTGCCCGCTTAGGGGTCTTCAAATCTTAGTTTATTTTTCGTTGAGGAATTTCTGGGAAATACAAAATAAAATAAGATACAAAAATATCAGCAACAAATAAAATAAGATTTGAAAACCCCTGAGCTGTAAAATGTATAGAACGAGATCATTGTCATGGAAATGATAATTCTAACCTAAAACACCTCTTTTTGTCTTCCTGAAGAAGTCTTTCTTAATAAATTCAACCCCAAAACCACAATTTGTTTCAAGGTAGAATTTGTCAGGATTCGGTTGTAGTATCATAATAAAACTACAGTTTTTATAAGAAAACGAATTTTGTTATTTGGTTCAGGGCGATGAGAAGAAGATTCAGTTATTATTGCACACCCATGAGGCATAGTTCTTCTTCTCATAGCTCTGATGAAGGCTTGAATTTCAAGAAGGAACTGAAAAATAATAAAACTCATTATCTTATGGAGGGTTTAGACCAAGTCAATTTTTAGCATTTTCTCTTGTGCATTGAAGTGTATTACTAAAATGGCTCAAAAGATTTTGAGTGCAACAGGAGACTTAGTCATAACTTCATTATTTTGCCACTTGCAGCAGTTCTTGCTACACATCTGGAAATCATTCTCATTTGTTTTCAGAGCAAAAGTAAGCCAAGTCCAAGTTATAACTATATTATGAACAAGGCTATACATAAATAATGTCAGTGTTTAAGTTCAAATCTTTTTAAGACTTATACTTGCCAATAGGATTTATACAACGTCTCTGCAATTAAAACGAATAATACTCATTTTCTGAAAACTGTATAACTTGGTCTAGATAATAGATTACCAATAAGTTGTGCTCTGAACCCTCCAAATGAAAATGTAGTTTCATTACGACCAAATCCTGCCTAATTCTACCTTCGCACCACAAAAGGACAACCATCTCCAATTAACAAAAAGTTGTGTTTTTTTTTTTTTTTCAGAATGCCAACAATTGTCAAAATTGCTTTGCTGTAAACGTGCATAAGTTAAGTTTTAAAACGTCATAGATTCCTCCTTCCTAGGTGTTCGCAAGTCCGTTTTTCTGAATTTTGTGCTGTTAGACACAAATTCCAGTAAAAAAACTATTTTTAGGATTTGAAAGACAAATCTGACAATAACTTGCAATATGAAAAAGTCAATAACGTGTATTTTTGCCAGAGTTGGGCACAAATCAACTAAATGATGGACAAATCGATTAAATGTCACTTCAATCATGTGTGATGATCAATTAATCGTTATTCGTCAGCCATTGATAGTCTGTACTAATGATTGACTTGGCTAACGTTGTAAATACTTTTAGTATTAGGCTAATAACAGCTTGTTTACACTTACTATCCATACATTTGGAATTCCTTCATGGACCAGTTAATCATCAATCATAAATAAAGGCCCTTTTTTTAGTCTTTAATCATTAATCTGAGTAAGGTTAGTCAGTAATAATCAATCATTAGTCAAAACATGTTTAATCATTATCATCAAAGGCTACAAAGCATTTAGTCGTCAAGCAGTAGTCATGGAGAAATATGATTGATCGATCATCATGTTAGTCACATGCCGATTACTCATTCAATCATTAGTCATTAGTCATCACAGTTTGCCATAAACGTCAATATTGAAAATTATAATAAAATAATTTGTTCTTTAGGAATAGATTAGTAAAATTGAGTACAATACTTGTTCTCCGATGACCAATGACTCCATTGAAGAGCAAAGATAGCCGTAAAGAGTTGAGAGCCATTATTGAGGAGATTAGGTGTTGACACTAATCACCAACCGATGACAGGTTCCACAAACTTGTCCAAAGAGCTACAGACCACATAATGGAGGGTTTACCATCATTATTGAAGACACCCTTCCATTTGACAGCCCAACAACATCACGATTCTTGTTACTTTAATACTTTTTCATGCTCTTTTATATTCTACCTTTTTCTTTTATCTGTAAAAAGTTTAAAGGCTTTCATCATTTTTTTTTTCACAATCGCCTCGCATCTTTTTGTGGCAGGTAAGAAGGGGTTGGTCGGTGTCGCCTTCTGGAAGATTGTGTTCCAATCTAACAATAGCAGGGTTTTTTTTCATTTTGGAGCAAAGGTTTTTTGGGGATTTTGATGATACCTAAAGCCAGGGGAATCGTGTAACCTTTTATCTTGTACGTGTAACAGGTAGCATTTCTCGCCCTCAATTTCAGAATAGAAATCCTTCTATTAAGCTATTAGAATATCGCCATTTAATCAGAAACACAATAAAATAATAATAATTGCATCTTATAATATAAACATACAATTAAAAAATTAAGCTATGACATTTGAAAAATGACAAACAAAATAAGAATTCCAGTACATCGGTTAGTACTGGAATTCCAGTTTATCGGGTCCTGTTCTACAAGTATTTGACTTATTTAATTACATTTCGAGATGTCTGAGAGTTTAAGGGATAGGTGCAGTTCTTTGGCTGTGTGTAATGATGTTATGTTTTTTATACTATTGTATATCGCTACTATATTACTACTACTATACTATTTCATCATATAATTGGTTATAGATTATTATAAATAAAAAAAAGTCCGACTCGCAGGAACTGCATCATCTTAGCGCGGTTCCGTTCATATCCCTATTGTCATTTGAAAAGCTTAGAATAGAAACAGATAACATTTTGTTCGGCCTTTGTTCAAAGGGGTTTATGACTTTACCTGGTCGGGTCCGCCAGACCCCAGAATCCTCTTCTAGAGATACTTATTTTATACGTTTCAATACATTGAAAAATATAAATATTTTTCACATTTTCTAGTGTTCTTCTACTATAGTAATAATTCTACAAATAAAATCAATTAAAAAATAAAATAAACAACCAACAGCATAAAGGCAATTGAAAATATTCAAAAGACGTCATCGAATCTCTTTCTCTTGGCAAGCTATATTTCTAACAATGAATTGTTTTTCTTATTTTACTTAATCTGTTTTATTGTCAAATACATTATCCAACTATAAGCAATTAAAAAATAACAAGGAATAAAAGCAGACAAAAAGAACCGTTCGAATGAACGAAGTCAATTACTTCAAAGTTTAAGCACTTATTTCTCCGATTGACTTATTCAAAACTTTCTTCAGAACCTTTTTTGTAGACCATTTAGTAAGAATGGTAACCTTTCGCTTCTCAAGATTTACAACCGTTTTCGAGATATTAATGAAAGTATTTTTAAAACTCCAAACGTAACCAAAAGTTTAACATATTAGTTTTGATGAAATCGGAAAATGTTTCAACTGAATCGCATGATTTTAAGTACCAAAACCAAAAACGTTATTCAGCAACTATTTTTCCAATTTTCTCGAAAATGGTTAAAGCTATCGCCTTAAAAATGGTTTCATTTGTTTTCCTACCAAGAAGCCTATAAAGGGAGGGAGCTCCATATGAAGGGAGGGAGGAACCGCGCTAAAATAGGATAAATGCAATAAAAGCCAACGGCCATAGCCACGTTGAATGCACCGGTTCCCGTAGATCACCGAAGTTAAGCAACGTCGGGCGTGGTCAGTACCTGAATGGGTGACCGACCACGTGCTGTTGGCATTATAAAAGGGTGGCAACCTATAGATAGCCCGGCGCTAATGGCCAAGTTTTAGATGCACCGTAAAAAAAAAAAAAAAAATACAAATTGTTGTTCTATTTGGTATTTCATTGAACATACTATGTTGTGTTCTCTAAATGTGATCGTATAAATTCGCTTTTTGTAGAAATTGTAAGATAGTGTCTAAGTGCGTGCTACAATCCTTAACTTTTCAAGCATGTCATGTGGTACGTTCGAATTTTCTAATGTTCTGCGATGTTTTAAAGATAATTTTGTTTAGCATTGCGGACAGTAAATGATTTGTTTTGTCATTAAGAGGGTTAGTAGTTAATGTCCAATTCGAAGTCTTATAAGGATTAATCCATTTCTTTGACAGTCGTAAGTGGACAGTGACCATTCGAAAGCTTATTAAATGTTCTACAAAAAAGGCTCTCAACATATTTTCGATAGGTCGATCTCAGGTGGAAAATCAGTGCTTAAAATCTTGAAACTGTTGGTTTCTTTGCTCTGAACGGTTCTTTATGTTTGTTTTCCTCAGGCACGTTTATTGATTATTGTTTTAGCACTTTCCTCCGAAGGAAAGTAGGTATTGAGGTTGCACTCATGACGGAATTTTTGAAAAATTTCTTCAAATCTTTATCGATCCTACCTAGTAAACACCGAAAATGACCCCCGTTAAAATTTATATATATCTATATATATGCATATATATATATATATATATATATATATATATATATATATACATATATATATGTGTGTGTGTGTGTGTGTGTGTGTCTGTTAACACGATAGCGGCCAGAGTTTTTGTTTTTTCTTCACGAAACGTAGTATATAGCGTTCAATTAGCAAACGGTTGAACGAGTTCGTTAACCACCAAAATCGGTCCACCGGACGGGGGGGGTTTACTCCGAACGCAAAACACTAATTTGACCATGCCAGCCGTAATATCGGTTATATTTCAACGAAACTTGGTATTCGTAGTGGTAATCTAAAGAGAAAAGTGAGATGTAAAAATAAACTAAATTGGTTCATTAGAAGGGGGGGTTTACTTCGGACCCACAATACCAATTTGCCACTACCAGCCGTGATTTTTGTTATATTTCGACGAAACTTGGTATTGGTAGTGGTAATCTAGAGAGAAAAGTAAGATGTAAAAATAAACTAAATCGGTTCAATGGAAGAGGGGGTTTACTTCGGACCCACAATACCAATTCGCCATTACCAGCCCTGATTTTTGTTATATTTCGACGAAACTCGGTATTTGTAGTGGTAATCTGCAGGTACAAATGTGTTGTAAAAATAAACTAAATCGGTTAATTAGGAGGGGGGGGGGTTTACTCCGGACCCAAATTACTAATATACTCATACCGTAATTTCTGCTGTATTGTAACGAAGTGTGGTATACGTCTTGGGTAACTCATGGGAAAAAAGTGTTGCAAAAATGAGCTAAATCGGTCAATCGGAAAGGGGGGTTTACTTTGTAATATATTTCAATAGAATTAGCTTGCCAGACGTAGGTTCGCAAGGAGCGCTATCTCCCACTAGAGGGACTGTATCCTGTTCCTGCGTCAGATCAAAAGACGAAAATATGAAGTTTTTAGTATTTATTAAGTAGTGTAGTAAACATAACTCTGGAAGCAAATTAATAATTGAACAGTTACTCATTACAAAATTAAAAGAGAACTATTCATGTTTTTATTTAGTTTATGTAGGATATTTTAAGCAAATCGTTCTGGAAAGCAGTCTACACAACCCAAATTATAGGGAAAGTGCTTAGTTATGCAGCTCCTGCGTGACGGACTTTTAAAATTTACTTTAGCATTTCTAGTAAAACAAGATGATTAATATGAGGACGAGTTTTTGGTTGTTTGTAATTGTGTTTTTTCAGCAGAAGTTTAGGAAGCCGAGTAATTTAGGCAACCGTAAGTTTTCAGTACAATGTACATAATGGCGCAAAGTCTTTAGGATTTTATGATAGTAGGTTTTAATAGTTTTTACACAATATTAAGTACAATTATTCCAAGCTTGACAAATGACACCAAAGATAAGAAGTTATGGAATCGCGCTAGCAGGACCGTGCAAAAGAAATGTTTTTAAATTCAAAAAAAGATACTGCATATTTAGGCTAGAAGGTTGTGAAAGAAAATATTGAAATACATAAAAACAAATAGACAAATGACATGTTATATTTAGGTTTAAGAGGTAGGGAAATTATAATAGACTCAAGTCCCCAACCTTCTGGGGAATTTTAGCTACCTGCTTGTCCTTCTCACCAAAGACCTTCAAGTTGCACTAGAAAAAATATGCTACCAAAATAAACCAGGCTTGTCAAGAGATATAACGAACATACAAACAAAAACTTATTCAATAGTTCGTGAACACATGAATCATTTCTTAAAATGTTTCCTACAAAATGAGGGGTTCATAAATTTCATATCGAATGAATTTAAACAATCGGAAGGTATTACCATCTACAATTTAAAATTAACTACCATTATTATTATAGAAGGCACAGAATAAAAAAATAAAAACTTTCGAAAACTCTGACAAGGATTTAATGATGCCTAAATTTAATTATTTAACCGGAGGCGTGAGCACTTAACACCCCGTGCCAAGGATCGTGGGTTCGATTCCCACATGGGGTGGTGGCTTTTCTTTGGAAGAAAGAAAAGGCATCAGCCCTATCCTGGCTAGAAAAGGTTAGTAACCTATAGATAACCTGTCCTAAAATTCTGAGTTAATTATAATGGACGTTAAAATTTAAATTTATTTACGGTAACACACAGATAATTTAATAATGGGCACCAAGGTACCCATTATTAAATTAACAATAGATTTACCAGACCAGTCATTTTGACTGGTCGTGCAATTTCAATTCAAAATTCTTACTACATATAGCATTTGCTTTCACAAATGACGTTATGACTTCAGTAACTATAAGTAGAGAATACATTTTATGAACTCAATGTTACTTTATATATATTAGTAACAAATATATTTTTTGTTATTTATACCAGTACCAACCAAAATGACTGGTGCATGTTTCTATGAAGTAATGCATGATTTCGGGAGAATTATAAGACCGATGCAGTACATACACAGCGCCCATGTGTCTTCTGTTCTTTCCGTTATCTGCATTGATCCGATTACAGCGATTACGGCATGTTTACTAGATTTTTACAAACACTTTCTTCGTAAATGCACGACGCATAAACAGTCTTGTTTCAAACTTGGTTCAACACACGAAATAAAATCTTAGCCCAAGCGTAACCATTCATCTTTACCCGCACAGTGACACAGGTAAGAAGAAGTAATGGCAATATTCAAATATATATTCAGCAGTAAGAAGCCTAAATACGAAGAAAGTGTCTACGTTTTTTTTTTTTTTTTTTTTTTTTTTTTTTTTTTTTTTTTTTTTTTTTTTTTTTTTTTTTTTTTTTATAGCGATCGTAAGCCCCTGAAAATGTCAAAAGAAAAAAAAATCAGCTTATTTAGAAAATGCAACCAGCATACCTCTGGAATGTTTAGATGTAGAAAGTGAATTTTATGATAGTGATGGTACATTTTAGCGCGGTTACTCCCTATCTCCCTAGGGATAGGGATAACCTGCTTATGAGGTTGACCTCATGACGCACTTCGGAAGTCCCGACTAGAAACTTTCACGTTTCAGACCCTATAGATCACGAAAATATAGGTGGCTAAAATTTGTGTGTGTATATATATATATATATATATATATATATGCTTGTCTGTTCGCGCTCCTGACGGCTCAAAAATGGTCCGATTTTGATGAAATTTGGCACAAAATCTGTCTTCTAATTTGAAAGGTCAAGTTCGTTAACCAGCAGAATCCGCCCACTAGAAGATAGTGTTTGGGGCGAAATTAACGCAAAAAAAAATCGTAACGCTTACGCTTTTGAGTTTATATGCTTGCAGGTACTTGTTTTATAGGTTTGTTAACATAAGAAAACGAATGAAACCATTTTTAAGGCGATATCTGTAACCGTTTCTGAGAAAAGTGGAATCAATGTTTTTGTTAGTCATTATTTTTTTGTGAGTACTTAGAATCGCGGGATTCAATTGAAATATTTTCTACATCTTGGAAATTAATCCCAACTAAGATGATTAAATTTTGGTTATATTTGAAGTTAAGGAAGTTTGCGAAAAAAAAATATTTTATTAATAGACGTGAAAAGTTTCCGGATCTTCATATATTTTTCGTAAATATCTCGATAACGGTTGGGATATCGTGGTAAGTGGAAAGTGACCATTCGAATGCTTACTAAATTCTCTACAAAAAATGTTCTGAAGCAATAATCGATGGGACAACGTCAATGAGAGATATAAGCGCTTAAAACTTAAAAAGTGTTTGTTTTGTTGTTTTGAAATGGTTTTTCTCTTTCTTTATCCCACTTTTTAATTGGTTGTTTCTAGTTTCAAATTGCATTTATCAGTGAAATTAGTATTGTAGTAAAATAAGCTAACAAACGGTGAAAGGTATTGGTAATAAGTTTGGAGTGGCTGTGGTAATCATGATGGCAGTGGCTGTCAGTTTCCTGTGATTTTTTATGCTAATCAATTCCATTTCTTCAAGATGTACGTAACCGCGCTAAGATGACGCAGTTCCTGCGAGTCGGACTTTTTCGATAGACAAATTGATCCACAGTGATGACAACAGTGCTATTATCGAGACTAGTGATAAGGAAATTCCTAATGAAGACAATATATATCAGTCAAGTGACAGTGATTGGGAAAATATTGGAAACAGACGTACGAGACGATGCATGCGATTCCCTTCCAGTTCTGAAGACAAAGGTGGAAGTAACGTACCAAACCAGCAAACTGAAATTTCTTCAGACGGAACTATTTGGACAAGAATTGAAGACTGAGGTGTTGCTGATAGATTAACAGTTCACAGTGCTATCTAATAAGTATACGGGCCAACAGCACATAATAAAAGAAACATTATGAACGTAAATTTAAGGAGTGCGTTCCTATTACTGATTGGCAACAATGTATTGGAATATATACGAATTTGTACAGAGTTGGAAGCCCCACGAGTTATTCAACTTTTTTGTCATTTTTTAATAAAGGCTACAAGACACTATAAGCACTTTTTCGTGTACACCAGTCATTATGACATTATACATATTTAAATAGCTGGTAAATTTTGTGTTAATTAAAGGCTGGGTTGGCCTAGGGGCCGTCAGGGAGGCCGATTCCAACCCATGAACGAAGACACTGCTTGCTCCGGATTTGAACTTATTAAATACTTATTAATCCAGTGCTCTACCACTGAGCTAACCTCGTCCTCGATTAAAACTCAATTCCGCATTAATAATATAACTTTCCGCCATAATTTCCTTCCAAAACCAATTCCGGTTCACGTCACCAATGACCTCGCGTTTGTCTTACACTATTGCGAGACGCAAATTTGACCCCCAACCTTATGACTTTTCCATGCAAAAATGAAAACCTAAGGTTGAATAAATAAATTGGGCTCTTGCAAATAAACATTTTTTTTTTTTCATTCTACCCAAACTGGAAGGAAAGACAAGGGTCGCAGCAGTGGACCATTCCGTCCCTAATAGGCTGAAGTTATACCTGCTGTTCTCCGGTTTAGTTATGGCTTGCGAGTAGTACTCAATCAACCTTTTTCCATCAATGGACAAGGGATTCATTCAGGTATTTCAAGATACAATGATAAGGGTTCTTGATGGATTGTTGGGCGATGGTCCCGTGCTGAAACCTTCTAACGGGTTAATTCATCAATTCATTGATTTTTTACTAGCCTTTCCTCCTTGTTCGTTCATTAGAACTAAGCATTGGAAATATACCCGTAAAGATATATTCGTTATCAGTAGAAAGCCCGCAAAGAATATTATCAATTACTATCGATAGCGAATTATTATATGCACTCATGAGGTATGTAATGAAGTTTTAAATTTCCACTAATTTTAATGAAAAATAACTATCCAGGGTGGATTTTCAACACAGACCCGCCTGTTTTGGAATCCAGGTGGTTTCCACGCCTGATATTATATTGACCTATAATATAGGTCAATATATTATTATTCCCCTGTCGAAAGCTCTGCAGGCTGATTTCGTAACGAATAAAGAAAAATTACGCCCACTAGGAGTACAATAATAAGATAGCATGGAATAGTTTTGGATAAACGCAGCCTGGCGATAACCCGATTTTCCTGTTGTTATGCAAATGATTGTTTGCCCAGTTTTCGGTAAAAAGAACAAAAATAGTCAACGCTATCGTGTTGACAGGCACATTGAATGTAAGTCAAATAGACCGAGAGCCAGCAACGCACTTTTCATGAAGTGTTTTATGCACCCTGAAGTTTTGCTATAATGTACCTCTTGGGTAGACAAGAAGGTACATATGTGTTTCCTGGACATACCTTGGAACACCAGGTACTGCGCATAGGGGAAAGGTGCAAAACAGTATTGCCTAAAAGTAGAGTTTTATTCTTCAATAAACATATTTGAAAATAATTGCAAAAGGGCAGACACTTTTGTGGGGTTTAATTATCAGGAAACATGAAAATAAATGTTGCTTATGATAGACTGGAATACACTGCGCGTAACCTTAAGAGTGTATGACACGACCGCGCAGTGTTGGTTGTTCCCTGCGGTCTCATTGGTTCATGCTCACATGATCTTGTACAGCTGTTCCGGTTTTAATGGCAGCGCAAATAAAACTCCCATTTAATATTAAAATAAAAACAATTTTTTTTTTTTTTTTTTTTTTTTACGTGTTATATCCCTTAAAAGTGTCTGCCTCATTTATTATTCATTGTAAAATTGTCTTAATTTTACATTAAAGATAGTTGCCTTCTAAATAAAAGTCTATTTTCGGGCAATATTTTTTTGCACCTTTCCCCTATGCGCAGTACCTGGTGTTCCCAGGTATGTCCAGGAAACACATATATACCTTCTTCTCTACCTAAGAGGTATATTATAGCAAACTTTCAGGATGCATAAAACACTTCATGAAAAGTGCTTTGCTGGCTCTCGGACTAAAAGAAGGCATATATGTTTCGTTTTAGAGGCAGGAACTTGTGTTTCTACTGAGAAAGTAAATATTCCGACTAAGGCACCTGCGGCTGGAAGGCCTGATGTACATCAGCAAGGATTTACACATACTTACAAATCTACAATTAAAAATGTTAACATTGGAAATCTTAACCCAGGAAAGCACTGAGCGTCTGGAATTCATGGAAAAATGCCTGAGAATGATGTCTCCTAAGAGAGATCGTTCTCCTGAAGAAGCTAGGAGCCCTCGATCTGGTAGTAGCACCAGCCGACAAGTGGAAAGCCTTCAGAATGAAGATAAAGATGCGGAAAGAATGGAAAGCTCTGGAAGTAAAGAAAATATTAACTGTCTGCAGCAGAGACAACCTCGATAACTAAAAAGAACGAAGAAGAATGCGGCCAGGAAAAAGTAAATAGACAATATGAATGTAATTTTTCCCATGAATTTTTCGTTATAGTAGGCACTAGTTTAATTAAAACAACTGTTCTTTGATAAAAATGTTCCTGCTTTGTTTTGTTTTTCCCTTACTTCCTGTGTTTCTGTGTTCTAAAATTAGTTTTATTTTATTAGGGTGTCTCTTCTTTTGTTTTGTTTTTAATATCTGTGTTTATTTTTTTTTATTTTTTTTTTTTTTTTACGGCGCATCGACATAATTCTTGGCCATTAGCGCCGATATCCAGGGTGCAGCCAGGAATCTTCTCAGCGAGCCATGAGATGAGAAAATTTCTGGCACCGGTGGGGATCGAACCCACCATCTCCCGCTTCTGAATCTAGCGCGCTAGCCACAAGACCACGGGAGACCCCATCTGTGTTTATTATTATGTTTTGAAGTCAAGCTTGTTTGTAAAACATTTCATGGAGCCAGCCGTCTGCGTTACGAAGCTCCTAAAATAAAAAAATAAAAAAAAAATAAAAAAAATAAAAAAAATAAAAAACAATAAAAATATGTAAATAAATAAATATGTTAAAAATGGTACATATTATTATATCCTCAAATAGTAAGATTTTTCAAATACATAAGCGACCACTTTTAACTGAATTCTCTAATCCGGCGTTTTCTCTAGTCCGACTTTACCCCGGTCCCGACCGTTAATATATAAATTTTAACGAGGTAAGATTGAAAAAGAAGTTTTTTAAAAAATTAAAATTAAAAGCTAACCTCTTTAGCTACATTCTTTCCGAAAATGCCGAAACGTTTATTGCCTACGAGCTGTGAAAAAAAAAATATATGTTATTTTCTAGTCTATCTTAATTATTAAATTATAAAGTTAGTAATTATTTATTTGAAATTAAACGGCCACTTATACAATAATAATTGGTATTTATCAACATGTTACCACCCTTTTCTAACTACGATGCTTATTCCTTTTTCAAACCGAAAAACACCCACCCCCCAAGTGGGAATCGAACCCACATCCTTGGCCGAAGATTCCTCACGCCGAAAGACTCATGCCCATCAAGAAGTGTTGCACACAAGTATCATGAAACCATGACTAGTTACTATCTTCTACTGGTGTTTAATATAAACTTGGCAGTCCTTTGTATGGTTTGTCTTGTAATTCTATCTTTCCAGGAACTAATCAGCTTTTGGACGAATATTCTCAATGCTAATAAGCCCGCTCTTTGAATACCGAATCGTTCATTCATTCCACAGGTTCCTTCTTCACTTTCCATCCAGAACACGTCGACCAATTCAGCATGTTTCATTCTTTCTAAGAAGAAAATCCACATTTTATATTCTTCTTGTATAATATGGTTAATAGTGGTCAATTATTTATTTACATAAAATTTTGATGTTTCTACTACTTTAAAACCTTTTAAGCCAAAATAAAATTATTTTAGATTTCCAAGAATCATTGGGAATCGGTTATGAGTAAACCGCAGTTTTTCAGAAAAATCTACATTTCGGCAAGTTCGGAGTGGGTGAAAGGTGTTATAATGTTTTGGAACTAGTAGATACTTAAGGAGCCTGAGGCAGAGTTGGGCAAACGTTAGCGCGCGCTAAAAGCTGATACCTCTCCGCTAATTTAGCGAAACTGTAGAAAGCCAGCGCTAATAATTAGCGGTTAGCGGCGGCAGTGCGCTAACCGCTAATCTATTTATGAAATATCGTAATTGCTAATAGCTTAAGCTATAGTTACAACTTGTACCTATAGCAATTACGATATTTCATAAATAGATTAGCGGTTAGCGCACTGCCGCCGCTAACCGCTAATTATTAGCGCTGGCTTTCTACAGTTTCGCTAAATTAGCGGAGAGGTATCAGCTTTTAGCGCGCGCTAACGTTTGCCCAACTCTGGCCTGAGGAAATAACCAAATGGTGGCGGTAAAGAGGGGAAATGTCTTGTTTGTCAGCTTTGTATTGTTGGGTTATGAATTGTCTGTTTGTGGGTCAGAAGGTCCAAACAACAAATAAATAAAAATCGTGCTCACTAACATTGTTCCTCAATACAAATCCACACCGTTTGACCGATTAGTAGTCTCGTAGGCTAGGTCAAAAACTTCTACCATCTGTCTGTCTGTATGTTTGTTTTTTTTATACAAATCCACACCGTTCGTCTGATTTTGACCAAACTTGGCACTCAGAAAGGTTTTGATGGGGGGAGTGTCATAGGCTTGGTCAAAAACATCCACCAGCTGTCTGCCTGTATGTTTGTTTTTTATACAAATCCACACCCTTCGTCTGATTTTGACCAAACTTGGCACACGGGTAGGTCTTGATTCGGGGACAGACATAAGCTTGATTAAAATCGACTCACAGTTTGGAGGTATGAATCCAAATAGTTACAGATTTGCGTTATTAGATTTTAATATTACATAGTTGGTTTCTAATTTATTTTTGCTTTTCTAGATGCAGAAAGTAGGTGTAGCATGGCACGCCGGGTAATAGCTAGTAATATAAATACTACACTTCATTCTCCTTGGGTAAATAAAATAATGAAACTTAATTAAAATCGACAAATAAAACAATGAAACTGTCGGTGGATAAATAAATAAAATAAATACATTATCGTAAATAAGAATAAGCCAACGTAGGGCGTGAAAATACTCAGACTGATACTCAGACCTCTATGTGGATACAGGGATTCTGGAGTTAGGACATCTTTGGGACTGCTTGCACAGAAGGAGGTAATTTGCGGTTACCTGTAGTTGACTTAAACTAGAAATAAGCTCACCATTCGCTCAAATTCTACTGTACCGCGATGTTGAGCCAACTTTAGAGGGATTCGAAAACCAGGTTGCAGAACGTAAAACGCTTGTGGGACGACGCTTCGCTTAATCTGCTGAGATGACGAATCCTCCGGTTATCAGATCACTAGGTATCTGTTTACTTACTGCTGGCTTTTCCCGCGGGAAAACATTAGTGCAACGGGCTCCACTCCCGCGGAAAAATATAATTCGAATGTAAGCTCGGCTACATAATTGATGTTGTTGGGGTTTAAATTAATATGGTCGCATTAAAAAAACTGACTATCTGGGGATTTTGTTATACAGGTAGGATTTAAGTGTCATCAAAGTTTAAAGTGTATTTTTGACTAGTGGCGTTTTTGGTGAGAGCAGATCTGTCAAGGTATTATTTCTTGATTATTAGTACGTATTGCGTAAGGCGGTTGTGAATATAATTTTTGGTTTTCCCTATGTATAAAGCATTACAGGAGGGGTCTGAAGGGGAATTTGGTAAATAAAGTAGGTTAAGTCACATTTTTTATTATTATTTCCCATCTAATACATTGCGTGAAATAAATTTTTCATGTACATGATTTGTACTAGAATCACAAAAAGAGTAAGTAAGATTGGCTGGATGTTTAAGCATAAATTTTATTTACCTTGTTTCCCGATTTAGCAAATGCATGCCACATAGATAAATACATTAGTTTTAAAGGAATTTCATTAATAATATATTTATTGAAGATTACTCTGTACATATAAATTTTGTAATATTAATGACATTTGAAGGCCTCCTACCAACATCCTCCACGGATGCCAGGAAACGTTAGCAGAGGCCAAGTAATTTCGCTCTTAATCCTAACGCTGTCAGACAGATCACGGGTTACCACAGACATTTTCAAACGTGATTTAACACTTTACACGTGGTTCGATGCAGAACATCTCTTGGCCAATTGCTTTGGTGGAGTGAGAGATATGGAGAGGACCAGGATTTTGACGAGAAAACGTTATAGCCCGGATAAACAGATTATCCGGCCACTAACTATGATTAGATGAATTGTTCATAAAGGTTTTGTAAATAAAAAGAAACAATATTTACTGATCACGGGATGGGTGTGTATATATATATATATATATATATATATATATATATATATCCAGTTGAACTTATCAATTTTCGCCACTAGTACAGCTGTTTTGAAAAAAATACGGGCGGTCATTTATATTCCCCAACCGTATATATATGACAAATAAATTGTAATATATGTCAGATCTAATGTAACAAGAGGTAATGTATACCTCAGAAAGATAAACAACACCAATAAGAGGAGTTCCTAAAACAGAAAAAACGACGAAGAATCTGTCAGTGGAGGGGCCCTTATATAAAGAAGTGTAAAAAGTGGCCGAAAACAATAGGAATGTCCTGGAGACAATAAAAAGTCCCTGGAGCTGGAGATTTAGTGTGGGAGACACGAGGCTAGAGTGGTGTATATATCAGCAGGACGTTTAGGTGACGGCTCTCCCGCTGGGAGCTCTGCCTCCCAATACCTCCGTGCTCGGTTCTTGCTAACCTCTATGGATTCCATGGAATGTGGAATATTGTAGTAATTGTTTCATTGGCTTTAAGATAGGAAGAAACTCGATTTTTGTGTAGGCCTTCCTAATGTTTAGGTGACGGCTCTCCCGCTGGGAGCTCTGCCTCCCAATACCTCCGTGCTCGGTTCTTGCTAACCTCTATGGATTCCATGGAATGTGGAATATTGTAGTAATTGTTTCATTGGCTTTAAGATAGGAAGAAACTCGATTTTGGTGTAGGCCTTCCTAATGTTTAGGTGACGGCTCTCCCGCTGAGAGCTCTGCCTCCCAATACCTCCGTGCTCGGTTCTTGCTAACCTCTCAGGATTCCATGGAATGTGGAATATTGTAGTAATTGTTTCATTGGCTTTAAGATAGGAAGAAACTCGATTTTGATGTAGGTCTTCCTAATGTTTAGGTGACGGCTCTCCCGCTGGGAGTTCTGCCTCCCAATACCTCCATGCTCGGTTGTTGCTAACCTCTATGGATTCCATGGAATGTGGAATATTGTAGTAATTGTTTTACTGGCTCTAAAATAGGTAGAAAGTCGGTTCCTACTTCCTAGTGTTTAGGTGACGGCTCTCCCGCAGGTAGCTCTACCTGCATGCTCGACTTTTACTAACCTCTATGGATTCCTTAGTGCGTAGAATGTTGTAGTCATCAATCGATAAAATAAATAAAATTTTCCTTCAGCCCCAAAAAAAAAATAAAAATAAAATTGTACAAACTAGTCATTTTAAGAAAATTACGCTTCTATTTCCAACAGTAGGTATTAAAATGACTAATATGTAAAAGTGGTTTTATTTTATTTAGTCACATTTTGCCTATTTTATAATATTCATTGAAAAATGTTGGCCATTTTTGACAATCACTTATGCATTTATTGTTTCACTCCCTTTATGAGATCAAGAAAGTTAATTTTGATGTACGTCTTGGTTTCGAACTTCCTAAAGTTTGTGCCTTACTAACAGGGATCTCTGCTTCCCATTACCTACTTTTTTCCATAAAAATCTTAGAGTTTACCCGTTTAATACATTAAATGTCTGTCTGCCCCAAAAAAAAAATGCTGTATATCAAAAGACATTTTGTCCGCTGGAGGCTCAGCCGTGGCTAACGAAAGCCTTGTGACATATTAACTGTCCTAAGTGAACTTGACTTAAAACATAGGGTTTTAATTAAAACCATGTATTGAGTAGAGCGAATGCTATAATCATAATTACGATTACTATTATAATCACAGGCTTTCGAGATGGGATTACGTTTACGATTATAATCAAAGACCCTGAAGAAATGATTGTGGTTAGGATTATAACACAGGCAAAAAAAAAAAAAAAAAAGAAAAGAAAAAAAAGGGATCTTGCCAAAGACACCGAATCCGGAGCCCGTTTCAGGTTTAAGAGCAAATGAAGGTCAAATTTCATATGAAGTCGTTAAAGACGAAATAACTAGAGCTTCCATGGTTTTGAGGGTCGCTGAATTCGAATCCGAGGTCTGTTTCACCATATTGACGCAAAATCAAAGTAATTTCGAGAACAAATACGTTTATTTAGCCAACAATGAATCTAAAGACAAAATTCTTTTTGCGCAAAACATACATATTTCTCCTTGCAATGAACTTTATTATCCGCTGATGGGGTAAAACAGACCTCGGATTCGAATCCAACGACCCTCAAAACCATTGAAGCTGTAGTTAATTCTTCTTTAACGACTTCATACGAAATTTGACCTTCAAATGCTTTTAAACCTGACATGTTGAAGTGAAACGGACTCCGGATTAGGATTCAGCGTGTCGAAATACATAAGAATATATGTATGGTGTCTTTGGGAAAAAAAACACTTTTTGTGTGTGTGTGTATGGCACTGTGGATATGAACGGAAACGCGCCTCTGAGTTGTACTAGTTATGTATTCGATAAATAATTATATGAAATATAATTATATAAATGATCGAATAATGTATTTCAGACTTTTAGGTACGTTATGTGCTCTCATTTATGTGACACTTTACAAGCATTAAACACGTCTATCTTTCCCACATCTATATCAACATATCTTAAGAAAAAAAAAACAAGAAGCAACAATTTGAGCTCATCTTCAATTTAAAATGCAGACTGCCCTAGGAACGACTGGTGGGAGAGTGGCCAGTAGCTCGAGGCGATCCCGAGGATTGTAATCTGGATTGAAGAGGCGTAACACGTGGGGGGAACTAAATGTTAACAAAATTTTTTCCCCTACGCGAGCGGGGGGCCCCGAGGGACCAATTAGCCTCTGGAAGGACGATAAGGGCCGAAGAGATTTGAATACAATGGCGAGCAAGTAGCCCCAAACACCTCCTCCTTATATATTTAAGTCGCTCATTTTTAGAATCGATTTTTTATTTTTACTTTTTATTTTTATTCGTTGCCTTCAAACTGGTGCCCCCCTTATCAATACACTTTTATTGCCTTCATTTAAATATAAGGGAGGCACTAAATCGACGGCTAAGGAGGCAAAGATAAGAAAGGCCTTACAACAAGACAACAAATAGAATCTGGTTTACAGAAATTCTAGGGCAAACAAGCTGTCTGATAATCAATAGTTCAACACAGCCCATTAATTCTATGTATAGAAAACAGTCAGACACGCAGAAATTGCGTCATCTTAGCGCATTTTCGTCCGTATCCTAGTGTCAAAGCCACGGGCACCACAAGCGGAAACTGAATGTATCCAAAGCGTAAAATTCTCCATATCACCCTGTCAAACTATCCAATATGCAAATCCGAGCAAACTAGAGAACGAACATATTCTATCCATTGAAGAAGTAATATTACATGACATTTACGAATTGTTGAAGGTCAGCAGCCAGTACATAAACACAATACTTTCTTACTTGCAGGACACTAAACTATACACTCAAATTTGAAGACATCTGCTGAGTAACCAGAGGCTTCTAGGCATATAACAGACATTTCCAAACCTCTGGTTATGGAAATAATTGAATTAAATACCCATCTTAATGCTGGTTCATTAGACCATACAGATAGTACCTTGAAGGAGTGAAATCGCAGTAGATGCGAATCACTTATAAATAAATAAATGATATTTTTCAAGCTACTTCGCTGGGAATTAAATGTGTTGTTTGTTCGGCATCTGTCTCCAGCGGTCTTGCTCCTCCTGTCATCGCAATATTTCGCCGGATTCCTCTCCGGCTTCTTCAGGCAATCATTCATCCTTGCTGGTTGGTAAGGGAATGAGCTCGTCAGTGGTTTGGGCCCTTCTTATCCTTCTTGGTCGGAGACTATGCGAGCCAATGAACTGGGGAGGCTCTGGGCCAATCGGGTTCCGTCTGACTGGAGATAATCCACTCATACAGGACCACCAGCGCCCCGAACGGACGACCGAGGAAGTTAACAGAGACAGACGGAACCCGATTGGCCCAGAGCCTCCCCAGTTCATTGGCTCGCATAGTCTCCGACCAAGAAGGATAAGAAGGGCCCAAACCACTGACGAGCTCATTCCCTTACCAACCAGCAAGGATGAATGATTGCCTGAAGAAGCCGGAGAGGAATCCGGCGAAATATTGCGATGACAGGAGGAGCAAGACCGCTGGAGACAGATGCCGAACAAACAACACAAATAAATAAATATTTACTTTATTTAAGACTATTCTCAAGGGGTTAGAGTTGCGACAATTTGCGACAAGCCGTATTGTCCACAATCTAAGAGCAAAGTATGGAATCTGAAAAAAGAGTTTTTGCATATTCGATATGGTAGGGACGATATAAGCACTATGTTTCATAATTTCAAATTATATACTAAATTCAAACTATATTCATAAGAGTCGAAATTACAATCGCAATTCCTTTCAGGCTATTTAAAATGATTTAAAATAACTGAGACCGAAAACTGTGCGATAGACGAATTGAAACAAACTTTACTAGCTGAATACCTGTGCTTCTTCGCGGCAGACAAGTAGTAATTTTATTGCGTTAAATAATGTATCATCAAAATTAACGCTACTACATAATTTTGTGCAGTTCATTATAGCACGGTTCTCGTCATACTATTAGTTATTCATTAGTTGACATGTAATCAAAGTATATTGTTTCTTGACATTGGGGCGCTCCGGACCAGTGTCAAGAAACAGATAACATAGAGATAACCCATTATCTATAGGTTAGCACTAACAGGAGTTATACCAGTACAGGTTAAAATTCGTTGTCAATAATAAATGTACGTTAAAATTTAAATGTTTTTGTTTCCAAGATGTCATTTAGAAACACCCATTATATTTTCGCGGATTACCAAGAGGTGCTCTGACTGGGGATGCTGATGGATGAAGAGGCTGTGCAAGGGTTAAGGATATTATTACCTCGGGTGGACCATCAACAGGTGATAATTAAGTTAATTAATAAGTAATTCAAGGTCGGTCATCATAGCTGAAATAAACCGCAATTAAAAATAATATTATGATAATAATTCAAGGAAGACCCTGTAGCCGTGAGGGTTAAGGCGTGAGCTCTTAACACTCCGTGCCAAAGGTCGTGGGTTCGATTCCCACTAGGGGCGATGGCTTTTCTTTCGAAAAAAAGAAAAGCCATCACCCCTATCCTGACTAGAAAAGGGTGGTAACCTATAGATAACCCGTCCTAAAATTCGTAGTTAATAATAAATGGACGTTAAAATTTAAATAAATAAATAAATAATAATTCAAGCATTATTATTATTCAAAAATTTATAGTGATTCAAAAATTTTTGTTCTCCACATGTTTGATTACAGCAATGTATCAATTTAAGTAAATAAAATAAATCTCTTAAAATAAATAACAATTCTTTCAGTTTCGCACTATTTCTTATAAATGTTCCTACAAGTTAATGGAAGTGTCCTATATGCATTGGTAAAAGATTTGACCCTCAGAGCGTGGACATTGAGCATCAAAGATTTACTTTTGACGTGGGAGACATAGGCAGAGCGTATCCGTAACGCTTTCCCATAATCCATGTTCCGCAGGATGGATTCTGCTTGTTAAAGAAAACTTGTTAAAGGAGGGAGGAAACGCGCTAAAAAATACTCGAAATGATTTTTTGTATTTCTTCATCCATTCGACAGTGCGTAAGTCAATTCTCATTATTTTAAGACCGATATGGAAGAGGATTCTGTTCAAGCCTTAACAAAGAGAACACACATAAGAAGAGAGAGAAGGGGTGATTAGCGTTATAAGGACTGACATAAGAGGTTATTGAAGGGAAAGGTAGTAGTAATAAGACAGTTAGTTAGAAGACTAGGGATAGGCCATAAACTAGCCGATGTCCAGCAAAACCCCTCAACACAATGGCTCTTGTCACCCGGGGCTGGCGCCCTGTCACTCGCTCTTCGGCTAGCTTCGGGAGCAATCGGCTCATGTCGTATTAGGCTCACAACAGTTTTCAAATCCAAGGAATGCTGCTATTAAGATTGTACTCATAAAGGAATTTTGGAAAAATAAATAAACACCTCGATAAATTAGTGTATATATATATATATTTGTACATGCTGAAAAATTGTAAATAATTGTTAACATTTGTTGACGAATTAAAAGGCTATTTCATTTATTCATTAAAGTATATATAAAAATAAGTTAATGAATATCCTTTTTTTTATTGATTTAGTTTTAATATTTTTGCCTTTTTTTAAAACTATTATCCTTTTTTCCCCCCAAAAAAGGAAGGAATTCTAAGGTCAGTCTAATTGAGGAGCACTATTGGTTTGATCCATTCCTCAGACCTTAATAAGTCCTTTATTTATATATCCATTTTACAACAATTTATCCCCGTGGGGGATATAAAAAAACTGTTGGTGATTAAGATTTGGAATATAGCTATAAAATTTCAATTTTTATGAGAAGAATTGTCAGGATGACGAGGACTAAACTTAAAAGGTTTTAAAAAAGAGGCTGCTAGAAATGAGATATTGAAAATGGTCTGAACAGAGATGGGCATAATTTTATTTATAAATAAAAATACGAATTTATTCGTACTTTATACATTTGTGAATACGAATATAAGTAAATTCGTACTTCATATATTTGTGAATACGAATATAAATAAATTCGTATTCATAAGTGTGAATACGAATTTATTTTTATTCACATATATTAAATATAAAAATACAAATAAAATTTTATTCGCAAATTTTTCAGCGAATAAAAATAAATTCACAGAAAAAATTGTAAATAATCACAAAAAATGTGAATATTTACAAAAAATCAAGCGATTAGAAAAAAAATCACATTAAAATATACGAATAAAAATTTATTCACATTATAATTTGTGAATAAAAATTTATTCACAATAAAATTCGCAAATAAAGCATGAATTTATTCGTATTAAGATGATATTACGAAAGTTACTGAAGGTGATTTTTTTTTTTTTTTAAGGCATTTATCGTCTAGGTTATTAGCGCCTAGATTTTTTGTTTACCCCGAGTCCGCCGCGAGACCACCAGCCATGCTGCAGGGACACAATTTGTCATCTGTACCTCCGTAAAAAAAAAAAAAAAAAAAAAAAAAAAAAAAAAAAAAAAAAAAAAAAAAAAAAAAAAAAAAAAAAAAAAAAAAAAAACGGCACCTTCAATAACTTTCGTAATATCATTTTAATACGAATAAATCCATAATTTATTTGCGAATTTTATTGTGAATAAATTTTTATTCACAAATTATAATGTGAATAAATTTTTATTCGTATATTTTAATGTGATTTTTTTTGTAATCACTTGATTTTTTGTAAATATTCACATTTTTTGTGATTATTTACAATTTTTTCTGTGAATTTATGTTTATTCGCAGAAAAATTTGCGAATAAAATTTTATTTGTATTTTTATATTTAATATATGTGAATAAAAATAAATTCGTATTCACACTTATGAATACGAATTTATTTATATTCGTATTCACAAATATATGAAGTACGAATTTATTTATATTCGTATTCACAAATGTATAAAGTAGGAATAAATTCGTATTTTTATTTATAAATAAAATTATGCCCATCTCTGGGTCTGAAGGCCGAAACGTTGTAAAATTAATATATAAATAAAGGACTTATTAAGGTCTGAGGAATGGATCAAACTAATTGTGCTCCTAAATTAAACATTTTTGTATGCCAGTGAAATTTCGGAAAAAATTAGCTTCTTCTGGAGGCCCGGTGGCTGTGAGTGTTAATGCGTGAGCACTTAACACTCCGTGCTGTGGGGTCGTGGGTTCGATTCCCACTATGGAATGGTGGCTTTTCTTAAGAAAAAAAAAAGGTATCAGCCCTATCCTGGCTAGAAAAGGGTGGTAACCAATAGATAACCCGTCCTAAAATTCTTAGTTAAAAGAATATACGCTTCTAAATTCGCAAAATGTATTTGCGTATAAAGAAAATTATTTACGAAGAAATTTCGTAGTGTCTGAATTTTCTTTTCTCCGTCGTGGCTTTCCAAGACGGTCACCCATCCAAGCACGGAAACGGTGTATTCTGCGCTGTAAGCTTGTTGGCTTGGATTTCATTTTGAGAATTTTTATAAAAACCAATTGAATGAGAACTTATTATTATTATTACCAGTAGTTTTATTAGTTAAAACATTTGTTTTAACAATACATGAATAAAGTACCTATTTATCGAATTCAGAAGACAAAATGAACTAAATATCCTACATAAAAAATGATCTATTGAATGTTAGCAGACAAAGTCTAAACACACTATTCTCACAGCACAATTTCATTGACAACTTCTGCTAAAGAACGCATATCACATGCTACAAACATTT
Source organism: Gonocerus acuteangulatus (assembly GCA_946811695.1). NCBI lineage: Eukaryota > Metazoa > Arthropoda > Insecta > Hemiptera > Coreidae > Gonocerus > Gonocerus acuteangulatus. The sequence continues at coordinate 27,350,867 of OX328130.1, forward strand.
CAAAAATTAATACTGCCTTATTGAAGTATTTAATAATTGTTTCGGAATCTGATTAAAACTCGTATTTTCTGGACTGAGAGCATCACTATCAATTTATTTATATTATTATTGTTAAGTTTGTTACGCTTTATTGGCGATTACCACAAATAACAGTATCCTTTGAACCACTTATTCAAGGATTTTAACAGCGCAAGACTTTGTGTGAAGAGTTTACCGATATATTGTACTGAGTATTTAAGGAAGGATACGTAGTTGTTTTAGTGCTTATAGTCATTAAATAAGACTATATAGTTCTGAGTTCTGCAGGCTAGTCAGTAAGTGTGTATGTTTTGGCTCTGATTGCCTAAACGTTTCTGCATATCATTCGGGATGTTATAATTTTATTGTCTCTGGAGTCTGTCAGTAAATGTTTGATTATTAGTTCTATGTTACATATACTGCACCATGTCAGTTAGTCGAATATGTCCAATCCTTAGTCTCGGAAGAATTATTTGGTCACTTATATTATATTGATTTATAGACTGGCATTATATTGTGATATGAAAGCTTTATAAACTCTTCAAGTACCATTACAGTCCATGGCCATGACATATATCTGCAAAAACGAACATTACTCTATGGCTATGAGGTTCTAAAATGCATAACACACATATGCTATGTGCGCAATGAGCCATGTATGGAGAAGGGGAAACCGCAATGAGATCTGAACCCCCGAAGGACCTGCCACGACCAAGCTGCCGACAGCTAAGGACAATAGACATGGACAGATGCAACCAATAAAAGTCAAATTACACCAGTGGCGCTATCTGTCCGCATATGCGCGGCCAAACTGTTCCGGAGCAACTGTCACCTTGATGAGATCAATGCTCCGTGTCCGATGTGTCCCCTATCAACAATCTGGTTAGATCTTCCACTAATGTCTTCACGCTTCGTTGACTGCGGCAAGTGGTTTCTGATAACGAAGGCAGTGCGCGTCTTCTAGCCAATTCACTGATAAAGATAATCTACTTGATAAGGCGACTTTAAGCACATTTCTGAAAAATTAAGCTATTGAGGTTTCACTCGTGTGTGTGATTTAAGACTATTGCGGCCGACATTTTTTTTTTTGTTTCATCTTTTAAAGCATTTCCATGGGAAAATATTGGACGGGCTCGTTAACCTGCAAAGTCGGTCTACCTGTAAAGGGGTTTGCACCGGATACATGTTATTAATGTGTCCCTTACGCTCGAAATTTTGGTTATAATCCAATGAAACTTTGCTTAAGTCAGTCCAATCTAAAGAAAATGATCAACACCTTGCAATATTAAACTAACGCTGTCATTTTTACTTCCTTGCAACGATACCTTTTGCTAACAGATCATTGCAATAAACTCTATATACATTTTGTATGTAGTCAGTTTGTTTAGTGTCGTGAGCTTTCTGAGAGTATAAAGAGGAGAAAATGTCCTTAAAATCTATAATTTTGTAGCAAGGCGATTTGCTCCCTTAAATTAGGAAAACAACAATAAAAATGATCATAATGAGGTGTAGAGAGTTAGCCGTCGAGGTGATACACAGTCAGGGGATTCGGCTAGGAAACATCAATACGAATTTTGTAAGCAAATTTTACTAAGGAAGTTCGGCTACCAAAGTTAGTAGTTATGTGACCATGGTTAATATATATACAAAGAGTCTTCTGCAAACTTTAGTCTTTCTCCAGCCCCGGACTCATTGCTGACGAAGGCTACTGAAGAGTAGTCGAAACGTCATGAATGTATATTTTTACAAAATTCGTATTTGTTTTCCCAGCCGAACCCCAACTCTTTCCTGCTAGCTTATCACCCCGACGACTAACTATTTACACCATATTATTATCATTTCTATTCATTTTTCTATTAGTTTAAAGGAGCAAATCTCCTCCTTGCTACAAATTATATATTTTAACAAATTTTTTCTCCTCTTTATCCCCTCAGGTGTTATGTCAGGTGTTATGGTATGTAAGATTTAAATTACCCCCCTCCCCCCCACTCCAAAGCAAATTCATTTCCATTAATATAAATTACCCAATTCACAGAAAAATAGGGCGGGGGCGATCCAAGAAAACTGTTTCCGGAGTATTCGTGTAGGTACCATCCTTTCAACACGGCCATGCCATCGCTGCCGCCCCGTCTTTATGTGTGCCACTATGTCCTGTCCTACATAAAGATCCCGCATTTCTTGTTTGCTCCTGATCTTCCACTGCTCACCGATCTTCACAGGCTCGTAAATCCGCAGTAGAACCTTCCGTTCCCAAACTCTCAGCATACGCATAGAATCTAAAGTTAGGGTCCATTCCTCGCTGCCGTAAGTAACTGTGGGCATTAGAATACTTTTATATACCAGTGCCTTTGCGTTTCTGGACAGCCTCTTATACTTGAGTACTCTCTGCAGTCCAAACAAACATCTGTTTCCAGCAGCAATCCTTGCCTTTATATCAGCAGTTATATCGTTCTTTTCACTTTATACTAGTAGACAGTATTTGTGGAATGGGGAGGTTTTTGGCACCTGAAGAGGCACCTAGAATGATGTAAAACTTTTCTGTAGGATTCCGCCTGTCTCATGAATGAAATTTGACACACTTTAAGATATTCAAAAACATAACTAAAGAAAATATATTATTGCTAATATGTATAAAGACTATATGAAAAAAAAACAAAAAAACAATGTGGCAATAATGATAGCTCACTCCTTCTGTTAGTCAACTATGAAATGAAGCAAAAAGTTTGAAGGTCCAAGCTGAGGTTGCAGGTAAGTGTCTGGGAGTCCATTAAGAGGGGCTATGCCCCCCACCCATCTTGGGTGTCAAATCCCTCTCGCTCACATTCCATTTTTTTTGTTATAACTCCACCTTGTACTTTTTCATACAGCTCTTCCCTCAGCTGTCTCGGTGGATGGATCGGTCAGGATTAGGATGGGCCAAATTAATGGAGGTCCTGCGTTCAAGTCATCCCTGCGAAGTTCTTTATTCCGTTATGGTGAAAACATGCGTCCTTAATGGGTAATACTACCTTATGTGATCAAAATCAAAGTCATTTTCTCCAATTTATGAATAACAAATAAATGAATATTTTTCGATTAACTATGTCATAAATTTTATATGGGATGTTAAGCCCAAAAAAAATAAGTTTTAATTCTCCAAAAACAAAATGGCGTCGCTGTGTCAGACGAACAGAAACTCTTTTTTTCACGGGAAATAGTCTGTAGGCGGCAATTTTTAAACTAGAACAAAAAAAAAAATATTTTGAAAGAAAAAGTTAAAATCTAGTAAAGTACGTAGGATTTTTAAAAAATATTAATTTTTTCGAACATGATGAACAATTCTTCATTTTCTATTAAAGAAAAAAAATCAGTCCCGTAACAGGCCACGAGGACCCTGAGGGGCAGATACTATAGAGGTATCTGATTCACGACCATACGGCACACTAGGGAGATAGTGTGGTCAGTACTATGCTCCGGCCGCCTGATTACCCTTGGCTGCGTCGACTGCTAGAGTCATTAGTACCCAAGGTACCCATTGGTAAATTTATTAAAGGCTAGGTTGGCCTAGGGACGGTCAGGGAGGCCGAATTCAACCCATGAACGAAGACACTAGAAGAAAAAATCTTTAGTGCTTGCTCGGGATTTGAACTCAGGTCCTCCAACTTATTAGTCCAGTGCTCTACCACTGAGCTAACCTCGCCCCCTTTCTATTAAAGAATCCGTCGAAAATCTGTCATAAAATCGTAATATTTTAATGAATCAAAAAAAACGTACGTACGCACTTTAATATAATAATATCATTAGGAAGCTGCAACTAAAATGTCAAGTTGATCGGATGAAAATTGAAGGCACTAGCTTATCGCCCAATTTAAAAAAACATGGTCTCCAGAAAATCGAGTTTAAAGTTTCATGTACTGAAATGTTCATTTATTTCCTTTTTAGGTTTTTTTTCGTGATTTCTTGTAACAAAAATAAAAAAAAGAAGGTTTTCTTACTTTTGAAATTTATCGGGACTTTAGTTGAAAAATCGAATTTTTGTCATATTTAAAAACTGTTCCGGCACATAAACACTCTTGGATATCATTTTTGATTAAGGACGCATTTAAGCCCATAAAAAAAATGGTAAAAAAAAGTTACAAGGTTTTATTACCCCTTAAGCTTCTACATAATAATAAAAAATAATTCGATTTGCAACTAAGAAATAAAAAAAAAAAATTGGGTAGAGAAAGATAGAGTGAAGGTGAGAGTTAGAAGCTAGGAAGCAAAACGCTAGATATAAAATAAAGACAGAAGTAGTTATGGAAATTTAACGGAATTACAGATTTATAACTAGTATTTTCCGATGTCCTCTTTTGCGTCGGAGGCTCCTTCCAGTATCACCTTTTCTCATTTTCCTGTCATAAACCCTTTTCGAACTTTTCCGACATCTCCTCACCCCCACTTTGTGTTTATTTATTTATTTATTCATGGAGCTTCACAACGGCAAGGTGATTTGCCCACATAAAAATAATCAATTAAAACTATATAAAGGGTAAAGAATATAAATTCATTATATTCAATTTCAAAAAAAATAAAAATAAAAAAAATATTAAAAAATAAATGAGAAAAAAAAATAAATAAAAAATAAATAAATAAATAAAAATAATAATAACATTAATATAAAATAAAATAAATAATTAAATCAAACCAAATAATTGATTTCATAATTTAATGTATAGAATATAACAAAATAAAGAATGACAAATTGCGACAGTAATAAATAATAATTTTGTTTATTGCAAGATGAAAATCATTATTGTGTGTGAATTGTAAGATATTTAATATAAAGACTGTATTTTCAATTTTGAAGCCTCTCCTGACACAACCACGCTCACACACACACACACACACCACTTTGTATTTATGTTACCGGCAAAGTATAAAACCAGGAAATGTATAGAATGCCTAGGCATTATACAGGGTGGTCCTGAAGGAAATCGCCATACTTGAGGGGTGTGTACGCCGACTAAAGTATAGTTGAATGCCACCAAGGAGAAATTTTTACTTGCATTATTTCCCTAGATATAGGCGTTTCCGTATTTTTTTTTTTTTGTCTAAACGTGGTTGCCCCATTTGAAAGAGCTCCTTAAAAAATCCAAAAAATCTTTGAATTTTTTAAGAGTTCTCAGTGGCACAAAATGGGGAGCTGACAAATTTACGATGCTTACTCTGTACCGGTCTTTTACCAGATCGCTTCTCGATTACGGATGTATAGCTTATTCTTCTGCCAGCCCAACCACCTTGAAACTACTTGACACAATACAGAACACAGCACTAAGAATTGTCAGCGGTGCATTTAGATCTAGCCCAGCAGAAAGCTTATGTGCCGAAACTGGTGAACCTCCACTGCAGTACAGACGTCGAATGATATGTAATAAATTCGTATTGAAATGTAAAGCTATTGGAACGCCATGCGTCACTGAGTTTTTATATAACCAATACTCCGAAAAATACACCGAAAGAAACGTTAAGCAAAAGCCACTCTCATTACGAACTAAAGACAATCACAGCGACCTAACTCTCTTCCAAACACCTGTTCACACAAATAACATTACTGAGATACCTCCATGGCGACTGAAAAACCTTAAACTAGACTTAACACTGACAAAATACAAAAATTCAGACCCAACTTCTTCTACACACTACAAAAACGTATTCAACTCCCTGTTCAGGCAAAATAACAACACTCAGTACATATTTACGGACGGATCAAAAACTAACTACGGGACTGGTGCTGCCGCCATCACAAGAAACGAATCCTATCACATAAGATTACCCGATCACACTACTGTTTACACAGCAGAATTACACGCAATCCTTTTAGCACTCAAAAACATTGAAGATACAGACACGAACGACATAACAATATGCACTGACTCATTAAGCTCCTTACACTCAATGACAAACATTTACAGCACACACCCTATTGTCATAGAGATTTTTACACAATTATTCCAACTACAAACAAAGAACAGACATATTTTATACATATACTATGTTTTGGTTACCTGGACATGAAGGGATTTCACAGAGCACTACAGTAGACTTACTAGCGAAAACTGCAACCCAAAGACCAACACCTGACCTGAACAAAATTACAGCAACTGACCTATGCAAACTAGCTGAAAATAAGACAGTAAACGACTGGCAGACAGAATGGACTAACTCTCAAAGCAAACTACGGGAAATAAAAAATACAATAATACCCTGGTCAAGAGAAAACCTAACAAGACGAGACCAAGTTATTATTACAAGACTTCGCTTAGGACACAGTTTACTAACGCACTCCTATCTAATGGAACGACAAGACAGACCTGTATGCGCATGTTGTAACGAGACATTAACAGTTAAACACATACTTACTGACTGCAGATTACGAGACTACCTAACAATTCCTCATGACTTACAGGACTTACTTGCCGAAAATAGTCCACATATTAACACCATACTAACTCACTTAAAGACAATTAACCTATATTCAAAAATCTAGCCTTACATCCAATTTACCTCCTAAAGTTAATTTAAAATAATGAACGAAATAGCCTTTATAAAATCATTTACATTTTTAAGAAATTAAGTTAATTAACCTACATTTAAATATAAAGCCCTATCTCCAATATAATCTTACCTCTTCTACCCTCCCCCCCCCACTTTTTTTTTTCCCCCTCTTCACACTTTATTTAATATCTATCATATTACCGTATTGTTATTGTGAAATATATTATATAAAACATGTTATTGTTATTATTAATTAGCTCACTAATGTACTAGCTATGCTCATAAAATGTACTGACTTGTTATATATACAATGTGCAAAAAGTATTTTGTAATATCTTGATGTATGTTAAAGAGCAAGTCGCCAAAAGTTGCGAAACTCTTAATAAATAAATATCAAATATATAATAGTGAGCGTCAAAGGTTTATCTTAGTTATCTCTTGTGAAATTAAAATCAGCAAGTTAAGCCGTTCTCCAAACGAATATAATACTGTTCAGTACAGTAATATTGAATCTGCAGACATGCTTTTCGTGTCAAAAACCGACACTTTCGTATTTCAAGCACCGATTTCTCAGAAAAATATAACTAAGCATAATTTAAGAAGAAATATTTAAGATAAACCCAAGGAAAATTTAGTTTTTTCCCACTTTCCTCAAAAACAGTTGTAGTTATGGCCTTCGAAATGGCTTCATTTCATTCCCCACATCAAAAATTTGCCTTTAAAGGCAAATCCATGAAATCAACGATTTTGTTCGCGCGAATTTCGCCTTATAACGTACAGTGTTCCGGTAATCTGGTTCACGAACCTCGCCTTTTATTTAAAAAGAAAAGCATTTTTGTATCGTATTTCATCAAAATTAGTACATTTTAGCGCGGTTCCTCCCTCCCTTCATAGGGAGGAACCCCGCTTATAAGGTTGACCTCATGAAACAATCCGGAAGTTCCGACTAGAAAATTTTGCGTTTCAGAACCCCTAAAGATTTATATATATATATATATATATATATATATATATATATATATATATATATGTGTGTGTGTGTGTGTGTGTTGTTCATTCGGCATCTGTCTCCAGCGGTCTTGCTCCTCCTGTCATCGCAATATTTCGTCGGATTCCTCTCCGGCTTCTTCTGGCAATCAGTCATCCTTGCTGGTCGGTAAGGGAATGACAGATGCCGAATGAACAACAGAGACCGAAAATGACGGTGGTTCAAATTTATATATATTTATATGTCTGTTCGCACTCTAGCTCCCAGACGAATGGTGAAATTTGATGATTTTTTGATGAAATTTGGTACAAAAGTCTTTCGTCCAATTTGAAAGGTCAAGTTCGTTGAACCAGCAGAATCCGCCCACAGGAACAGGGTTTTTGGAGCGAAATTCGCGCGAAAAAAATCGTTGCGCTTACTTCATACGCTTGTTTTATTTTATTTCTTAATTGATTTTATTTGTGAATTATTACTATAGTAGAATAACACAAGAAAATGTGAAAATTTTTGATATTTTTCAATGCATGGAAACGTAATAAATAGGTATCTCTAGAAGAGAATTCTGGGGTCTGGCGGACCCGGCCAGGTAAAGTCATAAAGCCCTTTGAACAAAGGCCGAACCAAATATTATCTGTTTCTATTCTAAGCTTTTCAAATGGCAAAAGGGATATGAGCGGAACCGCGCTAAGATGATGCAGTTCCTGCGAGGCGGACTTTATTAAGACATACTGGTCAATAGGATTTATACAACGTCTCGGCAATTAAAACCCATAATACTCATTTTCTGTAAACTGTATAACATGGACTAGGTCTAGTTGTGCTCTGAACCCTAAATATAATGGAGCGACATTGTTGAAAAAGTATATTTTAAAAACAAAACCAAATAAAGCTCAAGCTCTGTGGATGTGTCCTCTAATTCGAGGAGGACGCGACCCTCAGGTTGACATTGTTTACACGATTCAAATCCTATCTCTCTTATAGGATCGTCGAATCAGATATGCAGAGAGTTATAGGAGTGTTCGCTCCAAAACGGACGTCTACCGTTAGATAACAAAAAATGTAAAAAAATCCACGTAATTGCAATGCCTTATCCAACTCTCTTTCCCTGGGCTCAGGCCACGAGGGTAAAAAAAAAAAAAAAATGAAAAAAAACTTGAAAAAAGAACGGAAAAACCCTGGTCTCGTCCAGCCCATAAATTAAAACAAGTGTAATCTTATTAATTTTATCATGAGGGAGAAGGGGTTGGTAGCAGTGGGTCCTGTAAGGGCGTAATTTATAATGTTTTCTGTTTTCGTGGGGCCCCGATAGCGTCAGGGGTTTTAAAAAATGGCACCCCTTCCCCCCATCCCGCACAACCCTTTTTAACTACATTTTTTTCCGGGAGAGAGCGAGGGTGAGTGCCGGGGTTTGTATCTGTATCTCGAATCTACCCTCAGGAATGGTATTGGGGGGAGAGTCAGCGCCGGAATTGGATTTAGAGGATTCTGCGCAATGTAACCCTTCTCGGACAGGGAATTGGCGTACTTATCGCTTGCAATTATGTTTGCGCTTAGTCATATGGTTTTGTTGTTAAATGTGGGGGGGGGGGCGTATGTTCTTTGTATCGTATTCAAATTCACACAAACGTTTTGGTTTAAGCGATAATGTCTTAACGATACATCTCCTGAGTCCTCAACGCGACAGGTAATCGACACTTTCGGAATGTATGGTATCATAGACCAGAAAACGAAGTAAGTAAAATAAAAAAAGTTTGACTCGCAGGAACTGCGTCACCGTAGCGCGGTTCCGTTCAATACCCTAGTTCCATTAGTAACACGGAGAAAAAAAACAGGCTGCTCGCATCTACTTTCAGGCTGCCGGCAGCCTGAAAACTGTGACTCAGTGCCAGTATTTTGAAATAGGACCTTTTAGTCTAAAATAGGATTCCACATATTTTAGCCTAAAATAGGATTCCACTAGTTAGAGTGCCCGCATTTTATAATAGAGTGCTGGAATGCTAAATCTGCATCCTATAGTAGAGTTCTCACACCCAAAGCTAGCATCCAACAATAGAGTGCCCAGCACTCTACTTTCAAGTGCGTACCCCTAGACTTTAGATTGCTGGCACTCTGATACTGGCTTCTATCAGCCTACCCATATAGGCTGCGAGCATCCTGATGTTTGCTTCCTGTATCCTACCCCTATAGGCTGCTAGAATCCTATTCAGGATGTGTTACATTGACCCCATCCATACAGGATGCTAGCAGCCTACAGACAGATGACTTTATTATGTGGATAAAAAAGAACAAAGGTAAATTCAGAGTAATAATAATGAGACTTTATTTGGGTGTAATTTACATATACACTTCTTAACAAGTAGATATTTACAAGTAGGTATGAGGTATACACTTTTTAACAAATATAGATATTTACAAGTATTAGATATTAGGCACAATGTACTTATGAACAATATTGAAGAAGTAGGTCTAGAAACAAAATATTATTTTTTGTTTTCACGACACTTATAGCCGTATTCATAAAGCCGAAGACAGTTGATTTCAGCGTCTGCTCAAACAGAAACAAAAAGAAATTTTTATTAATAATAAAAGAAAAGTTGATGTTGTTGTGTTTTATATAATTAAAAAGAAACATAAATAGGCATTTTTTCTACTTTAAAATGTCGCAGTAAATTCAAAGCTGCCAGGGAATTACAAAATAAATATAAAATAAGGTTTTTGTCTATGGATATGATCATAAATGAAGGAACTCTAGAAACAGAATGGAAACCAAAATAATAGTCTACTAATATAATTTTGAACTAATATTCTAGCCGCATTCTAGGAACGTATAAAAAAAGACTTCCATCAGTTCTCAGCTTACCAGGCTTATTGAACTCCATCTTCAGCTGGTTCTATAACCGCAGCTCTATGTTATATTAAGGGAATATATTCTTGAAAAACAAACACAACTTTCTTCATTCTATTGTATATAACGTCTGTTTTTAAATTTAATAATAAAAACAAGAGCCTGTGTGCATTCTACATTTAAGTTCCTTTTCAGTTAAGGAATCCTATATAAGACAGCAGATATTGGAAGCCTAAAGCGGTATGCAGACTGTACCGCCAGAACAGAGTTCAGGTTCTTGTTTTTATTATTAAATTTAAAAACAGATGTTATGTACAATAGAATGAAGAAAGTTGTGTTTGTTTTTCAAGAATATATTCCCTTAATATTACATGGAGCTGCGGGTATAGAACCAACTGAAGATGGAGTTCAATAAGCCTGGTAAGCTGAGAACTGATGGAAGTCTTTTTGTATACGTTCCTAGAATACGTCTAGAATATTAGTTCAAAATTGTATTAGTAGACTTTTATTTTGGTGTCCATTCTGTTTCTACAGTTCCTTCATTTATGATCATATCCATAGACAAAACCTTATTTTATATTTATTTTGTAATTCCCTGGCAGATTTGAATTTACTGCGACATTTTAAACTAGAAAAAATGCCTATTTATGTTTCTTTTTAATTTAAAACACAACAACAACAACTTTTCTTTTGTTATTAATAAAAATTTATTTTTGTTTCTGTTTGAACAGATGCTGAAATCAACTGTCTTCGGCTTTATGAATGTGGCTATAAGTGTCATGAAAACAAAAAAAATATTTTATTTCTAGACCTACTTGTTCAATATTGTTCATAAGTACATTGTACCTAATACCTAATACTTGTAAATATCTATATTTATTAAAAAGTGTATACCTCTTACCTACTTGTAAATATCTACTTGTTAAGAAGTGTATATGTAAATTACACCCAAATAAAGTCTCATTATTATCACTCTGAATTTACCTTTGTTCTTTTATATCCACATAATAAAGTCATCTCTCTGTAGGCTGCTAGCATTCCAGCACCCTATTATAAAGTGCGGGCACTCTAACTAGTGGAATCCTATTTTAGGCTGAAATATGTGGAATCCTATTTTAGACTAAAATGTCCTATTTCAAAATACTGGCACTGAGTCACAATTTTCAGGCTGCCGGCAGGCTGTTTTTTTTCTCAGTGAAGGGAGTAAAAGAAGTTATTGGTAGGTTTTGATCTTTTGTGATACTGGACTCCTTGATTTTGGAGTCCTGTAAATGAAGAAATGTGAAAATAAAGGTTTGGTTACGATACTACTGAAATGGTGCTCTTCCAGGAAGCAGCACCAATAGCCAATCAGATAAGAAGGACACTGCAGCAAGGGCATCTTAACCTAATGTAAACATACTTAGAGCCAAGTCTGCATCCTTGTAGTGTAGCAGCTGATTTTTACAGGTATCCAATATGTTCGCCCTTAAGTAGCTCACATATATTTAATCATTAATGTCGCAACATATGTAACACATAACTTACGATTAAACATTTACTGACAGACCGCCAGAGAAGAAGCAATTACAACATACCGTATGATATGCAAGAACTCCTGGGCAATGATAGCCAGTACATCAACACTATACTGACTTACCTCAAGAATTCAGGACTATACAACCTTATTACATCTGCAATGTTGGCTTATAAGATATTATATTTCCATCGATACTAAGCACTATTTATAGGTGAACCCTACATCTAATACATTACATAACCACACACACTTCCAACACCAATAACTATGCTGATTTCCTAGAATAGCTAAGTTCAGAGGATACTGTTCTTGGTTTTATCGCCATTGAAGCGGGACGCAATAAATAAATAATAATCATTAGAGACCTATATTCGAACAGTTAGACAATAAATTACAATAACAGATGGTGATGAGGAAAGGCAGTTTTTAATTAATTTAATTTAAAGTTTTTAATATAAGTGAAAAAAATTGGCTAATCTAAACGATGAAAATGACGTTTTTGATCTCAGAAGTTTTAGAATGACTTTGAAACATTAATATTATTGTTTTATTTAACGGTGCTCAAATTCGGATTGAATTGGATCGAATCGAAATACGGTTTCATGCTGTTCATATTTTTAAAACTTATTAATAATAATAATAATAATAATTTATAGGCGTATATTATAATATACCTACGCCTATAAAATAAAATATAGCATATTTTTTTATTTATTTTTTTTTTTGATCCTGGATATCATCCAGAAAGCCTATTAGCACTTTTTTTTAGCTGAAAACTCTTGTTTGATAAATGTTTGTTCTCATATCAGAACAAGTTTTAGCGTAATTACTGTAAAAGAAATGTTTTTAATTGCAGTTTATTCAACTTGTATAATAACATAGAAATGTGTAATATAAATACCGTTAAAGTTCTTTGCGAACATTCTATTTTCACGTTTTCATGTATACATAACTTTTTTTATGGGCTAAAAGTCTTCCTTAACTAATCAAAAATGATACCCGACAGCGTTCATGTAAAGAAGAGCGAGCTTCCATTGGTATCTTTTTCATTGGTAAGTTCTTTTTTGGGTTTTCCTTTAATACATTTCAAAATTAAACCCCATTTTTGTTATCTTTATTACAAGAAAATATGAAAAAAAATTTAATAGGAAAGAATTGAACATTTCAGAACATTAAACTTTAAAATCGTTCCTCAAACGATACTCTGGCGCCTTCAATTTTTGCCCGATCAACTTCAAATTTTAACTGCAGCTTCCTCATGATATTTAAAGTGCGACTCATTGAATAATAACGATTTTTCGCGGATTTTTTTAATAGAAAATGAATAATTGTTCACGATTTTCGAAAAAATTAATATTTTTTAAAAATCTTACGTACTTTACTATATTTAACCTTCTTCTTTCGAAATAATTTTAGCTTATCGTTCTAGATTTAAAAATGCCGGCTGCTATCGCCCGTGAAAAAAGAGGGTTTCCGTTAGTCAGACACTTATTTATTTATTTATTTATTTTTTTTGATACTTTAACACTCTACTATAAAACGTTTTATATAAAGAATTGAAAAATATTAATTTTTTTTGTTATTTATAAATTCATGAATATGACTTTGATTTTGATTTCACAAGGTAGTATTAATTACCCTTTAAGTTCAAATGAAGGAATATGTAAAATTTCAGGAAAATCAAATTTGGACACTAAATGCTTAGAATTATACAAAACTCTTCAGAAATAAATAGAAGAATTAGTTTAAGCATTTCACATCAAGCTGTTATCGATTCCAAGTGCCTTAAGATGTCATGTAGACTTGAACGTGGCCTATGTGAACGATCTGAACCCACTAATGAGATCGGGCCTTGAGTCGTTGACTATTTGTACAGCAGAAGGTTCTCTCGCTGATTAACTCTATCTCGGATTATTCCAAAGCAGACGTTTGGTTTCTTTAGAACCGGGAGTCAATAAGTACAAAACTACAAGTTCTTGATTAATTAAAACTGATATATTCCGTATTCTGCTTACTTATGTCCCGCTATATTGACGTTTGCCTATTGGGAAAACGAACATTTCTTGTGCTATAGCCAACCAAAGAGGTTTCAACATGATAATAAACTGGTAGAACAACGATTACAATGATTGTAATAACTTCTTTGTTCTGTTTTCTCTCTCTCTCTCTCTCTCTCTCTCTCTCTATATATATATATATATATATATATATATATATATATATATATATATATATATATATATAGGGTTGGCAAATAAGTCCTTTCGGTTTTTTAAGTTGAAAGAAAACTATTGTATATTTTGAACATAATTTTTATTTTAATCTACAATGTAATGTCCATTATTTTCTATTAATTTACCCCATCTCTCCATCAGCTGAATAATCCCATGCTCATAGAATGTCTGTGGTTTATTAGCGAAAAAATTATCAAGGTGCTCCCTGACACCCTGTTCGTTTTCAAACCGTTTTCCACCTAAGGAATTTTGTAGAGACCGGAATAAGTGGTAGTCACTAGGAGCAAGGTCCGGTGAATAGGGAGGGTGGGGCAAAAGATCCCATCCAAGGGCTAACAATTTGTTGCGGGTGACTAACGAAGTGTGGGGCCTGGCATTATCATGATGGAAGACGACACCCTTTCGATTTGCCAGTTCTGGGCGTTTTCGTCGAATTGATTCATTCAATTTTGTTAATTGTGAGCAGTATAGAGTGGAATCGATTGATTTACCTTGTGGCAGCAGGTTATAAAAAATCACACCCTTGAAATCCCACCATACAGAAAGCATTATCTTCTTTGGGTGCAATCCCGCTTTAGATGTGGTTCCAGGTGGTTCGTTGCTAGGTCTCCAAGATTTTTTTCGCACCACATTATCGTAGACAATCCACTTTTCATCCCCTGTCACAAGTCTTTTAAGAAATGGATCGTTTTCTTGACGTTTTCGCAGGGAATCGCAAATGGAAATGCGTTTTGCCAAGTTGGCTTCGGTCATAACTGTTTACATATTACAAATAGGATAAACAATCCTCTGTTGGGATTAATTGCATCAGATAAATGTGACATATTGTAAACATAACATGAATACAAAAACCGAAAGGACTTATTTGCCAACCCTATATATATATAAAATTCTCGTGTCACAGTGTTTGTGGCTCAAACTCCTCCGAAACGGCTTGACCGATTTTAAAGAAATATTGTGTGTATATTTAATAGGATGTTAACTATTTTTCATACCCCTAAGTGATAAGGGTGGTTCACCCCGAAAAAAGTTTTTTTTTTTATTTTTTGGGCAAAATGTTTTATTTTTATGTTTTTATTATTGGCATTAAAAAGTACATACAACCATAAATGTTCACCCTTCTACCACCAATCCCCATTTTTTAATAGCGATATTAGTACTTTAATTATTTTCAAGTCTTGGTGGCCGATGACTGATCAATTATCACTCGATTAGTTATTCCCACCAGGCGTCTACCGGTGTCACTTCTCACCCAGTGAACAGCAAGTATTACAAGAAATACTCAATTAATAATAATTAGAAAAACTTTCATTTTCAGATGTTAAAAGTTTATGAAAAATAACGCAAATCGCAATTCAATGTTTCCAAATAAATGTGACTCTTTGAGACACTTACTTCAATCATATTTAAGTTTTATACATAAAATAAAAAAGAAGTTATTTTCATTTATTTTATTATTAAATGTATTTTTTATTGTCATACACTGTTGTGTTTCATCCATTTTTTAATAAATTTTTCAAACCGTTCATTAATAATTTCTCAGCCCCATTCACCGAAATTTAATATGAAGATTGAAAATAATAAATTCTTCGGCGAATATGATATTAGATTAATGTCTCGAATGCGGAATGGATCTGATAAAATGGTGTCTTCCTTGACGGCCGACGCTGTTGAGAAATATTTATTATGATTTTTCGATTATTCAACCATTTAATCTCGTTCATAACGGCACTTGGCTCGAGATCGGATTTAAGATGGATGTAGGATTATAAAATAAAATATGGGAATCTGTGGGGGAGGGAGTGAGAGAAAGAGAGACAGAGAAAAAGAGAGAGAGAGTGAGGGTAAAAATGAGAGTGTGGAAGTATGGCACACTCTCTCTCTCTCTCTCTCTCTCTCTCTCTCTCACACACACACACACACACACACACTCTCTCTCTCTCTCACTCTCTCTCTTTGTCTCCCTCACTCTCAAAGAGATATAAGAGCGAATGGGGGGAGAGGGGGATGAAGGCTGTGAATCAGAGGAAGAGAGCAGATAAGATTTCGGCGGGATACGGCGTTCCCTTGAGGGCGCTCTCGGCACTCGATGTCAGTTCCAGCGTTCGCTACCAGGCGGCGCTAGCTAATACAATCTTTCCCCCTCTCATTCAGCATTTAATTATGTTGTGTGCAATCTGTTGTAAGTGAGTATATATATAGGCTTAACCCCCACACAATGCTACCCCTAACGTGATTCTAAAGCAGACGACTCTAGTATTCAGGGGGGAATTCAACGGAAGAGTAGAGATTGTTAAGCAGTAGTTGTTCAAAAACAATTGTCCCCCATAATTATAATCCTCATTTAGAAAGTTAGGTATTGTCTACCTGCTATAAAGAAGGATCGACGATTCTGATGAAACACTTCTGATCCATCGAACATAGATGGAAATGTTTAGAACACAATTTTTGATTCTATAACTTTCTTTGGAGGAGTTAGATGGCCAACATAATGGTGAGAAATAGAAAGATTCAGTCGTCGATAGTTGTCCCCAAATTTCAGATTTCACGATAAACACTAAAATTGTTTTAACGTCTGAATTGTTTATCTTGAGAGAGGTCTCGAGAAACTTGATTGCGTTGAACTTTTAGCAAACTTAACCAGCTTTTATTTGATATGTAATGGTCATGTCGCTAGGACGCTTGGTTTCCAAGATATAAGCGAAAAACTGAAAACTGGGATCTTCCGAACGGTGCCGAACGGTTTATTATTTGTTGGACTTCCGCTTCAAGGCGATGTACAATTTACATCGTATTACATTATTATGCGTATATTATTACATTATTCTACATTATGTGTATATTAAGTCATTTTGGCCTTGCCAAGAAACTTGAATCTGCGTTACAAAGAGTTTATCAGAGCAGAGATGGGCATAATTTTATTTATAAATTAAAATGCGAATTTATTCGTACTTCATATATTTGTGAATACGAATATAAATAAATTCGTACTTCAAAAAAATTGTAAATAATCACAAAAAATATTTACTTATGAACATATAATATTTTATCTTAATCTTAATCCTACCTTATCAGGAAGTCCTCTCGTCGTGTTGTCTAGGTTGAGTCAGGCGTCACACTGAAAAGTCATCTGTGGTAATGAATATGGCTGGTTTGTATAGATTTTTTAGCTATTTCAATGGTATCGATTATTGGTAAAAAGGTTTGACACAAACGAAAACAGGACAACATTGACAGAACACGCACTAACTTTAAAACATAACTTTAATTTTAGGGACGTTCACATTTTAAATAAAGAAAGACAAACTAAAAAGAAAAATCAAAGAAAATATCTATATAATTATAAATTCAAACACCGCCATAAATAAAAAAACAGATTTAAAGAATGTGCACCAAATTTTTCACAGTATTATAAATTAAATCTCACGAAAACCTTTTTACCAATAATCGATACCATTGAAATAGCTAAAAAATCGATACAAACCAGCCGTATTCATTACCACAGATGACTTTTCAGTGTGACGCCTGACTCAAGCTAGACAACACGACGAGAGGACTTCCTGATAAGGTAGGATTAAGATTAAGATAAAATATTATATGTTCATAAGTAAATTTATTTAAGGAAAGGATAGATATATAGTAGTATACAAAAATTATAAGTTTAAGATTTACAAAAATTATTGTTGAATAGGAAAGCCTGAAGAGGTGCGAAAAGGCACGAAACATGTCGGGCGAAACATACAAAATAAAGTAGTTAAAGTGAAAAAAGTGTGTACTACTTTATCGACCCCCTGCCAGAAAAACAAGAAAAAGTGGAAAATACATATATATATATATATATATATATATATATATATATATATATATATATCAATATATATATATCAGAATAAAACTCAGATTAGGCGCTGCTATCTCTAAATCCGCTAGGGCTTTTCTAAATTATATAAATGAATGTATGAAAGAATTAAGCGGAGTTTTTTTCGTCTGATTCTTGTTTTAGAAATAGAATATATATATATATATATATATATATATATATAAACTGTAAGAACTTGTAATGAGGGTTATCTCTTGTTAAGAAGTAACTATGGGGTCGGGAGAATGTTTATGTTGTTCGATTTCACGGAGCACGAGGAGGGTGTGTTCCCACCATAAACCCGATTAACCGTGGACTGTGGAAAACCGGTATGGGTGACCGTACCTAAATACGTACCCCCCTTACAGGACTTTTATGAGCCATTTTATTGGCACGCGGCAAAATTGGTCTATTATATATTAATTTATATGCAATTACATCATGGGAGCTGAAAATTGAATACTCGGTGTGTTGCGCTACAAGCGCATGCGTAATAATTTTATTGCGCCACTGACAATTGGATGGGTTGCAGAGGACAGGATGGTAGAATTATTTTATACGGCCAAATAATTGTCCCGTTTGCATGATGTGCATGTATGATAAACCCTATATTAACCTTTTCCACTCAAAATTGTTTTTCAACAACAAAGTAACAACTTTTACATGGTTTCGCTCCGGAGCCCTGGAGTATGAAGAAAACTTTTGTATCGATAAAATGGGGAGAACTAACTTGAGGGCTGGTAATTCATTGTGAAACATTTAATGAAACAGAATGAAATGAGCTTTCAAACACCGGCAAAATAGAAATTGTATCAACTACTCATAAAACTATGAACAATAAAACAGAAAAAAAATGCAGCCCATGAAAGGCATAACTAACTGTGAATCTTATAGCACTAACCTGTAAGAATTATTTAAATTTTAACAATCACTTATACATTACAATGATTTTCGGGATGCATTTTCTTTTTTTGAAAGCTAAACCATCCCGCCAAGTGGGAACGAACCACGAACGGGGAGCGTTAGTTTATGAATTTCACACAGAGAAAAATCAATAGATTCCAATTCGAACATAGCTTAACCCATTAGCGCCGTGCGTTACCACATGGTAATGCCAATACCTAAGCGATGATAGTAAAATTATATTATATACCAATATTATATGATTTATTTGTATTAAGAATTTTAAGAAAATAAGAAGAAAAAAAAAAGAAACTCCGGCGCAAATGGGTTAAAACACACAACATCTATAACCAGATTAAACAAAGTGCTTTTTTTGTCCTTATATCGAAATCAAATGCCGGTACTAATTATTTCTATTTATAATGATGTTAACTAAAATATTATCTCATGGACGTAATGTTCATTATATTATTGGAAATGGTTTAGTACAATGTGGTGATATTGGTACAAACCTATTTAACTGATACCAAAGAGTCGAACTTTGCCCAAATAGTGTGAACAGACAAATATACAACTACAGTTAGTGTAAAAAGTATTGGAACACCCATTAATATTTTACTTTTTTAATATTTGTGACTAAAATTATGGTGTTTTAGGTAAACAGAAGGCATCAATAACATGGTGATAAGCTATACCCAAAGAAAAACATAAATGTGAAATAGAGGCCAAGTTCCTCCCCCACAAAAAACACTCCCTTCCCCAAAAAGCCATTACTTAGAAGACCTCCATATCCATTACTTAGAAGACCTCGTAATTACTTACTAAGAACAGTAAAGACACTTCAACTGACCTTTAAAAACAACAATAAAAATACTTATATCCAGTTACTAAAATATCACTTTCCTCAACCAGGTATATTCTTAAACTTGGCAATGTTTTTTTTTGTGCCTAAATTATCTTTAGAGAAAAACTAAACATTGCCAAGTTTAAGAATATACCTGGTTGAGGAAAGAGATATTTTAGTAACTGGATATAAGTATTTTATTGTTGTTTTTAAAGGTCAGTTGAAGTGTCTTTACTCTTCTTAGTAAGTAATTACGAGGTCTTCTAAGTAATAAACTTGGACATTTCTTTCTTGTATCATCTCTTGTATTGGCAAATATTTTTGGTTGAAAATATGGTACACCTAATACACCAACTCATACTACTTTTTTTGGAGTGTAGGATGGTAAGGCGTTTTTTGGGGGTTTTAGGAAGAGATATTTCTCGCTTTTTGGGGAAGGGAGTGTTTTTTTTTGTGGGGGAGGAACTTGGCCTCTATTTCACATTTATGTTTTTTTTGGGGGGGGATCTCATTACTTTTTTCTAAGTATTAAATAAAATTTAGTTGCCACATACCTACTGGCTATTTTACTTCATATAAAACCAGGGTCTTTGGATTCTTCATAAAGTTCTCCTTAATGCTTGATATTTGATACCAATAATCAACCTACATACATCTAATCACTAGACTAGAAAAGTTAGAAGCTCTTCCAGATGACGTTACTCTACAGGTCAAATTGATTGCTCGCCTAACTAAACTATTACACTGTAAAACACAGGAACCTTATCCCAAGGATAAAGATCACCATAAGGAAAGTGTAGAAGGCCTTCAAGAAAAAGAAAAGAACAAAGACGATACATTTTGGGTTTTTGATCCTTTGTAAACTTTGTAATTTAGATGACTTTGAAAAACTTAGTATCTGCTTTCAAGTATATTATGCAGTTAACCCTTAGGACTTTATTTAAAACATTTAAGAAAGAAGTCACACGTGTTGTTGTTAAGATGCATCGAAATGTTTCTTAAAACATCAAATATAAGTTCTCCTTAACAAGACGATTCATTTGATACCCCACATGATGGGTTTCAGAAGGAATGATGGCTTTCCGATGGAACAAAAAGTACAAAACGTCATAGGTAACATGACTCTCCCGTATCAAGACCTACCTGCATGCCAAGTTTGGTCAAAATAGGCCAAACGGTGTGAATTTGTGTAAGGAGCGAACATGCAGACAGACAGCTGAAAG
This sequence comes from Gonocerus acuteangulatus, assembly GCA_946811695.1. Lineage (NCBI taxonomy): Eukaryota > Metazoa > Arthropoda > Insecta > Hemiptera > Coreidae > Gonocerus > Gonocerus acuteangulatus. The sequence goes on from OX328130.1 coordinate 27,371,816, forward strand.
ACCTTTTTTACCTATCCTAGTGCATTCCCCGTATCAAGACCCACCTGTGTCCCAAGTTTGGTCAAAATAGGCCAAACGGTGTGAATTTGTGTAAGGAACGAACATGCAGACAGACAGCTGATAGACGATTTTGGCCTAGCCTATGACACTACCCGGATAAAGACCTACCTGTGTATCAAGTTTGGTCAAAATCGGTCAAATCGTGTGGATTTTTATAAGGAATAAACAGTTAGGCAAACAGCTGATAGACGATATTGAACACAGACAGACAGACAGCTGGTGTACGATTTTTACCAAGCCTATATGCGCCTAAATGTTTTTTAAAACATCAAATATAGGTTCTTCATACCGAGACGGTTCTTTTGATACCCCACATCATGGGTTTCGGACGAAATGATGGATTTACGAAGGAAGTACAAAACTGGCACGCCCCCGCCCCGGAAGCAGCGTCAAACACAACTATTCAGGATTTTTCGATTTTTTCCTTTAATAACACCTTAATATCTATCATCCTGTAAAATTTCAAGTCTCTAGCATCATGGGAAGTGCCTAATAATATTGATGAGTCAGTGAGTCAGTGAGTGAGTGAGTGAGTACTATAAATCCCGATTTTCGATCGCTTATATCTCAGAAACTATTCGATAGAGAATTATGAAAATTTCCAGTTTTACTCACATCTAGTAGTATAATACCTGTGTAAAATTTCATAACTTTATCTTTACCTGGTTGAAAGTTATGAGAAGGTAAAAATCGGCTCTAAGACCTCCTGTAATATACACACAGTTTTTTTTTTATTTTTATTTTTTTTTTATTTATTTATGTACATTTTAACAACAACCTTGCTCCACTCACAGCATTACAAGGTATAAATAATTCTTTAAAAATAGACAAATAGTATTATAAAAGTATATAAAGAAATTACGGATAGTAAGTTAAATAACAAAGTTACCAAATAAATTATTGAACATTTAACAAAGTAACAAATGCATAGAAATAAATGTAATTAAAATAAATGTGAAATATTTGAAAGATCTTGTTTTAGTAAATTAATTATTAAAAAAATGATAAATAATATGTAATAAGTTAACCCGAAATTAATGATGTTTTCGTTTTTTTTCAATTTCAATTACCAATGTTTGAAAAGATTTATAATGTTCTTTTAAAACTAGCCCGTGTAATGCTGTGACCGTGCTTTTTATACATCTTTTTCTTAATTCTTCATATTGCGGGCAATCCATTAGAACATGTTCAGCCGTCTCAATCTGACCACAGCCGCAGTCTGAAAGACCTCGTATGCCGAACGCTTGTAGGTAGCTAGCAAAGTCTCCATGGCCTGTTAAATACTTAGTCAGTATCGGAGTCAGTTCAAGCCATCTGCAATTTTGCCTTTCCCTCACTGTTCGAAAGTACTTCCTTGTTACTGCCCCTTTTTCCGATTTCTGCCACATTTTTTCCCATTCCCATTTGCAGTTTCTTTTAAAGATTTTCTTCGCTAATGTGAAAGGATACTTCTTGTAAGCAGCATCGTTGACTGGTAAGAGACTTGCAGCCTTGGCCAAACGATCAGCTTCTTCATTTCCACCTATGCCGCTATGTCCTGGTATCCACTCCATGGAGAGATCTAGACCTGACTCCTTCAGCTCTTTCACTAGACTTCGTATCTCATAAATAAGAGCACTATTATTCTTGTTCCGAAGCAGTGACTGGGTTACCACCTGACTGTCTGTGTAAACTACTGCAGTAGTCCCAGGAGAATACTCTGTTTCTTCCTTGAGCCACATCAAGCTCTGTAGAACAGCAAAGAGTTCAGCTTGATTATTGCTGCATAAGGTACCTAACCTGAACATCCTCATGACTTTTAGTACTCCTTCTTTGTAAACGACGAACGCACTACCGATTTTTTCTCCCTCCTTGCTGCCGTCCGTGAATACTTGCCAGGCTGGGAACTTTGCTGAGGGAGGACGAAGCAATGCATTGTCATCTGCTGGGTGGAAATCATGCTTAGAATCAAGTGGCTTTTCAAAATCATTTAGACTCACGCCCCACGAATGTAGTTGGTCAAGCATCTTGGTTTCTCCTATACCCTTTTTGAAATAATAAAGAGATCTTACTTGATCCAAGTAATTTTCTATAGGTATTAAGTCGGCTAGAATAAGTGCTGCCTCATAGGAAACTGTTCTGTAGCTCCTTGCAATTCGAATTGCCATTTGTCTTTGAGCTAGAATCAGTTTTTTCCTATTGTATTTTCTTTTTAATCCTGCCGCCCAAACAGGAAATCCATAAGCCAGGACAGGTATCACAACTGCTTTGTAAAAATCCGTTAACTGACTAGGCCCAATACCCCATTTCTTTTTAGCTAATATTGTAACCAAATTTAGTAATTGCAGACTCCTATTACATAAGTTATCTATGTGAGTTGAGAAATTTAGATTTTCATCTATAGTGAATCCTAAGTATTTAATTTCAGAAACACATTGGAGCAACTCCCCATAAAGCAAAATGTGCGGCTTACGTGGACGTCTTCGTCTTGTAAAGTGGATTGCTCTTGACTTCTCGACATTAAACTGAAGTTTTATTTGGTCTGCTGAGTGAACAATCCTTCTGATTGATTCATTTGCACACATTTCTGTATCATAACTATCAATTCCATGACATATAAGAAGAAGGTCATCTGCAAACCCAATGAGTCTGGAATCATCCGGTAATTCAGTATTCAAAACTCTGTTATAAAGAATATTCCAAAATCCTGGACCGCAAGTTGAACCTTGTGGACATCCCTTAGTTAATGTTTTAGACTTTGTGCATCCAATATATATACACAGTATGCATCCAATATACACACAGTATGCTTAGGCCGGAACTTTGCCTGGCGCACTACTGTGCGCCTATATTTTAAATATTCCCTGAAAATCAACATAAAAAACGGTATTTCTGTTATTTATTAACATTTTAACAATAAAATGCAATATTCTACGCGTAAAAAGTATTGGAACACCCGATTTCCTATTGCAGCTGGACTTTGGACGGGATTAATTCCATATTATCGGTGAACTTTGTCCTGTAGGATGGCCCGGTGTCTTATGTGTTTGAATAACTTTGTTTTAGTTCAATTTTTTGACATTGGCCTGAAAGGAAAACAAATCTCTGATGGAATGCAAAAATTATAATTACGCTTCATAATTTGCTCAAATGCTTGCGAGGAATTTGAAAAATTGTAAACCTCAGCCGGTATAGTACAAGCAACTCTTAGGCAGCAAAACATCGTATCAGGAGACCGAAGAGTCTCAATGAATGTGATGAAAGATCAATTTTAAGAAAAGCACAGGCAAAACCACGGCTGATTGTGTCAAAAACTTGTGACTGGTCTCTCGAGGATCATCTGACGGGACATAAGTAGAACTTTTTAGCCAAAGAAGTTGACAAAACGTGTGAGGAGGGCGAATGAAGAGCTCAAATCTCGGGGCTTGGTGTCTACTTTCAAATATGAGTATGGGTTTGGGGCTGTTCGCCCGCGTAATCCATTTTTCCTCAGATAATTTCTTACTGTACTGCTACTTATGACCCGTCAGATGATCCTCGAGATTTCAGTCGCAAGTTTTGGTGCAATCAGCCGTGGTTTTGCCTGTGCTTTTCTTAAAATTGATCTTTCATCGAATACATTAAGACTCTTCGGTCTCCTGATATGACATTCTGCTGCCTACGAGTTGGTTGTACTATACCGATTTTAAATATTTGATAAGGAGACATAGCTAAGGTTTACAATTTTTTTTCAATTTCTCGCAAACATTTGTGCTCATTATGAATCGTAATAATAAGTTATTGCATTTTAACAGCGATTTATTTTCCTCTCTGGCCAATATAAAAAAAATTGATCTGAAACAATCTGATTCAAACACCATACCAAGCCATCCTACAGGACAAAGTTCACCGATAATATGGAATTAATCCTGTCCAAAGTCCAGCTGTACTAGTAAAGAAACGCATAGAATATTGCATTTTATTGTTAAAATGTAAATTAATAACACAAATACCAATTTTTGAAGTTGATTTTCAGGGAATATTTAAAATATAGCCTATCACCATGTTATTGATGCCTTTTGTTTACCTAAAGCACCATTATTTTAGTCGCAAACGTTAAAAAAGTAGAATATTCATAGGTGCTCCAATACTTTTTACAGTAACTTTATATATTCGTGCTTTCGCTCTCAGACAGATGTATAAGCAGTATAGGTTTGTACCAATCTCAACACTGTACCAATTTGACCCAATTTTACGATAATTGATTAATATCATATCTCTCAATTGCATGATAAAGGCCTAATTAATAAAGCTTACGAATGGTAATGAAACAAAACAAAATTAACGTTATTATAACGGATATAAAAATAATTAAAAACATATAAAAGGTAGTTTCATCAACAAAAAGAAACTAATGGTTCAATTTTGTCAATTTGAAACCAATTAGAGGCCAATAACTATTATTTATAATTATACAAATTATCAAACTTCCCTCCCTCGTCGAAAATACACTTCAGTAAAAATGAAATTAGCCACTTACTTCGCAAGTTTTATTTTAGGCTCTAAGTGCTTTCAGGTTTTCGTGCTATCATCCTCAAAGCTGTAACGTGTTCATCTTTATGGGCTTACATAGTTCAGACGTGTAGCTGAACAAATTGCAGATCTGATGACGGTAGCAAGGAGCTGATGAAAATAATTTGTGACAAAAAATAGTTGAGATTCAGCTAAGAAAAACAGTGGGATTTTCGGCAAAATCGATATTTTAGATGTTTCAGCATGCTTTTGATCAGCTAAAAATTATATATACAAAATAGCAGAAGAAAACAACCGAAACTGAAAAAAAACTTTAAACTATAAAAAAAAAAGAAAGAAGGTTTTATAATTTTTTTCATGATCTAAGGGTGGGTGCCCATACACGGTGAGGAATAGCTCAAGATTTGGACTGCAGTGTAGTATGAAAACACCAACAGACTAAGGGTGCGTTTACATTGAAAGTTCTTGCAGGATATTTGTCAGACAGAAATTGTGACTATTGAAAAGTGCGAACAATTATGTCTGAGAAATATATTTCTATCACGAGCTATAAGTGTCGACACTTCTATACCATCTGGTGTAAACACTGATTATAAAGAGAAGAATTTAATGCCAGAGAAAAATATCTAAACACTGATTATGTACGACATATGACACAAATGTATGTGTGTAAACGGGCCCTATTTATCGCAAATTTTATCAAATCCAGAACTGTCGTATACATATCCATAAATGACGAGCTATTTCTGTCAGTATGTAAACATTCAAGAGAATATATATCAGACACCTGAGATATATTTCCTGCGAGAATTGTCAGGTGTAAACGCACCCTAACAGTACAGTCCAATAAGGCCGGAAGTGTGCAGGCCAAGAGGATATTTACTTCATAAACAGTGGATCTATTATAACTGGACTGTGCAGTCCCTGCCTTGGGTTTTATTATCTTATCGTGTGTGCGCTAGACCTGTACAGTCCAAACCTTGAGGCCAAACTGTAGAGTCCTGGGATTGAGGTTTAAACTGAACGTGTATGGCCAGCTTAAAATTGTGTTTCTCCTAGGCGTATCCCAATTATTCTTTTACTTCTTATCACCTCAAAGGCTAAATATCTGCATCTCATTTTTAAATTTGTGTGGGTATTTTCATTTCTACTGTCCGTCCACGTACTTTTCTTTCATGACATTTGACAAATTTTGTCCTGCAGTGTGACAGGCCTTCTTCTGTTGACTTTTATTAGCCAAAAAAAAAAAGAGGCAAAAGGAAAAAGACAAATTTCAAAGTATAATCATTTGAGTGACAGTGGCGCCTCCTGGTGGGTGTAGGCGCCAATTCTTGCCCACCTGGATACTAGCAGAGGAGCAGTAAAAAATATATATATAAAGGGGACAGTTTCACATTAATCACCCCGTAGATCCCTACCTGAGTGTGTGTGAGGTCACGCCTGTGGTTGTATCAGCCATCCTAACATCTCTCTCTGCATTATACCTGAGGTACTAGCGCTGTCTGGTGGGTCTGCAATAAATACATCAGCTGTTCGTATATACACACACAGTCTTCTTAATGGCTAGGACATAATGTATAGTTAGGGGTCTAAACTGTCTGTTGACAAAATATTCTTATGAGCTGTGGGTGCAACGAATGCAATGGCAACATTCTCTATAGTTCCTTTTTCAGAAAATAAAGAAACATTTATTGATTTAAAGTACTAAAAATGCTCCTTTTCTATTCAAGACTTACCTTAAGTTTAAACCTCCTGGCTTCTTGGAGAGCAGTGCCGTCCAATAGGATGTGTTTAAAATCCAGGATGCAGCCATAGCGGTCAGCCCTTGGCGACCGACCAGGCGATATCCATGCGTCAGTTGTAGCAAATATACCTAAAACCGTAAGATAGATAATTAACTGAGATAATGAACTAATGGATAATAACTGAGAGATAGATAATAGATTATTGGCATAAGTACATGACAAATTAACAAAGTACTAATAGGGCAAAAATAAACAAAATAATAATAATAATAATAAATATTATTGATTTCGCAATCCCCAATGATGAGAATGTCCGGAAATCATATGCCGAGAAACTGCGCAAGTATCAGGAGTTGGCCATAGAGCTGAAAGACTTGTATAAGTTGGATTCCGCAAGGATTACAGCCGTCATAATCTCGACCAACGGGCTCATTCCAAAAACGACGATTGCCACAAATACCTATTTGATACTGCCTGAGGATCTAATTAAAAATGCCCAACAAGCGGTACTACTTGATACCGCCAGAACGGTTCGGAAATTTTTAAATAAACGCCCGTAAAAAAAAACAACAAAAAAATCAATAAAACACAATTCTTTCGGTTGGCAACAGCCCCCGAAAGAATTTATCCCAGGTGACTGAGGAGAAAACCCCCAATAATAATTAAAACAAAAGTGAACAAATAAAAAATATAACATAACTAAAGTTCCACAACCCGAACTTATAGGCAATGATAGCCAGTACCTAAACACTATTACAAAAAAAACAGGAATATACAACCTTATTTGATGGTTATAAGAACTTTTGACTTTAACAGACATAATATACTTTCAAAGATACTACGTACAATTTATCGGTGACCTCTTCAAACAAAGTCTTCCACAGTTACAGGTTATTTTCTACATAATTACTTGAGCCATGCTGATTTCCTATAAATGACCTTATTTGTGTTAATCACCAGTTCAACGGGTCACTATCAACAACAATAATATTAACGTAGGGTCTCCTCGTGGTCTAATCGCTACGCTTTTGATTCTCATGTGTGAGACGGAGGTTCGAGTCCCACCAGCCGCTAGAATTGTTCTCATTTAAGGGCCAATTGAAAACGTTCCTTACTACACCATGGTTGTCGGCGCAAAGGCCTTGGATCGGAAGCAAAGAGCGATGAGCGATAAGCGAAAAGCGTCAGAGCAACGTCGCTCACATAAATATTAAGCTCGAGTTCAGTTGGAATGAGGGAGGACTGGCTACAATGGGCATGAGCGACTGGGCAACGTCAGGTTCCGGGCTGTCGCTCATCGCTCTGCCCAGTCATTAAAATGTTTCTGGTCACTCACCGCAGACATTATATTTTGTGTGCTACAAAAAAGCCTACAGCCTCTAAATCTTGACAGATTTCATGGTTTTTTTTTTTTTTTTTTTTTTTTTTTTTTTTTTTTTTTTTTTTTTTTTTTTTTTTTAATGAAAGCTAATAAAAAGTATAACAATTCAATTCACGTTTTTGTTTTTTGTTTTCCTTGTTTATTAAATTACTTGGAAATATGTTTTAACCATCCAGTGTTTATAACCTTCCAATGCTTAAAAATTTCTTGCTACCTTTCTTATAAATAATTTTAAAATATGAATAATAAAAAAGTAAATTGGATAATAGTGAATGAAAGATTTTTATTTCGGAAGTGCAAGGTATGGAATGACAGACACAGTGATTTTAAAAACACAATCATAACCAATTTTTATTAACTAAACATTTAAAATATTATTTTTTTTTTTAATTAAGAGAATATTGGAGTATGGGAAGACGGAGACAAAAGGAAATTACCACCCAGCTGCCATCACTCTAAACGCTCGGTCGCACGTATCGTACCCAAGGCCAAATGGTTCAGATGTCGGTGCGTCGTAAAAAAAACCGCACTAAATAAGACAGTTCCTTTATAAAGTCATAATAAAGCTGGACGCTAACCAGCCATTCTCGACCTTCGCAAGAACTCCCCTTACAAAGCCCTGCTATAATACTATAGCTTGGGATTTATATATAGGAGATTAGGGTTGAAACAGGGAAGGATGTAAAGAATGGTACCCCCCTCCTCCAACAGAAGCAGAGGTCCGTTATTTTTGTACTCCCTCCCACCCCCAGGGGTGGAGATAAGGCGGGGATTTATGTTGAGAATGAGAGAGAGGATACGGATAATGTGTCCTACCTATATGATATATTATGTACTTATTCTTTCTTCTATAAGTACTGTCGAATGCATTCGGGACGAAATTAGTATTTTATTAGGACGTTATGCTGGGTCTTATTGTAATTGGAAAATATCAAGTTCGATTATAAAAAGTCCGACTCGCAGGAACTGCATCATCTTAGCGCGGTTCCGTTCTTATCTCTAGACTCATTTAAAATGATTAAAATAGAAGCTGTTATTATTTTGGGTCCACATTTCTAGAAAGCATGAAGATTAGATAGTTAGCCGTCGAGGTGATAAGTAAAGATGGAATGGTTGGGATTCGGCTAAAGAAACCTCAATACGATTTTTGTTAAAAAATCTATATTTAGGACGTTTTGGCTACTCATTGGTAGCCTTCGTCAGCAATGAAAGTGCCGGGAGGCAGAGGAGGACCAAAGTTGACAGTTCCATCTTTACTTTCGTGAAAGGTCTTATTTACGATCTTACCTGGATGGGTCCCCGCCCTAGGAAGGACCCCGCTAGGCATTTGAAAAGCTATATCTTGGAAATCCATATCTCTAAGATTAAATTGTTTTTCTTATTTTTCTTAACCTGATTTATTAACAAATACATTATCCAACTATAAGCAGTTAAAAAATAACAAAGAATAAAAACAGACAAAAAGAACAGTTCGAATAAGCGAAATCAATTACTTTAAAGTTTTAAGCACTTATTTCTCCGATTGACATCGTCTAATCAAGACTTTCACCAGAACCTTTTTTGTAGAGCATTTAGTACGCTTTCTAATGGCATTCTTCCGTTTCACAAGATTCTCAACCTTTTTCGAGATATTAAGGAAAGTATACAAAGTTACCAAAACTTTTTATGTCTGTTAATAAAATATTTTATTCTAACCCTTCCTTAACTCCAAACGTAACACAAATTAAAACATATTAGTTTTAATGAAAGCAGAACATGCAGAAAATGTTTCAACTGAATCCCATGATTCTAAGTACCCAAACCAAAAACGGTATTCGAAAACTATTTTTCCAATTTTCTCGAAGATGGTTAAAGCTATCGCCTTGAAAATGGTTTCATTCGTTTCCTAGCCCAAGAAGCCTATAAAACGAGTACTTACAAGCTTATGAACTAAAAAACGTAAGCGTTACGATTTTTTTTTGCGCGAATTTCGTCCCAAACGCCATCTTCCAGTGGGCGGATTCTGCTGGTTAACGAACTTGACCTTTTAAATTGGACGACGGATTTTTGTACCAAATTTCATCACAATTGGACCATTAGGGATGCCAGAAATGAGCGAACAGACATATATATATATATATATATATATATATATATATATATATATATTTGGATGGAACGGCATTTTTCTCCAGCGGTGGTACTCCTCCTCACTTCTTCCTGGAATATTTCGATGGATTCATCTCCATCTTCTTCAGCCAGGTACTTGTTTCTTCCTCGGTGGTAGCCAAGGGAATGACATTTTTCTCGATCTGGGCGCCTTTTCTCCCCTGTAGCCACAATATCGGCGGACGAATGGTGTTGAAGCTCCCTGGTGTAGTTGGGATTATGTCCGTTAGTAGCGCTGATGGTATTGCTTCTTTTTTTTTTTTTCTGCTTCTATTTACTTCAACGAAACACCATTCGTCCGCCGATACTGTGGCTAGAGGGGAGAAAAGGCGCCCAGATCGAGAAAAATGTCATTCCCTTGGCTACCACCGAGGAAGAAACAAGTACCTGGCTGAAGAAGATGGAGATGAATACATCGAAATATTCCAGGAAGAAGTGAGGAGGAGTACCACCGCTGGAGAAAAATGCCGTTCCATCCAAAAATACTATATATATATATATATATATATATATATATATATATATATATATATATACACACACAAATTTGAACCACCGTTATTTTCGGTCTCTAGGGGTTCTGAAACGCGAAATTTTCTAGTCGGTACTTCCGGATTGTTTCATTGTATCAACCTTATAAGCGGGGTTCCTCCCTATGGGGGAGGAAGGAACCGCGCTAAAAGGTCATCATTAACATTTAGGGAGGAAAATCTGCTGATTTGGTCTGTCTGAAAACGCTATTCAGAAGTGACGACAAGAAATATCGACGATCAACAACCCTGAGGGTCTAGAAAAACCGTTGTAATTGCAATTATTTCGTATTGTTTATTTTCCTACAAAGGCCCATATCACATTGTAATAAAACGGTGAAAACCAAGAATATGTATATATAAGGTAGAAAGAAGAAACTTTCATAAGTGCAACCTCAATACCTATATTTATCCGGAAAGTGCTAAAACTAACTACCATTAAACGAATTACATTGCCTGCTAGAAAAAAATCTCAAAAATCTTTAAAAGGTCTTTAAAAATGGTTATACTAGACCGAGAGCTGGCAACGCACTTTTCATGAAGTGTGTGCACCCTGAAATTTTTCTATAGTGTACCTCTTAGGTAGATAAGAAGGTAAATATGTACAGGTACTGCGCATAGGGGAAAGGTGCAAAACAATATTGCCCAAAAGTAGAGTTTTATTCAGAAGCCAACTATTTTTAATGAAAAAAATGGCAAATTAAGGCAATTTTCAAATTAATAATAAATAAGGCAGGCACTTTTAAGGGGGTTAAAATTATAATAATAAAAAAAAACTAAGTACCTAGTTTATATTTTTAATATTAAATGAAGTGCTTTATTCACGCTGCGATTTAATTTAAACAGCGTCTTCAGTAAACATATTTGAAAATAATTACAAAAGGGCAGACACTTTTGTGGGGTATAATCATCAGGAAACATAAAAATAAATGTTGAATATGATAGACTACAATACACTGCGCGTAACCGTAAGAGTGAATGACAGCACCGCGCAGTTGTGGTTTTTCTCTTCCCTCTCATTGGTTCTTGCTCATATGACCTTGTAGAGCTGTTTAAATAGCAGCGCGAATAAATCTCTCATTTAATATGAGAATAAAAACAATTAAGTATTTTTTTTTTTTTTTTACGTGTTATACCCCTTAAAAGTGCCTGCCATATTTATTAATCATTGTAAAATTGTCTTAATTTTACATTAAAGATAGTTGGTTTCTGATTAAAACTCTATTTTTCGGAAATATTGTTTTGCACCTTACCCCTACGCAGTACCTGGTGTTCCAAGGTATGTCCATGAAACACATACATACCTTCGTATCTACCTAAGAGGTATATTATAGCAAAATTTCAAGGTGCATAAAACACTCCATGAAAAGTGCGTTGCCAGCTCTCGGACTATACCTCATTATTCTTTTTGACCGCTTTACTTCATAATTTGGTCATTTTTAGTGGCATTCGTGCACTTCTACAAAACCCTGATTGTGGACCGCTCGCAATGCCATATAAAGACAATTAGGCCAGAAATGCTGCGGATTTTAACCTTGTTGTTTCTTGTAATTTGCAGAAACATAACCATGTACTTGGCTACTCGGGCATGGGAAAAGTTCAATTGCTGATCGTCACGCAAAAAAAATGCTGTAAAGCATGTTACTTTTGACGTTCAATTAATAACTGACAGCGACTTGAAAGAACTACTAAAGTTAGAATAAAAGAACTTTGGAGCTACATATAAAATGTGGCAAATTTGTATATTTTTCCGGTGTAGCGGTTAAGATCGATATGTCAAAGGGCGGGATTTCAAAAAAACTTTTTTTTTTAAGATAGTAATTATTCGAAAAACAACTAAAATGTGAGTAATTTCCGGTGTAAAATGTGTATTTTTCCGATGTAGTTGTTAAGTTAAGCTTCAAAATGATGCCTTATTTGTGAAAATTGATGAAGTGTTAAGGAAGTTGTGACGCACTGACAAAAAAAGCCCATAAGAAATAATAATATACAAGGTGCCCCGCATTGAAATGTCATAACGTTAGGGGTTTATTCTGCACTTCATTTGTAGTTCATTGGCACAAAAATGAGCGTTCTATCTGAAAATGTAGCAGAGCTACTCAAACGTTTGTGTATTTTAAAAACTACTGTTTTTTTTTTTTTTTTTTTTGTTTTTTTTAAGAAAAACTGTATTTCGGGATTTGTGGTCAATGTATGGTAAATAACGACCACATTTTTAGAATCTACATTAAAATTCCAATAAGAAACACCCGTTATTTAAATATTACCATGCAAGATAAGATCTATTTTCAAAGGCATATAGATGAGAATGTTTAATATTAGTGTTTTATTAAATTATTTAATATTTTCTGAATCAGCTATTTTTAGACTTAGAGGTTTGCCTCCACCCCAAAAGTTGCATTATTTAATAAGCTTCAAAATGATACCCCATAATTTTAGAAAAAAGTCTATTTCGAACTATTTTGCTCTGTTTTTTAAGTCAAAACCTGTAAATGTGCTTTAGCATGAAGGAGTCATTATGAACAAATTCTTTAATTTCACACGATGATGGCGATGTCCCATCCTTCCCAAACACGACGTTTATTACACAAGCCCATCTACCAAATATTAACTCACTCTGGTTTCAAATGGATGGTTGCCCAGCTGATGATGGAGTGGCTCAACAAAAGATTGAGTAGCTCCGCTACATTTTCAGATAGAACGCTCATATTTGCGCCACTGATCTGCAAATGGGATGCAGAATAAACTCCTAAAGTTATGACACCTCAATGCGGGACACCTTGTATATAGATTATAAAAGGTACTTCTTGACATATTGTAGAAGTGAATCCATCGCGTAAAATAATAGAGACATTTTTGTACGGAACAGTATATCTTAAAGGTTTATGTATATGTATTATGAATATTTCCATATATAAGCCAAGGAGTTCCATTCTAGGCCATATCTAACAGCTTGATCCTATTCCATTTTAAACAACAAAAATAACTCTCCAAGCACTGTTTTCCATCGTAAATAGAATGTCTTTATCTCGTAGCCCTTATTCTCCTAGAAGGTTGTTAAACATCCAACCCCCCCCCCTTATTTGAATAATTTCAGCAACAACCATTGGGCGGAAAGCGAGCCGACTCCAATGGCCCCTCCATCATCCTCTGGGCGGGCAGAAATTAATTCTAACGGCCCCGATAAGCACTTCAACTTCTTTATTATTTTTCCAACTTCTAAAAGCCGGAGGAACGCTTCAAAAGAAACCAATTATGAAAACTTCTACCATTTTTATCAACATAAAGAAAACTTACTTTGAATTTCCGCATTGAATTTTCAATTTAAAATATTTAATAAATTTTCGTACAACTCTGCAATATTGCCCTTATCTTTTTATCGCTTTTCCACCTTCTGCCCACGGGGAGGAAACCTGCTTATGAGATTAACCTCATGACGACACCGGAAAATCCAGACATGTGTCAGAACCCAAAGATCTCAAAAATAACGGTGGAAAACTTTATTTAAAAAGAAATAAAATGGGATGCACAATTGAATTAATAAAAGTTATTAGAATTGGGAAAATACGGTTAATAAAATTTCCTACAAATACGGTTATGTCATTTCTGAATATATATATATATATATATATATATATATATATATATATATATTTGTCTGTTTGCTTTCTAGTTGAGTCAAAAATGGGCCGATTACACTGGTCAACAAATTGCAGTTCTTGTACATCTCGATACCCACGTTCTTGAGGTGCCACTTGTTTTTCTGCATCACCCTCCAATTCTTAGCAAAACGGTAAAAACGAAAAATAGCTTTTTTCGTAGAATTTTGGTTAAAACGAAGTCCCTATTCACTTAATTAAAAAAAATTATAATAGCTCTACATGTTATTTGTACTGTAGAAAAAGAATCTGCAATCAGATTTGTTCTATCTCACTAATTTTCAAGTAAGTTTGAAATTCATATAAAAAAAAACTGTAGTCGGCCTTCTGGAAACAAGGACAACATCGCTGATGCTTCGGGGACCACTCCAGGCATTTTTTGTTTACTACTTTTAAATTTGCTTAAAAAATAAATGAGATTGAAGATTCTTTTTCTAGGTTACAATTTTTTCTAGGTAGAGCTATTATATTCTTGAGACGGGATTTATTACGACCATGAGGCAACAATACATTGCAAATTTATAACGTTTTTCGGACAACTTATTTCCTTCGAAGAAGTATACCTGTGGATATGCTCAACGGATTTTAATGGTCGTGGGATTGTTGCAATTAAGTGAATAGGGACTTCGATGAAAAACGCTGTTTTCCATTTTTCCCGTTTTTCTTGGTGTGATGCGCCTCAAGAACGTGGATATCGAGACCTACAAGAAATGCTGTACAGATATCTTGGGGCAATTTCGTTGTAGGCCGGTGCTATAAAGGGATTTGGTACAAACAAGTGATTTGAAAGGTCAAGTGACCATCTGAATCCGGCCACCAGAACATGTTTTTTGGGCGATATTCGTTTATGAGTACTGAAAGTAGATTTTCCTTGGGTTTTCCAGGTATATATTGCTCTATATCTCGAAACCGGTTGGAAAATCGTAGTAAATGTAAAGCATTTATTCGAAAGCTTATTTAATTTCCTACAAATGGTACTTCTATGATTTTGGATAGAGCAATCTCATTTGGAGAAGTCGATGCTTAAATGGAGTTCAAGTTTTTTAAATCTCAGCTTCATGTTGCTCGAAAAAATAATTGGAAAAAAATGTCTTTCACGTATTTATATTTAATGTAGACCGTTTATTTAACTATTAAAACAAATTAAGCTGTTATTACATGCGCCATCGCGTTGACATCATAAGCGGGTGAAACGTTCTAAAAACAAACAAAAGTTTGTACTATGATTTATAATTGATATTTATGATTTCTAATGCATAAATATTTCAAAATCACATCAAGGATGCATTTTATTTAATGGGTTTTAATAGAGCAACAACTAAAAGATTATCATTTCTGTTTGCACTATATTGCCTCAAATTGTTATTTTATTTTATTTTTTAATTTATTATTATTTTTTCAACTATCCTTTATTACATCGTATATAGTTTTGCCTCTTTGTGAGTATACTTTTGCCATTGACAAGTTGTTTTCTGGGCCTTTAGCTGAAGTGGTAATTGTGATTAGGTATGTTACATTTTGTATGTTCCTCTTTTAATATAAAATATCAGTTAAAATTTAATTTTTTTTTAGAGAAGAACCTCAACTCTTGTTTTGTTTTAAGGGCAATATCAACCACACTGGGTCATGGTCACCCTGTGAAAGTAAGACCCAAGAGGGTACTTAACGTATTAAAGTTGTCATTATAATAGGAAGAACTAGTTATTCATGTTATTTTTTGTTGCGATATGAACACATTTACAGTTACTATAGGTTGATATTAGAGAATATTGTGTATCAGCAAAATACAGTTTTATGTTAAATATTGTCTGTTAAATTTGTAACATCTAGGAATTCAAACAGGTTAATGTTTTTTTCTGGATAATCTCCTAGAATATTGTCTAAGGTGACATCAATTTTGAATCGATTCCTTTCAAATTGATATGCTAACCACTCAGTAAGTATGTGCTTCGCCGTGAGGAAGACTCCACAGCTTATACAGTTGGGTGGTTCATCTCACATGAGGTAAGTGTGTGTAAGCCTTGTATATCCTATTCGCAACCTGGCTAACACAACCAGTGAGTTTGCCTACAATATCAGTGAGTTTGCCTTGAGTGTCCAATCCGAAGTCGGCTAGTAACAACCTCTTACTTTCATGGTTGTCTTTGTTATTTTTTGTATATCCCAATTTAGGAACGTTGAGTCATGCAGCAAGAGTCCTTCCCGAGTTTTTTATATTATTTTTTTTGCAGGCAGTCCTTGGCTTACTTTGCCAGAATGATTGAGAGATCTGATTGACGGACGCTTCATTCCCGAAAGGCGCGTCATACAAAAGGCTATTTGTATCTGAGAAGTGTGTGAAACAAGGACGAGCTCGGTCACTCCGTCACAATAGGCCTTTTCAATATGACTGATGAAGCTTTTTTAAGCATCAAGCAGACGGACGAAGGGAGAGGGTAGGGGAGGCATACAGCCCGCGTCACTCATACCCTAGGTGGGCCGGCTGAGTGCACGTGCCGAGAGAGGACTATCCGGCACTCGTGACGCGTGGGGTCTTCCGCTGGCTACAGGTTGTACGGGGGTGGTCTCGCCTGAGGAGACCTGGAAACGGAGGTTTGAAGGGTCGCCGAAGAGGAAGGCGGAAACCCTTTTGAATATGCCGATCCCGGGTGGTGTTGATAAGAGCCAAAAGGTATGTCCGCTTTGTGATATACGACCAAGTGTCTATAAGGGATTGATTCGACATCACATTTAGTCCAGAGCACATCTGTAAAACGTCCGAATCGCAGGAACTGCGCCATCTTAGCGCGGTTCCATTCATATCCCTAGTGTCATTTTGTAGACTTAGAATAGAAACAGTAATTACTTTGTTTATATCATTCTGAATGTAAACACATATTCCCAAGAAAAGCAAGACTGTCGGCAAGGCACAAGAAACTATCCTCAGTGGAAATTACTCTTTCCACCGTCCCAAATTTCGCTCTACGAAGACTCTAATACGAATATGTTTCTAATTTACTTAACTTGCTTTACTAACATATAGTGTTAACTGCAATTAAAAATCCTAAACTACTCATTTTATTGTTAAATGCAATTAAACAAAATAAAGTTGTACAAGAAAATGAGAAAGTAGTGTTATTTTTTAATGAACTATGCCACATACGACCACAAAATATAATTATATTTCTACTATAGCATTTGGCTTCCTGACTTCCGACATCTAAAGTAACTGTCAGCTGTCCTAGGATGCATCTTGATTTATGAAGTGCAATAAAAGCCTACCTGAAGCCTACCTAGTACCTCGACCCAAGCAGATGCCTGACTCTACACGGAGAATGTTTACATTTTCATTTTTTTTTTTTTTTTTTTATATATTTCATGAAAATTGTTAACGCCCACAGGTTAGAAGCGGAAAGTCCTTAATCTAAAGCAAGACTCTCAAAGTCATTTCAAAATGCGAACAAGATTCTCAATTACTTGTCATGTTTTATTGAAAAAAATGCAATCAAAATAACAGCAACCAATTAAAAACTAAGGCAAACCGAGAAAAAAAAATACAATTAAAAACTAAGGTAAACAGAGACAAAAAGGAATAGATACAGTTATTAGTTTGTTTTTATCGTTCGTGAAAAATTATAAATATCTTTCCCATTTTATCTTGTTTGTGCATCGGCTGCTTAGGCTATTAGCAGTTTACTGGTAAATGCAAAAAAAAAAAAAAAAAAAAAAAAAAAAAAACAATTCAAAAGTGAGGTAAATAGAGAAAAAAATATTCACAAGGCGTCTTCGAATCTCTCCAGCTATATTTATAACAATATATTTTTTTTTCTTATTTTAATTATCCTCTTTATTGACAAATACATTCACCTATTCACTAGAAGCAATAAAAAAAATAACAAAAAATAAAAACAAGCAAAAAGAACCGTTCAAATAAACGAAATCAATTATCGTTTATCAAACTTCTAAGTTTTATGCACTTTTTTCTCCGATTGACATCGCTTAATCAAAACTTTCTTCAGAACCGTTTTTGTAGATCATTTAGTAAGCTTTCGAATGGTAACCTTTCGCTTACCAAGATTTTCAACCGTTTTCGAGATATTAATGAAAGTATGCGAAGTTCCCAAAACTTTTCATGTCTGTTAATAAAATATTTTATTTTTACCCTTCCTTATCTCCAAACGTAACCAAAATTTCAACATATTAGTTTTGATAAAATTCGAACATGCAGAAAATGTTTCAACTGAATCCCTTGATTTTAAGTACCCAAACCAAAAACGTTATTCAACATCTATTTTTCCAATTTTTTCGAAAACGGTTAAAGCTATCACTTTAAAAATGGCCAAAAAGCCTATAAAACGAGTACTTGCAAGCATATGATTTTTTTCGCGCGACATTCGCTCCAAAAACCATGTTCCGGTGGGAGGATTCTGCTTGTTAACGATCTTGACCTTTCAAATTAGACGAAAGATTTTTGTACGAAATTTCATCAAAATCGGACCATTTTTGAACTGTAGGGCCGCGAACAGACAAATATATATATATACAAATTTGAACAACCGTTATTTTCGTTCTCTAGGGGTTCTGAAACGCAAAATTTTCTGCGTCATGAGATCAACCTTATAAGCGGGGTTCCTCCCTATCGGGGGAGGGAGGAATCGCGCTAAAACTAAGCTATACTTTGATGTTGAGAGGGGGCTATCTATGTTTTGCGTTAATATCTTTCGCGGGCTACCAATCTAGAAGTTGGAATAGTTAACCAATTAAAACGCGATTACACACAAAAAAAATATATATTTTTTCTGAACTAAGTGATCTTTTATGGTTTTTAAGACACATTTTTACTGATGAATTCATAATTTCATCTCCCCCCCCCCATACGCCCATGATATCTTCGGAACAACTCAAATAACCATAATTGATGTATGCATTAATGGAAAAATTGCCGGAATAAATATATATATATTGTTATGGTTGAGAAATATATTCTTGAAAACAAGTTATTCACCAAACTTGCTAACAGAATTAGTGCATTCCAAATTATTAATGATGCTCTTTATAATGCCCAAGTACCATTTTCTGACCAAACAAATTTCAAAAGTTTATCATTATAGCCTATCAAAATGTCTTTGGACATAGAGACGGAAAAAATGTTTATGCGCATTTTCCCCTTTCTTCACAGGAAAGAACCCCGCTTATATCGTCGATCCGATGGCGTAATCCGCCAAAGATTGAAAAATCGTGGTAAGCAGAACGTAACAATTCGAAAGCTTACAACCCCTCCCTCCCCCCCAAAAGAAAAGCGGTTTCGGTGGTGAATTCTCAGTGGGTGAAATAACTGCTTAAGCTTTGGAAATTATATAAGGCGGAATGAATAATTTCAGCTACTGGCAGTTTTCTGTGCAATATGGCGCCACAAATCTCACTTTTCTCCAAGATCCCGCTTCAGAAGGTGTTTCACAAATTATTTACTGTTTCTGTTCCACGCTTTCCAAGGCTCACTCGGGAAAACGCCCAAAGATGGCGGTTTTTGATTAATGAAGGAGAAAAATATTATGAAACGGTAGATTATTGTTTATTCGACAGACATCTGTTAAATTTGAGATATGATAATATAGGAAGGCAAATAGTAATTAACAAAGAAATTAAATTGTGCAGAGGCAGGTCGGGAGAAAACGATCTGCAAAATGGATAAGGTAATCCAGAAAAGCGGCATGATTTTCTCTTACTATCTTAATTTAGGTTGTGGAGCTTCTCAAGAAGGGACAGATTTAGAGAAGAAAGGTTACTAGAGACCTGACAAGAGACTAGCGAGAGAGAGAGAGAGAGAGAGAGTGAAAGGGGCAATGTGGAGGGAGAGAGAGTGAGAGAGGGAGTTAGGAGCGAAGAAGCAAAAGGTGAGATAGAAAGTAAAGAGAGAAGGAGAGATAGAGAGAGAGAGAGGAGAGAGATCAATATACTGTCTGGCTCCGCCATCTTGAACTGGTGGGGGGGGGGGTCGGATTATCAGATAGCAAGCGTCTTGGGGGGAAGGGGGGGGGGGTTTACTCCGTCGGAATACTAACGCAGAAACTCGCCAAACACTCCTTACACATCCCCTCTCCCTCCTTACACACCCCCTCTTCCTCTTTACACAATCCCTTCCACATCTTATCCTCCCTCTTTCCACCCCTCCATATAGGGGCATCACACCTAATGGGTCTACGTCCCGTCAACCTTGACGTGATAATCAGTAACCTACACGCCTCTGGCTACCTTAGGATCGTATTCGCATAAATCATATTGTCTACCATATGTGCTCAGTACATCCTAAAATATAAACCAAAAATATTATTTCGGAAGACAAGGAATGTATGGAATTCGGCTGCGATAAAACGTCACATTTTCAGAAAAATCAACAATGCGAACGTTTCAGCATAATCTTTGACAGCTTGCTTCAGCACCTTATGACTAGGCGATCGAGAAAGACCAGGATAATCTTTAGGTGACTATGGATAATCGATGTCGAACGTTTCGGCATGCTCTTCAGCAACCTTCTTCAGCACTAAATGCCTAGGCGTTCGAGAAAGATCACGATAACCTTTTGGTGCATATGGATAACTGTTGGTATGGCGAACGTTTCGGCATGCTCTTCGACAACCGTCTTCAGCACTATATGCCTAGGCGTTCGAGGAAGACCACGATAACCTTAAGGTGATGAGGGATAATTGTTGGCATTGCGAACGTTTCGGCATGCTATTCGGCAACCGTCTTCAGCACTATATGCCTAGGCGTTCGAGGAAGACCACGATAACCTTTAGGTGACGATAGATAATTGTTGGTATTGCGAACGTTTCGGCATGCTATTCGGCAACCGTCTTCAGCACTATATGCCTAGGCGTTCGAGGAAGACCACGATAACCTTTAGGTGACGATGGATAATTGTTGGCATTGCGAACGTTTCGGCATGCTATTCGGCAACCGTCTTCAGCACTATATGCCTAGGCGTTCGAGGAAGACCACGATAACCTTTAGGTGACGATGGATAATTGTTGGTATTGCGAACGTTTCGGCATGCTATTCGGCAACCGTCTTCAGCACTTAATGCCTAGGCGTTCGAGGAAGACCACGATAACCTTTAGGTGACGATGGATAATTGTTGGTATTGCGAACGTTTCGGCATACTCTTCGACAACCGTCTTCAGCACTATATGCCTAGGCGTTCGAGGAAGACCACGATAACCTTTAGGTGACGATGGATAATTGTTGGTATTGCGAACGTTTCGGCATACTCTTCGACAACCGTCTTCAGCACTATATGCCTAGGCGTTCGAGGAAGACCACGATAACCTTTAGGTGACGATGGATAATTGTTGGCATTGCGAACACTCGATATTTTCATTTTACTGATACCAAAGGGTCGAACTTTGCAGTGAATAACATTTAATTACAATTCTTCTGTCTTTTGCAGTTCCTATCTTTTGCTGTTACACGCTCTACCTTTTGCAGTGGCTTTTACTTGGAATTGGAACAGACCTTATGCAATAGCAAGAACATCTTGCCGTGATTATCTGTTATAGTTGCAATACATAAAACGTTTGTAGTTGCTATCTCTTAATGTTGCACAATTTACTTTTTGCATTGAATAACATTTACTTACGATTGGAGCAGGGTTGGCCTTACACAATAGAACTATCATTTTCCCGTGATTATCTTTTATAGTTGCAATATCTATCTTCTGCAGAGCCTATCACTTGCAATTGGAACAGAGAAGAACATACAACTTTACAACCGTAGCCACTCAAGCAGCACGAGTGAACGCACAAAACTTGTGTAATAATCAAAACAACCACCCTACATGAATCTGATTTATTGACTATGTTAGGTTCTTCCCGGGGCCAAGTGCCTAACGGCTTGGATACTCGTGCGGGAGAAAGGAGGTTCGAGGCTCACCAGCAGCAGGAATTAGCTCATCTCAAGCCTCGTTAAGAAAATTTTCCACTGACTATGGATGTCGGCGCTAATAGCCCAGAAAAAAATAAAACATAAAATAAAATTGACTATATTAACAACTGTTTACTTAAACCTCGTTAACTCTGACGTCCGGATAATCCGGACAAGTTTTGAAAATTAAATAATGTTGTTCAGCAAGTAAATTCTCAGTAGGTAAATTACGCGAGTTTTCCTAGTGTAACGGTGGAGGTACAGTATCGTTTTGCATGGTTCGTTTGCTCGTTGTCCGCGGTTTAGACTAAACGTAAATACATTGTGAATATAGAGAAAAGGATGGAGGTATTGACAGGAATTGATAAGGGAGAGTTTTTAAAGAAGATTGTTGCAGAGTTTGGAGTAGGAACATTGACCGTATCTGGTTGGAAAAAAAAACAGAAAATGAATTAAAGGTCTTTGTTTCAAAATGATTTCTAAGGACAGTTTATGATGGTTATGACCCACGCAGAAGCAGTAGTAAACATTGAGAAATTGATGGTGTATTTCGAGAGTCAAGCCGAAACATTCCCGAATGAACTTCTAATGTTAAAACGTTCTTCTTTATTGCAGACTTCGTTTGGGTAAAAATGCAGTTTCCAGCCCTCCAAACCGATTTCTTTCAAATTTTGCACAATAACGTATTTTGATGCACTAAACACGAATACGATAAAAAAAAAAAAAAAAAAACGTCGGATTTAACTAGGAAAGAAGTTATTAAGCACTTAAGTTCACTGTTATGGAGGTTATGAGAGCTATTAATTATAGCGAGTTGGATTGACTGGGGTTTTGTTATCTTCTTGAGCGAGCGGAAACGCATAGCACGTATGCCCTTAAGCGACAGGCGACAATGCCCTTAAAATTGACAATATTTTCGAATAAATGGTTTCTGAACATTTCAAATTAGAGTTCCCTGTTTCCCAATGTTACATATCTGCGCATGCGCGTGTTTACAAATACGCTTATGACGCCTAGTTTTATAACCTTCCTAACTTTAGTGCTTAATATTATATTCTATTAATTTTAGTGAGTTGGATTGACTGGGGTTTTGTTATCTTCTTGAGCGAGCGTAGCGAGCGGAAACGCATAGCATGTATGCCTTAAAGTCGTCATTTATGCCTTAAAGTCGTCACAAATTTAGTTGTTTACATTAGCTCTCATAACCTGCATAACAGTGAACTTAAGTGCTTAATAACTTCTTTCCTAGTTAAATCCAACGTTTTTTTTTTATCGTATTCGTGTTTAGTGCATCAAAATACGTTATTGTGCAAAATTTTAAAGAAATCGGTTTGGAGGGCTGGAAACTGCATTTTTACCTTCGTTTGTATTACAGTACGTACAGTGAATATGTTTTAGGTGTAAGTGTGTCGATAGTAATTTCTAAACTCTATTAAAAATATTTATAATGTGTTGTTTTTTTTTAGTTTTTCCGCCATTCTCTAGAAAACCTGGACTTTCGTTAAGTCGGATCGGACCCGGTCCCACTTGATCCGGGTAAACAAGATTTTACTGTACTTGCTGTCCATAAATAGAACAGCTAATATAACATATAAGCAACGTTTCCCCTTTTTATTTTTTATCATAATTGCTTAATAACAATTTTGCTTTAAAGTTGTCCCATATTAAGGTAAAGATAGGACCGTGGTTCAGAGAGTGTCCTGACAATAGTTTCTTCTACTCACCTTGGAACCACAACTTATCGAGTGAATATTACAAAATGTGATGAAAATGGAGATTTGTTTGACCCATTGACTTGTTCAAGTGACCTATAGTTTAGATAAAACGCGCTAAAATTCAATTCTTTAGGTATAAATAAGTCATAAATATAGTTATCTATCCGTACAAAGGGAATGTGGCTACATTTGGCGTGCTCCATTTGACAAGCTATTGAATCAGATCCTCTCTCTTGGGGTGACGTATCCCGGATCGACGACTCCCCCGGCGTGTATAAATAGCGGCTAGGGAGTGTTGCTATCGGCGGGTATAACTGGATTATAGGGGAGCGGGAATCAAGAGATAGGGCTTATCAGTAAGGGGTCAGCCCTAGGTCGCGTGGCCTTATACTCTACTGGCAATTAGTGGAGGCTTACTGGAGTCAGTACTCCCTCTAGGCCGTTAGTATAAGCAGGGAGGGTCTTGATGCAGTTAGTTTGAGGAGGGGGGTTGCTTCTTTATTCTAGCTGCTGAGCAGTAAATCATATGCTGATGCCTTGGTGACAATAATCCATAAAGGGTTCAAAACGAATGTTTCTAGCTTTTTTTTTTTCATCAAAAAATGTAAGGGAGGAAATGGTTTAAAATACAAGTTATGGCACAATATTTTGTACAGAATTGAAATAATAGATATTTACTTGCATAAGACATGGACTGCCTTGGATAACTAATGTTTTGTGATATAGCATTCCTAATTTCCAACCAAGCAATTTTATTTTTTAAAGAGGAAAGTAGATATTTTATTTTTCTACGATTTAAGCTAATGTGCAAAGCTTTTCAAGGAGAGGTCATTAAAAACTAATCTTCATAAAGAATAATTCAAATATTTGTATCGCTTTGATACAACTGTTTCAAAACTTCTCTCACCCTTTATATCGGTTGTATTAATATGCCCCTGCTATTTATCTATTGTAATTTTAAACTACATGCATAAAGTTTTATAGGGTAGAATTTAATTGCATAAAATTAAATTCATTTCGTGTTGGCAGTCAAAGAGTATATAGAATGTAAATTTCGAAAAATTTGTTAGCGTAAAGTGGAATCACTTCAGTACGGTGTGATGAAATTGGTATACCCATATATAATGCTTATATATTTGTCTGAGAGCATACAGACCAATATGTAGGTACATATTGGTCTTTTCAAGCTCTTTAGGCAAAATTCGACGCTTTGGTATCAACTAAATGAAAATATCCTAGGAGTATAGGTTTGTACCAATTTAACCACACTGTGCTACTAATGTGACACCATTTGAGCAAATAAAAAGACCATGACTAAGGCCCAGCGCACACGGTGCAACTCGAGTTGCAAACTAGTTGCGTCTGAAACCAGTTTGCAACTGAAATGAAAAATCTTTCTGCTCTTGAAAAGCTTTCTGCAATTAGAGTTGCAAACCAGTTGCGTATGAAATTAGTATGCAACTGAAACAAAACACGCCAGTATATTGGCTTGTTTTAAATCAATTCCCAACAAGTGGTTTGTTTATTTAGTGAGTTACGTGTTTCTTTGTAAGAACTTGCGATGACAGACTCGAAAGGGGAGTATACAGCGATGGGGGTCACCAATATGAACTATTTTATTCTGGTGATTCTACTTGCAAAAAATGGTTCACAAAATAAAAATAAAATGTGAACTTTTTTGCATATAACGTCAATCCCAGAACACGTAGAAACACCCTCATTGGAAGGAAATGTGTCAGATTATCGACCCTACAAGTTTGGTTTGAATCGGGTAAATATTCTTTGAAATATGGCCGGATTCTTGAATCTTTAACAAACTTATAAGTGCCCTCCCCCTTAGTGAAATTTAAAATACCATTTTTTTTATTTTTGCAATATTCACAAAATTTGAATTTAGGGGGTTATTAATGTGCTAAAAACGAATCTGACATCCGTTTTTAAATAAAAAATTGCTTCATGTTAAGTTGTTGATGGCACATATTGTTATTGGCTATATGGCTCAAATACACTTTACTTAAAACTGCCTTTATTTACAAAACCCAAGATAACATAGCTGAAAAACATATGTAATAAATTAACCTTCATGTAACTAAGCAACCGCAAATATCGATAGAATGCACGGCTGTCAGACGAAAGTCTCGTACAACTCAAATGCAACGCAACTGCAACCGCGGACCCACTGGCTTGAAATCGTTAAAAACCAGTTGCGTCGTGTGCGCCTGTCCATTGAAATACATTGCCGAGGTCGCAAAACAGTTGCGCGTCCAACTAGTTTGCAACTGGAGTTGCAAAACAGTCTCACCGTGTGCGCTGGGCCTTAATCAAACCTCATAAAAAGGGAAACTGAAAATTTATATAGTTTGCTTGAGGAATGGGATGCAGCTACTTAAAATGAGAAGGATTTTAGCTCATCTGAATTTATGACAATTCTTGCCCCCCTCGAAAGTTCGATCCCTGAAAAATATTGTGGCAATCACCTCGTTAAAGAAGATCCGTTTAGCGTGTTTCGCCCCTCCTTCTTGGGAGGGGACTTTTAGGACTTCAACATCTATGAGTCATATATATATATATATATATATATATATATATATGCGTAAATGTATAGATAAATATTGTTTAAAAAAAAATTTAAATAATGGGCATATATAGAAACAATTTCTGAGGGGGCTGGAAAAATTTCGGGGGGGGGCTGAGATCATTTCCGGTGTATGGAATACTAACAATTTAGATTTTGGAAGAGTTTTAGCCAACTTAAACGCTATTACACCCAAAATAGAATATGCTTTATGAACTAAATGATCTTATTTCATTTATTTTTAAGGGTTTTATGAAATTTTTACCGATCAAATCAAAATTTCGGGGGGGGGGGGGGGTTGCAGCCCTCTCAGCCCCCCCCCCTTATATACGCCCATGATTGAAATCTTTTGTCAGCACTTCTGAAATATATCCAACGACAAATCAGGACCATGGAAGAGAAAGGGCGAATCTGAAAAACCGACTTTTTTTTTATTTCATTTTCTGAATCAGAAAGATGTAGGTAACACGACGCTTCGCCTTGTTTCTTTGGTTCCCCTTTAGTTCTCTCACAGTTTCAAGTTGAAAAAAGCATGGATCATCTATGAAAATTTATATATTAATGCTGTTTGTTAACCATAAATCAATCATAAAATATAATTACAACATTGAATTTCATTTGCTTAGGTTTATGAATCAGCATTCCATAGAGTAAACATTCGCCCTTGCTATGCAGAAGCACTTCTACAACTTTGACTTTGATTTCCCAACATCCGGAATTCGTGATTCGCCCTTTTTCTTTCAAGATTTTCGGTACTCCATATATTATGAGGAGTGGGGAAAACATGCTATTAATATAGTAATTTGTTTGCATCTTATTTATTCTATTGAACTCAGAAAATGAATATTATTCCTTTTATTTTACTCCATTTTCATTTGCATTCAAAAGAAGAGCGAGGAAACACTTAAAATTCCCCGTGTTCGATTTATTTTTACATGAGAATATAATAATGCCTCAGTGCTGCCACTTTGAGAACGTCAGAGGTACGACTTGCAAGCGACATATTGATAACTGACTTATAAGAAGATGGAAACCAAACAGGTTTTCGCCGATGGGGCTGATAAAGTTTCTTCTTTTCCGTTCGCATTCTTCCATGAGCGAAAACTTCATTTGAGGCTCTTTGCATTCCAGATTTCTTGAGGATAAAGAAATGTTAGGACTTTGGCCGAAGCCGCCTCGACCGCTTGGTGGAGTTTAAAGAAGCCAATAAGACTATAAGAAACCACAGCATAGGCACATCCCGCCATGAGAAAGATAATAAAATAGATTTTGGAATATGATAAAAAAAATACAAAATGCATTCATTTAAAATACTGCGTTCTGCAGCACCCAATGGGAATTTAAGCTCTTCCCAACATATATGCATACACAAGTATATACATGACCTTCAAGTTCTATTATTATATTTGGTATTCATTTATTTGTGGACTTAGAGTCCGCGAATGTGCGATTTTCTCTTTTCAAAGTTGGGTACAATTTATATTTAAATTCAATATTTATATGAGATTTATCATAATGACATGTATGTAAATAAATAAACATACGAAAATTACAATTTTGAAAACTGAAAGTTAATAAAAAAAAGTCCGTAAC
Source organism: Gonocerus acuteangulatus (assembly GCA_946811695.1). Lineage (NCBI taxonomy): Eukaryota > Metazoa > Arthropoda > Insecta > Hemiptera > Coreidae > Gonocerus > Gonocerus acuteangulatus. The sequence continues at coordinate 27,399,612 of OX328130.1, forward strand.
GCAGGAGCTGCATAACTAAGCACTTTCCTCAGAATTGGGTAGTGTCGTGTGCATTCCTGAAGTATTTGCTTAAAATAACCTATATAGATAAATAAAATAAAAACATAAGTAGTTCTGCTCTTTTGGATTGGTTATGAGCACCTGTTTCAATTCAATTCAAACATAGTACAAAGTAAATCCCCCCCCCCTTCCGATAGACCGATTTAGTCCATTTTCGCAACACTTATTTCTTATTAGATACCCAGGAGGAATATCGCGTTTCGTTACAATAAAACATAAATTACGACCGGTATGAGTAAATTAGTAATTTGGGTCCGGACTAAACCCCCTCCCCTCCTAATGAACCGATTTAGTTTATTTTTACGCCACATTTTTCTCTTTAGGTGACCAGAACGAATACCGTTACATTGAAATATAACAAAAATTACGAGTGGTATTGGCAAATAACTACTTTGGCTCCGGAGTACCCCCCCCCCCTCCGGAAGGATCGATTTTGCTGGTTAACGAACTTGTTCAATCGTTTGATTGGGGAATACTATATACCAAGTTTCGTGGGGAATTCTGGCCGGAGTCGTGTTAACGGACACATATATAACTTTATATATATATATATATATATATATATATATATATATATATATATATATATATATATATAAATTTTAACTGGGGTCATTTTCGGTGTTTACTAGGCAGAATCGATAAAGATACGAAGACATTTTTTGAAAATTCCGTCATGAGTGCAACCTCAATAGCTACTTTCCTGCGGAGGAAAGTGCTAAAATAAGAAAAATAAATACGAATTAAAATTTGGAAATTTTAAAATCAGGAGTTGATAAGAACTTATTCAGTTCGCCAAGTGTACGGCAATGTGCTCCCTTTAGACCAAATCCATAATGTCTCACCATGTGAAGAAATCGAAGGGGGTGAGGTCTGAAGATCGAGCCGACCAAAATACCGGCCCACCATGTCCTATCCAACGCCATGGATAGTGTCCCACCAATTTCTGACGGTCCTTCCCTTGTGGGCTGGACAACCGTTTATTTGGAACCAACTTCTAAATCTTTGTGCCAAAACGACTTCCTCCAAGAAAACGACAGTTTACTACGAGAAAAGCATGGAGAGAATCTGCGTTAAGTTGAGAGGTCAAAAAATGGAGACGTATTATTTCATTATTCTGCACAAAATCAGAGTTATACTCACGCCTATATTTCTTGGGTGGGAGGGGTTTATTAAAGGAGGTGGTAGTGGGGCTGAGAGGGTGAGTGGGGGGGGGGGGGGGGGGGTAGAAGATAAAACATATACTTTTAATGATTTTTATATAGGCATTATGAAAGAATGCCTATTCACAATTGTGTTTTAGTTTTTAGCGTTTTTCTCGGAAACGAAGCAAAAACGAGGAACATGCCAAAAGACTTTTTTTCTTTGTTTTTTCATCCTGCATCGACTCGTTTTGCCGTTTATTTTGGGGACACCCTGTATATTTGTTTGTCTAAGGGATGTGAGAATTGTGTTAATGTGAGGACTGTCATTCAAACCTATCGAGCAGTTTTAAACTATCATTCCAAAATTTTATTAAAGTAACTAACTAGTTAATTGTTTTTATTAGTGTCTCTTCTGTTTATATATTTTATTTTGTTTACCTACTTTTTAACGCACGCTTATAAATAACTGAAATTTTTAGAACTATCAGTAGGCAACCGGTAAAACGATTGTTGAATCGTGGTAAGTAGAAGGCAACCATTCGAAGCTCACGTCAACCAATGCCTCTAAAACTATTTGAACTACAGCCTAACCTTAGAAAGGCAAAACTTCTAAGGGCCACGTCAAGACCTTATTCAAGAAGGTTCGCCTTCTCACAGGTAAGCTTCAGAACAAATAGTGTTCAGGTGCTCCAGATATGGCATAAGTTGTCATTATTGTTAATAAATAAATAAGTAAAAAATTATATATATATATATATATATATATATATATATATATATATATATATATATATATATATATATATATAAGCATACATTCGTGTTCGACTTTTGGTAATTACGATTCAGAAACGCGATACGAATTTGAACTTACCATCAACTTACCACCTTATCATGGGTATATATAAGGGGGACTGCAGCCCTCCTCCGAAATTTTGATTTAATTGGTAAAAATGTGTAATAAAAATCTTAAATTAAATAATAATATCATTTAGTTAGAAAACAAATTTTATTTAAAGATTAATAGCGTTTTAGTTGGCTAACTATTCCAAGTTCTAGATTGTTAGTATTCCATATTCCCAAATGCTACCGCCCCCCCCCCCCGAAATCCCTTCCCCCCCCCCCGATATTATTTCCAATATACACCAATGCATCTTATATTATAGTTTTATTGTTTTCCTAGCCATAATGTGGCAAATTATCACTTTAAAGGTTATGAGCCCAATATATCTTCAATATTTTCTTTTATTATCTAGGAATATCGGTATATTTTAAATAGTGCTGGGCACATCTGTAAAAATGTAGCGACAAACAAATAGAAACAAAAAAAAAACACGTTAAAATGTATTCGCTGCATTGCATAACAGCAATATAACAACATAAAAAAATCGTTTAAATCGGTAATATAGTTTTACAGAATAGTTTTGCAACTGAGGAATAATATATATATATATATATATATATATATATATATATATATATATATATATATATATAAATATCGGGTCTGTCTGTTTGTTCCTTATACAAATCCACACCGTTTGACCGATTTTAACCAAACTTGGAACAAGTCGCCAAAAGTTGCGAAACTCTTAATAAATAAATATCAATACCAAACTTGGAACGTTGGTAGGTCTTGATACGGGAAGTCTCGTAGGCTAGGTCAAAAACGTCTACCAGCTGTCTGTCTGTATGTTTGTCTTTTATACAAATCCACACAGTTTGACCGATTTTTATCACAATTTACACAGGTAGGTATTGATCCGGGGAGTGTCTTAGGCTAGGTTAAAATCGTCTAGGACTCACAGTTCGGAGGACACGGGTTCGAAACTATGAATAGTTACAGATTTGCGTTATTAGATTTTAATATTTCTTATTTGGTTTCTAATTTATTTTTACTTTTCTAGATGCAGAAAGTAGGTGTAGCATGGCACGCCGGGTAACAGGAAGAAAAGTATAAAAAATGTCTAGTTTTTACCCTTTTTATCATACTTATTGATTTTTTTGCAAAGCAGAGAGTAAATACTATTATTTGCATGTTATAGGTAGTTTCATTATAACTCTTTTAAAGACTTAGGAAGGTTTCTAGTGTGAATACTAGAGTTATAGCCGGAAGAAGCACGAAAAAATATGTGATTTCAATTTTTTTTTAAATAATTCTAAATAGATAAATGTTCCGGGAATTTTTAGATTTACGCATGCCTCAAATATTGTTATTTGGGTTGTTCAAAAGATATTCCCGCAAAAATTAGGATGCCACCCTTTCAAGATCATACTCTATACCGTTCCACCCTGGACAAGAATCCCATCTTAGGAGATGAGTTATGACCAAGTCTCAAGTCATTCTGACCATTGACTCCTAGACCCATTGACAGTTCCACCTAACTGTCATTGACACCCAGGTGGGTGTACTCAATGTTCACCATTCACCACTCGCGGGGAAATCCCCCACGGACACTTTCGGTTACTAATTAGTTTACAAAAATAAAAAGACACTCGGGTCTCTTTAAGAGAGTACCGGCCGACCGGACAGGGATTGATGGTTCGAAGGGGATAACCATCAGTATTGTTGCCAAACAAAGCACAATACAAGACAATGGTATTGTTTAACAATAGGGCCCTGTCAGGTACCGTGGGTGTCTTTTGTAAAATAAAAAAAAAATAAAAAAAGAAACATATATGTATACGTGGATGTCACCAGTGTGAGAGATGTCACCTCTATTGACAAATATACACACCGATTCGCATCGACCGGGACTATTCTGTGGTGAGAGTTGGATCTATTGTGTCGACTAGACAATTAGAGAATTTTCACCGAGATATGAAATTGATATATGGTTCGCTCATAATAAACCTGTCAATTCATCAATTTGTTAGGTCACTAGAATATTACGATATCAATGATTTTTATAAAACTAATCTGGTAAGTACATCATATAGGCGGGTTTTCATAAAATGTTTATATCCTCGATAAAAATGCAAAGTATCGAATTTGAAAAGTGGTTGGTAATTTATAGATGACTTTATAGATATGTATTTTATCTTATGATATATTTTAATTAGACTTAATGCATATTCTTAGTTTGATTTTCTATAATTGATAATTATTTTTCTTTAATTTTCGAGGGTTTGCCACAACGTACATCAGTCCAACAGCAATCAGAAAAATTAAAAATGAAAAATGTGTTTTTTTCCCATTCGATAATTTTCATTTGTATCGACGATACCTGGTGTGTTTTCAAAAGGAACACACCAGGCATTTTGCCGGAAGTTAGGCAAAATGCCTTTTTTATCTGAATGGATATATTGAAAAATCAGATAGAAATAAATATGTTTTCGTGCATTTAGGAAGTGTAGAGACAATTTTCATTTTGCCTTTTTTGCCTATTTTGGCTTCCGTTGCCTATTTTAAGATTTAAACCCTTTTTTTTTTGGCTTTTTTGCTCGTTATGCAATCTTTTTCTGCGATTTAAACGCTTTAAAAAGCACATAATGAATTTCCGTTCATCGAAGACAAAAAAGGTTGAACAAATTAAATTACATATTGCCGTTACAAATATCTATTCGAAAGCTTATTTTCCCAACCCGCTGTAAATAACACAGAAGAAGGAATGCACAAGCATAATGAATACAAGGAAAGAGAGAAGATGAGAGAAGTACGTCTCCTTCCTCACACCCCTTTTGCTGTGACAATGCGTAATTAACTTGTATTCCGGATTTCGAAATGATAAGATAATGCGGAAGAAGTTTTTCCATGATGAAAAGCACTTTTTTCTAAGGTCTATGGCAGATGATACTTTGAAAAAACATTTTTTCGTTGCTTGTAACACGGGAAAGTAAGAGTAAGTACACTAACTCTGTTATAAATTGGTAATAAAGAAATGAATGAGAATTTGAAATAGATATTTTCATTAATAATGAGTGAGATTCCTCTTTGCCTTCATTCCTAATAAATGCCTATTTTAATTACAGTACTGCCTATTTTCAGTATTTCAAGTGCCTTTTTGCCCGCCTATTTAAACCAAAAATAAATGCCTAACTTCCGGGCTCTACTCATCTGTTATAAAATAAACTTTCTTTTCTACTTTTTCACATCTACTTCGTGTCTCTTGAGGAGTATATTTTGATAACATTTAAAAAGATTGCAGCCTCCATTTGAAATGGCATTGTCCAACGTTGTGCAAGATATAAAAGTTAGATGACTAGTATAAAAATGGTGTAAGCCACTCGAAATAAGTTTTGAGTAATTAAGATTTTTGTGAAAAAAAAAATGTTATAGTTAATAAATCTGTGTTATTTATTTTTTAATGACATTATATTTTATTGTATTTTGAATTGTATTAAGTCACATTTTATACTATATCCACTATTTTTAATAAATTATGTATGCCGGCCCTAATATTCAGACTGACTTATACCACTGTCATTTTTAGCGATACAAATGATACAAGATAAAAACGTGGAATGAATTCTATACATACCTATCAGAAAAAATAGATCACCATTCTGCGTGATAACAAAAGTGCCAGATAAAAAGCATTCATAAAACAAAAATAACACAACACACGCACACACAAATACAAGTAGCGAGAGAGAACCGGGTGTTGGTATAGGGTGCCGCCAGTATTTCCCACAGATAGCGCGCTAAGCGGCTTAAAGCCCGAGATCCTAGATAGTCGCGGCCCGCACATCCGTCATCGGATCAGCTTTCCGCACGCTCCTACCGCTTGCGGCTCCTGGGAGTGGGGTGTTTATCCGCGTGGGGGCGTCTTGGCTGGAATAGCTTAGAGCGATCGGGAAATATAGGAGAATGAGGACATAAAAGTGGGGGGAAATTTAGAAATAAATTATATTTTTTTTGTTATATAAGTACATGAAGATATCAACACACACACACACATATAAATAGATATATGTTACCGTCAAAGTGTAGAAGCCAGGCATTCTATAGAATGCCAAAGGGGTTTAGGCAAAGTATATAAAGTATTAGTTATTACACACATTGCCTAGGCATTGTATAAAATGCCTAGGTATTCTATAGAATGCCTGTTGCTTATTTGGCATTGTATAAAATTAAAAGTCCGTCACGCAGGAGCTGCATACCTAATCACTTTCCTCAGAATTTTTGTAGTGTATACTACATTACTGAATAATTTGCTGTAAATAACCTACATAAATAAAGTAAAAACGTGAATAGTTCTGCTCATTTACATTTCTTATGAGAACTGTTCACTTATTAATTTTGTAATAATAATAATTTGCTTCCAGAGTTATGTTAATAAATGATATTGTACTACTCAATAAACACACAAAAACTTCATTTTCCGTCGATCGGACGCAGGAACAGGATACAGTCCCCCTTGTGGGAGATAGCGCTCCTCGCGGCGCCTTTGGGAACCTATGTCTGGGCGGTTAATTTTAATGAAACAGAGTTTAAAGTTAACCCCCCTTTCCAATAGACCGATTTACTTCATTTTTACAACAGTTCTTTCTCGGGAGTTACCCACGACGTATACCGCGTTTCGTTACAATACAGCAGAAATTACGACCGGTATGAGTATATTAGTACTTTAGGTCCGGAGTAAACCCCCCCTCCAAATAACTCGATTTACTTTATTTTTACAACCCATTTTTCTCTGTTGATTACCACCACGAATACCGAGTTTCGTTGAAATGTAACAAAAATTACGGTTGGTAGTGGCAAATTGGTAATGTGGGTCCGGAGTAAACCCCCCCCCCCCCTCCTAATTAACCGATTTAGTTTATTTTTTCAAGGCATGTCTCTCTTTAGATCAACACAACGTATACCGAGTTTCGGTGGAATATAACAAAAACTACGGCTGGCATGGTCAAATTAGTGTTTTGGGTCCGGGGTAAACCCCCCCCCCTCCCGGTGGACCGATTTTGGTGGTTCACGAACTCGTTCAATCGTTTGCTAATTGAACGCTATATACCACGTTTCGTGAAGAAAAAACAAAAACTCTGGCCGCTATCGTGTTAACAGACACATATATATGTACATATATATATGCATATATATATATATATATATATATATATATATATATATATATATATATATATATATATAAATTTTAACGGGGTCATTTTCGGTGTCTACTAGGTAGGATCGATGGAGATTTGAAGAAATTTTTCAAAAATTCCGTCATGAGTCCAACCTCAATAGCTACTTTCCTTCGGAGGAAAGAGCTAAAAAGGTTTTGAGTTTACTCTATACACTTTAACCTAGGTAACTTGAAAAACTTTCAAAACAAGCTATTTTCGTAGGGCAAACAATTTATTTAAAACAGAATATTATGTGAGATAGTTTTTTACATATTTAGAGCTACTTGTTGCAGCAGGGCTGAGTATTGTGACACTTAGAATTGCATTTTCTTTCCTCTTTAACACATTTACATTTACACCCCCCAAACTACCGCCGTCCACCGGTAGTTACTCCTACAAGCTACAAATCCTGTCTTTCATACTTTGCCTAAAGCACACTAGGCATTCCATATAATGCCTAGGGAAAGTATGAAATACACTTTATTTCATGCATTGCCAGCTGGATGTAGGCATTCTATAGAATGCCTGATACTTTGCAGGTAACATATATATATATATATATATATATATATATATATATATATATATATATATATATATATATATATATATATATTCTTTTTTATCCTAGTAGGCATGAGGTCATTAAAGTAGTCTTCCCTTTTTTTATACTACTTTATATATATACATATATATATATATATATATATATATATATATATATATATATATATATATATATATATATAAAATCAGTCCCGTAACAGGCCACAAGGGCCCACAGGGGCAGATACTGTAGAGGTATCTGATTCTTGACCATACGGCACACTAGAGAGATAGTGCGGTCAATACTATGCTCCGGCCGCCTCATTTTCCCCTTGGCTGCTTCGACTGCTAGAGTCATTAGCACCCAAGGTACCCATTATTAATTAAATTAATTAAAGGCTGGGTGAGCCTAGGGACGATCTGGGACCCCAAATCCAACCCTCGAACAGCAGCACTAGAAGAAAAAAGTTTTAGTGCGCACTCGGGTTTTGAACCTGGTCCTCCAGTTCATTAGTCGAGTGCTCTACCATTGAGCTAACCTCGCCCCCATATATATATATATATATATATATATATATATATATATATATATATATATATATATTTATATATATATATATATATATAGAGAGAGAGAGAGAGAGGAGAGAGAGAGAGAGAGAGAGAGAGAGAGAGAGAGAGAGAGAGAGAGAGAGAGAGAGAGAGAGAGAGAGAGAGAGAGAGAGAGAGAGAAAGAGTATGTGAAAAAGGGGGAGAGTGGTATGTTTTGTTCACTAGCCCTTTCTTAACATAAGCCTGCTTATACGCATCAGGTCATCCCATAAGTAATGTCGGTTTATGTCGGTGGACTGTAGAATGTGTCGAGCCAAGTTTTTCTACAAGCTCTTCGACTGTAACAACAGGATTTTCTTCTACAGTAGCCTGCAGGAGTTCGTTGTCAAGCTCTGTTGGTCGACCTGTACGAGCCCAGTCTTGAAGCTAGCGGTTTTCCACTCGGAATCGTTCAAATTACCGCTCCACTTCGCCTAATATTTCTACAAGTTTTCGATAACTTGAAACAGCTTTTTCTCCTTTACCGAATTCCATAAGTATAATATGGAGCCTAGCGCAGGTGGTGTCTTGCGGGATGCATTTCAAATGAAATTTCTGCACAGAATAAATACATATCACCAACCAAAACATGATAAATAGAAGTATATTGCATGCTATAATAAACAAAAAGTTTAAACATAAATAAATTGAAATGGAAGGAACATAAACAGAGAGAATATTAAAACTCGACATTACTTATAGAAAAACCTGATAATATTTTGTATATATTATATACAAAATTACTCCAATAATAAAACCGCATTTTTTATTTATTTATACATTTTAAGTGCTCCGACTGTGGTCATTAAGACGGAGAACAATATTTTCAAATAAAGCAATTTTTTTTTTTAATTTGAACGCAAACATTTTAAAAACTACAGATTTTTGGTTATCTACTAGTTACTATCTTTTTATAACCTGAATAGAACAGAGAAATTCTTTCAGAATAACAGCCATCAACCCGAGTGTGATTCGAACCTACAATCCTTGGCTAAAATAAAAAGAATGGAGGGAGGGTGGAACCATGCTAAAACAGTGTTTCTGTGGACACATACTTGGTGGTTAGCGAACTTGATTATTTTTTGTAAATGTTGGAATGCAAACAGACAAATCGGCGCTAATGGCCAAGAATTTTGTCGATGCGCCGTATGAAAAAAAAAAAAAATAAATAAATACACGACCCGTTTACACTCATACATATATGCCCTGTGCAGTCCATTCTGCTAACTAACAATGAAGAAAGTATCGAAACGTTCGAGAATGGATTTTGAGACGGGAAAAATTAGGTTTCGTCAGTCAATTAATGTCTGAGCTCTGTATCGAGGATCCATCACTGTTTTCGATTTTTTAAAGAATGAAACGAGCAGAATAGGTCCTCTTACACCAAAGTAAGATACTAAATTCAGAAAGGCTATTAGTGTAACAGAATGAATAGCTCCAGCTTTACGATTTTTAGCACCTGGTGAGTAGGTATTTACTTACTTATTATGAAATTTTATTAATATGAACTATGTTTTGAAAATGTACACTTGATATATTCACAATTGCGTTGGTTTCTTTAATTTTTATTTTTATTTTTAATTTCCTCGGTAGTTGTACTGAATGCTTCGACTATTTCCCTTAAAGCATGATGTTTATTTTATTTTATCTCTATAAGTAATACGCTTAACGTCCCACAGCACTAGTTCTGTTGCAACTAGCAAATAATCAGTGTTTACATCTGTTGGTATAGAAGTGTCGACACTTATAGCTCGTGATAGAAATATATATATATATATATATATATATATATATATATATATATATATATATATATATATCAGACATAAATTGTTCCATGGTTTACATTAGTCAGAATTTCTCTCTGATATAAATATCCTGCAATAACTACCAGAGTGTAAACGCACCCTAAGAAAAGCATTACATTTTGCATAAACACAGCCAATAAAATGTAATTGGATTTGTTTGCAGTACTGAATAAAGCCTCAAGTAGAAACCGTTTAAAGCCACTGTAGTACGGGGAGTTGCGCAGCTGAACGCTGAGAGTTAAGGGGCGTTAATGAACACTCATGAAATAAACATTACTGGGGCGGAATGTACGAAGCGTGTCGGGGGGCAGGTCCCATGGGTTCCCACAGGCGCCCCCTTGCCTTTAGGATCAAATCGTCTGTAAGGGTACACAACCTATTAGCCCTGGGGTAGAGCTGGGGCTTTGTCTCACGTCCATATTGTACACGCCGTATCACTCCTGACAGTGTTACAATGCTCTTCAAAAAGTCTGCTCGACGCATGCCGAGGAGGGCGGAGGAGTAAAAAAAAAAAAAAATTCGTAGAATCAGCGGTCCACTTCTTCGATGACGTCCGTCCTGGGGACAATGGGGTGTATTCGAGAATACAGGAAGCCTCTAGACAGCCTTTCAATACAATGGTCTGTTTTTATCCGTATTTCAGGTGGAACAGAAGAACCTGTACTTCAGGTTAGAGCTTACGATTTCTAACGACCTTCGGGTGCGTTTACACCTGACGCCTGGTGTCTGATAGATATTCTCTTGAATGTTTAAAAACACAGAAATAGCTAGCCATTTATGTCATGGATATGTATACGACAGTTCTCGATTTGTTAAAATTTGCTATAAATGTACGGCCCGTTTACACACATACATTTGTGTAATGTTTCCTATATAATCATTGTTTACATCCGTCGGCACAGAAGTGTCGACAATATAGCAAGTAGCCAAGATATTTATCTCTGACATTCTTCTCTTTATAATCAGTGTTTACACCTGATGGTATACAAGTGTCGACACTTATAGCTTGTGATAGAAATATATATCTCAGATAAAAATGGTTCGCAGTTTACATTAGCCACAATTTCGGTCTGACATAAATATCCTGCAATAACTATGAGGTATAAATGCACCCTTATAAACGAATTAACTCGCTATGCTGTGAAGTGCGGTAGCGTATTTAGCTACGCACCGAGCGATGCACAAAAGGATATATATCCCGAACTGGCAGTTAATTTCTAATAGAAATTTTCTATAAATAATAAAGATTTAAAAATACAAATCAAGTCATAATAATATTATTTACCACAGGGCCGTCACATCTCCGAGCCGGGCCCAGGACCTGAACACGGGCCCCCTTTTCAGAGCCGGGCCCCCACTTCTCAGACTGAAAATTCTAGTACTTTACTATAGGAATTTGGACATTTTAAAATTATTTTCATCTTGCGTTTTGAGCGAAATGAGAATAAAAGCAGACAATCGGTGCAGCAAAGGTCACTTTCGGTACTTGTAGTTTTATTACGACTCCTAATGAAATATAATATTCTGGGACTGTACTTGTTTTGTCGTTTATGTACATTAAACAAATTTAGATCCAATTCAAACAAATATAGGCTACGCCCGTCTATATTTCTAAACCCCATTCTTTTTACAAGTTCATAACCTATAATTTTATTCCAATTAACGAGGCGACCCTGATTTACCATTATTACTAGTCATATATAGAAAACATATTAAGACCTTAAATTTTATGAGCACCAGGCTATGAGAATGATCAATACAATATTTCGGCGTTATTAACAAAATGTAAGTAGGCTTACTGCATTGTTGAGAAGTCAAGGAATCGTTGGAATTCAGGTAGGAGAAAAGAACGTCAGAACTTCAAGCAAAAATCTATATTGGATGTTTCGGCTGCAGCTGGCAGCCTTCTTCTATTAAATAAATATACATAATTACAAACAATAATAATGAAACAGTAAGAAACCTCCTAACATCATGAAAATGAATTAATAACCAATCTTTTTTTTTAAATGTACATTAGGTAAGAAAGGAGTTTTTATACTGAATGCAGTTGATAAGCTTACAATGGCTTTAAAGGATGACTTGTTATTGATATTGTCAAATTCGTTAATTCAATAATTTCGGATAATTCATAACTATTATTACTTAAAATTATATAAATTACAGTATTATGCCCGATGTAGGACAATTGAAGCCCGAAAAGTTGCATTAAATTGGATAAATAATTTGAAAGCTTCACTACCCACCCATCTTAGTAGAGGAGTTATTACAAAAGTAATAAGGTCACCTTTAAAAAAAGTAAAAAAAAAAAAGTTCACCTTTACGCCGCAAAAAGCATTTCACGCTACTGCCGACGCAATTGAGACAAATTCGATATCTGCTGAGTAAAATATCACTCGCTAAGATGAGCTAAACCAACATCCGCGTAGAGACATCAACTTATTCTTCTGTCGTCTAAATTAGAAAGTCGTATTTGTAATGAAGATTGGAATTCACATTATTTTCACGAGTAATTTTCGGATTAATGTTTATATTCTGCTAATGCCGCTTCGACGAAAAAACATTCGCACAACTATCGCTTAGGAGCAGCAATCATTTCTTTGTAGGACGCATGCCGACAAAATTGACGGCAATCAATGGAAGGGGAAAAAAGAGTGAAAATTGCGGATTCAATTCCCCCTGAAATGCCATATATTGACTGAAACACCAATAACTTTTATAAGTGGCTACTTATTTTATAACAACAGAAAGGGTCTGAAATCGTTGGAACGTAGAAAATGCATTACAATGTAACCATCAATAAATGTGGACCTTAAGAAGAAATAAGGAAGGTTTCCTTAACAATCTTATCCCTTGAGTCATTTGGAAAGCTTTGGATCTGGAGATTGCTTTTTATACTATTTATTTAAATTTTTAATGTCCATTATAATTAACTAAGAATTTTAGGACGGGTTCTATAGGCTACCACCCTTTTCTAGCCAGGATAGGGCTGATGTCTTTTCTTTTTTCCAAAGAGAAGCCAGCAACCCTAGTGGAAATCGAACCCACGACCCTTGGCATGGAGCGTTAAGTGCTCACGCCTTAACACTCTCGGCCACCGAGCCCCTTTTTTTTTCTTTTTTTTTTACTAATATTCTCCCAATATTAGTAGTCATATCGTCCCTACCATGTCAAACTATCGAATATGCAAAATCTCGTTTTTCAGATTCTAGACTTTGCTCTTGGATTGTGGACGATACGGCTTGTGGCAAATTGTCGCAACTCTAACCCCTTTAGAATAGCCTTTAATGCCTTAAATAAAGTATGAAATAAGACCATTTTTCAATATATTACTTCGTTAATGAATAGACTATGTTCGTTCTCTAGTTTGCACAGATTTGCATATTCGATAGTTTAACATGGTAGGGACGATATGTATATATTGGGAAGATATGAGTATAAAAAGCAATCTAAAGATAAACTGATTGGAAATAGATAAAATCACGCGAGTCTTCCATGACCCACGTGGTTCACCTATGTCAAAAAACATAAACTAAAAAAAAAAAGAAAAAAAAGAAGCTTCGTACAGATAAAGCCAATATTTTGTGACATATTTAAACAAAAGAAGAAGAAAAGTGTGATATTAACGTTATTTTACGTATCTTGTATTACTGACAGATTAATTTTACTACTTTTTTTTTTTTTTTCTTTTTTTTTTTTTTTTTTTTTTTTTTTTTTTTTTTTTTTTTACGGCGCATCTACATGTAGGTCATTAGCGCCGACATCCAGGGTGCAGCGAGGAATTTTACCAGCGAGCCGTGGGATGATAAAATTCCTGCCGGAGGTTGGGAATCGAACCCACCATCTCCCGCTTATGAATCCAAGGCGCTAGCCATTAGACCACGGGAGACCCCTAATTTTACTACTAAAATCAATTTAAGAAACAACAACGAAGTAATAAAAAAAATTAGAAAAAATTGAACCGTTCAAAGCAACACTTTCAACATTTGAAGCACTTATTTCTCCTCCTGAGATCGACATATCGAAAATTATTTTAGAACCGTATTTGTTGAAACTTTAGTAAGCTTTCGAACGGTTACTGTCTACGTACCACGATTTTCCAGCCGCTTTCGATATATTAAAGAATATATAACAAAACCTCACACTACTCATGCCTGTTAATAACATTTTTTTTTTTTTTTCTAAAACTTCCTTAATTTCAAAGGCTAACAAAATTTTAATATCTTAGTTTGTATGAATAATAAACACCCAGAAAAAGTTACAAATGAATCCATCGTTGCTTACTACGCAAGCAGAATTATGAAACTTTCCAATTTTACTTGCATCTATTAGTATCATAGCTTTGTAAAATTTAATAAATTTATCTTTAACTAATTCAAAGTTATGAGAGTCTAAAAATTGGCTCTAATAGTTCGTGTCATATACACATTGTGTGTGTAGGCCGTGCACCTAGACCCTCCACATTCCACTTTTATCTTTTATAAACCAGGAGGCTAATCTGTTCACAATTTGCAGATTTGCCTATTATGTAACTCGAGGCTTGTCTGTTAAACGTTTTTGGATTTGCATGTCATAAAGATGGATTTCAGTTCTTCTATTGAACCTGATACGTAACAAGACCCCTGTCAGGTCAACGTTTGCAGATATGCCTTGAGTCTTGCTTGTTCAAAATTTAGAAAACATACTCATTGACTCTCGCCTAAGCACATAAACAGACTAGCTAGTTATACAAATCGCATAGTGCATATTCAATAGGAACACGTTTACAATGCCATCTTCTTCATTCTAGTGCAATGCAGCCTATTTTAAGAGGCTGTATGACTCCAGAGAAAGAAAGCAGGTGATTCCAAGAGCCCTTGTAAGTGTTCAGACATAATGAGTTGTAGTTATAAGGCCATTTAGCAAGGGGTGACTTGGAAGCAACGTGTGTCACTAAGGCGCGTGAGAATCCACCGCATATGCCCGATCCTATTACCGGCTTTTCAGTGACCCCACCA
Organism: Gonocerus acuteangulatus; assembly: GCA_946811695.1. Lineage (NCBI taxonomy): Eukaryota > Metazoa > Arthropoda > Insecta > Hemiptera > Coreidae > Gonocerus > Gonocerus acuteangulatus. Next base: position 27,414,825 of record OX328130.1, read on the forward strand.
TCGATCATGCGCTATGTGACAGCTCTCCTCCCCATGACTCTATAATACCTCCCACACCCTCCGTACCAGCGGATTAACATTTCGCAGCTTTTGGATTTTTCATACGAACGATTTGCTTATATTATTTTATTCCCACATGCGGGGAGAGTACGTCCTCAGGAATAATGGATTTCGAACTTCCTAAGATATAAACATTAAAAACAGCATTATTGTTTCCGTAACTGTTTTTTTCCTTTTATTTTTTCGGTTGTTTGAAGCTCATGTCAATTAGCTTGGTGCTTTCTACGAGTTTCGAATTTTTCTAAGCATGCATGTTGAAGTAAAGACTTTATTGAGTGACCCCATCACTCAATCTCCCTCCTTCTCTCCCCCCCTCTCTCTCTCTCTCTCTCTCTCTCTCTCTCTCTCTCTCTCTCTCTCTCTCTCTCTCGGAAAGCTTAACTTAGGAAATTCTAACGTTCTGGTATTATGAAGAAAACCCCGCCGAACGAACCAAGAAAATATTAAGAGTAAACTTAACTTTTCATATAATATGAAAACGTTATCAAGATAAAAACAAAAAATAAATAAAGCAGTTAGGAAGGTTATAATTTAGTTAGCAATAGAAGAGAATGGAGAGATTGGTTAATATTCAAGTCACGAATACAAGGTTTCTGCACGCCACCTTCTGCTCGCTAAACTCAACTTTAATTATAATCATTCAAAGTCCGACTCACTGGAACTTCATCTTCTTAAAGGTAGGAAACCTACTTATGAGGTTGATCTCATGACGTAATCCGGAAGTGCCCTGGAGGAAATTTCACGTTTCAGAACCCTTAAATCGCGAAGATAAATTTTGTTCAAATTTTAACACACATACATATATATATATATATATATATATATATATATATATATATATGGAAAGGTGTTGTACCTCTGACCATATTGTACCTTTGACCACCGAGGCTGTGGCGGCACGTAGCAACGTTTTATACATTTTGGAGTAGTTAGTGTTTAGCTCCTTCACTAGAGGGCTTGTGTAACCTACTTTGGATTATTCAAGTCAATGAGGATCTTGCAAATAATACTTATCCATTTCTATCATATAAATGTAAGCTATTTATTGATAACGTTTTGCCTAATAATAATTTTTTGTTTTATGCTTTGCTGATGGAAATCATTTGACATAGTAGCTATTACAATAAGGAATATGGCGTAGCTTCCGAAAATGATTTATCTTAACCCTAAGATTTGTAGCATGCTTTTTAATTTGCACTACAATGGTGTTGTACCTCTGACCACGACTAGTTGTTGTTCCTTTGACCAGGTCAAAGGAACAACACTGCTGATTGTTTTTTTCATTATTTTACTTTTATGTTCTTCTGCTTTAACTTTTTAAAAATTAATTGTTCACAAATTGCTTCGCAGGTTGCTTTAATTGTTCACAAATAATTTAAAAAATAATAAATTAGATAAGTTCAAACAGACTTTATTAATGCTCAGTGTTGCAGTTCAAACCTAGCGCCCCTTATCGTTACACCTGAGGCCTCATCCAAAAGCGCAGGTAAGGAAAATGTCTGAATGGGGCCAGCCTAAAGGGAAACCTCGTATCCTGACCGATATTCCCGAAAAACAATTTATTGAAGGTGAAGAAAAAAAAAAAAAAAAAAAAAAAAAAAAAAAAAAAAAAAAAAAAAAAAAAAAAAAAAAAAAAAAGCACCACCCTAAACGTAAGACACCACTTACAAATAAACCCATTCCTGAAAAAGTGGTAAATAATAGTTCAGATTCTGATACTGATACCAACATTTCTTCAGGAGAAAGTGACGTTGATCTGTCTGATAAATGTCGTGAGTTATGTAGATGACCAGCAACAATTTGAAAAATATGACTTGGGAAAAATAAATTTTATTCTTTTTAGAAATAAAAGTAAAAATACTATTGGGGTCTCCCGTGGTCTAATGGTTAGCGCCTTGGATTCATAAGCGGGAGATGGTGGGTTCGATTCCCAACCTCCGGCAGGAATTTTCTCATCCCACGGCTCGCTGGAAAAATTCCTCGCTGCACCCTGGATGTCGGCGCTAATGACCTAGATGTAGATGCGCCGTAAAAAAAAAAAAAAAAAAAAAAAAAAAAAAAAAAAAAAAAAAAAAAAAAAAAAAAAAAAAAAAAACTATTACATATTTACTCGCAGAGATCTGGTGTATTAAATGTCCAATGTTTAAGATCCAATATTTGAAAAAACAAACTTTAAGTGACAAGTTTACGAGAAAGGATGAAAATTTGTATGATATTGATGTTGAAGACATTGTGGCTAAACTCCCATACCCTACTGTTGCTTGTGGATCTGCTTGACAGGATAAACGTTTATAATTTGGAGAGTTTTTTTCAGCATGTAAAGCTAGATAACATAATATCAATAATAGCTTTTTTATTATGCTTATATCCTTGTCCTGCATAAATTAAATTTACAATTATTTACAATGTTAAAGAATACATTTTTTTTCTACATTGCTGTGATGTTTTTACGTGGTCTGAGGTACAACACCTCACAGTAAGATTATTTTTTTTAAAAATTAATAAAAAATATCAAATGTAAAGCTACAACCTTGAAAATTAAATATGATAAACAATAGAATAATAATTACAATAAAAAAAAATAATTTAGCCTTAATATTCAAACTAAGAAAAATTAAATTTTGCAAAGTGGTCAAAGGTACAACACCTTCCCCTATATATATATATATATATATATATATATATATATATATATATATATATATATATATATATGTACTAACCGTATTTCATAAATGTTGACTTATACTGCTGTAGACAAGATATATCAGGTCAAGATATATTATATCAATCAAATATAAATGAACAGAATTCTATAAGATCTTTGATTTCCGTGAATGTCCCAATTCTCGTAAGCAATTCTGAATTTCGTCATCAATTCGGCGTCGTGATTTCGCTATAGGGAGGGAAGAAACACGTAAAGAAAAATATACATCAATCATCATTAGTCGCTGGCAATGTGTACCTATAAGAGGATGAAACCCCCATCATGCCTATAAAGAAAGCCACCCCCCCCCCCCAAAAGACTATAGTGCACCTGGCTGTACCGTCCCCGTAACACATCGTCACAATGTCCTAAAGCTATCAAGTGGCTCAGCGCAAGCCACATCTCCTACAGACAGCGTGGCGGCACCTGGCCACGGGCCGTTCTATAGAAAGGCGTATTGCCACTACTACAGGAAGCATTGATCTACAGGTATACCAACTGTGGGCACTTGTAGTCCACTTAGCTACAATGCTCTTCAATTGGCAGCATTGTCTTTACGTCGGACTACCAAAGGAGGTGTGTCTTTGTATGCTAGTCTCGCTAAACGACTGTTGGGCATCCTCCATTTGTCAGGTGTGGATGCGATCCAGAGAGCCATCGATCTCCGCGCAGCGGAACTCTAAGATGTGGGTCCCAAATTTTTGCTGAAAGGGGACAAAAAAGTTTAAAAGTGCTAAACTCCGATTGTTCGGTATTATGATTACGTTACGTTGTCAGTCTGCGACTACCTCTTAGGTAAAAATGAATTGCATTATCTACATCCACATTTTGCACACCTTCAGCTAGAACTTCACCAGCTAAGCTGCACTTCATGTGAAAAAAAAAAAACGGTGAAGATACCTGAGTCGAATAATTTATGAAGCTTTTCAATATCATTTTATTATACAATAAAAAAAAATGAGAAAAAACAATTATAAGCTACTGTGAAGTAAAATAATGCGTTCACTTGGCTAAGTAAATAAGTTCATTTTTACTTTTTTACGGGCATCGACATCTTGGTCATTGGCGCCGACATCCTGGTGCAACGAGAGATTTTCTCAACGAGCCGTGAGATAAGAAAATTTCTGCCGGAGGTGGGAATCGAACCTTCCATCTCCCGCATGAGAATCTAAGGAGATAGCTATTAGTCGACAAGGAGACTCATTATTTATTTATTATATATATATGTAAATATTAATTATCATGAATGCTGTTGGTGGGTTCAACACTAATCAATATTGAAAAGAGCAAATCACACATTAGCGGGCACTAAAACAATAAATAAATAAATATTATACATTCCACTAATGAACACCGATATTTCAGTGTTGAAATAACCTTCAGAAATTCAGAAAATACAATCTCTATACCATGATTTAAACCCAGAAAAAAGTGAAAATTAAAAAGAAAGTCCGTCTTGGAGGAACTGCGTCATCTTAGCAGTCTTAGCTATCTCTGGTAGACATCTCTTGCCGGATTACGTCATAAAGTCGACTCCATAAATGGGTTTACTTCCTATGGAGGGATGGAGGAAACCCGCTATATAAATGTGTTTTACTCAAATGCCTACTCAAATATCCAGCCCAACTTCGCTTGATGTCATAACATAGTCGGCAGTCCACGGTGAAGACAGTTTTACATGAAGAAGATCAGGAGAAGAGGATATCCTGATGTAATAAGCGGTTCGTTATCCGCAGACAATCCTGCGTAGGAAGCTGCATGATAAGCAAGGTTACTTTTTCATCGGATAAAACGATGTCATCACCGCGTTTATCATCGCGACTGATAACATTTAATGGCAGGCATAACGCTTATAAAGAAACAAAAATAGAAGGGTGTATTATAATAACCCAATATAATATTGGATGCTTTTATAAATAAGAAATAAAAAGAGTTTGTTGATATATCTTAAATGATCTCCTGCGTAGGAATAGACAAGATTCTAATAACATATGTTCCTGCATAATTTATCCAAATCAGATGGTTACACTAAATTGCATAAGCATAGAAAGTATAAATTCAAATAAGAGAATCACTCAAGAGCTGCATAAGCTATGCTCGTTCTTCAGCAAATATCACAAAAATAAACAGTTATTATTCATATAATGTCTAAGTTATATACTTTTATTGTGAAAAGAAGTAAACAAATTTGGAAAGAATACTTTTAGTAAAATAAAAATCAAATGAATTGTATTTAACCTTTTTAAGTGGTATCTCATATTCGTAAAACAAAGAATGGTTTATTTTTCGTAATTAATAAAATCTGGACTTATTTGGCTATCATAAAGTTATTATCCACAGATAATTAACGTTTTATATTTCTCTTAAAAAAAATGATTGTTTCAATGACCATATTTTTTTGTATTCCATTAATCTACATCAAATAAGTGCGTAAGTAGAGTCTACATACCCCTAATTGGACGCCTTTAAACGGAAAGGAACCAAGTGCCATCTGTTCATTCTTCAGAGAATTGGGTTTTAAGTTTTTTGTGGGTCTAAAATTCCTTTATTGACTGAAATGTTTCATTCCTTTTCTCTCATTAAAATAAACTGTTGTTATGGTAATGGGGTTTTATTTTTACAGTTCGACAATGCTCCCCTCACTGTGGAACACATTCTCACGGACTTCCACCAATTTACGGAGGAGAGGAAAAAGTGGAAACTGCAGAGACATCTATCATAATTATTGGGAGAAGACTCAAGAAGATTAAACAGCATTTTAGAATTTTTGAAAGAAATCAACATGTACAAACCGCAATGTATATAGTCACCGCTAATGACTTTTGTAGAAGCGGTGTAAAACCATAAAATAAATAAATACATTTTTATATTTATTGATAATAATGGTGCTTGATTCCTTTCTGTTTATTACAGCATACTGGATACACCATTTCACTTTTCTTTTTTTTTGGTATTTTTTCTTGCTTTCATGACAATATTATATTTCAACCAGTTTTTTTATTACTATATAAATTCTCTAATTCTCTACAATATAGCACCAAAAACCCAATTTCGTTAAAAATGGCGCTTGGTTAATTTCTGTTTAAAGGCGTCCAATTGTTGTATCCACAAAATCAGAATAAACTAAATTAAATACTGATTAATTCCACTGCAAAAATACACTCGGTAACGATGTCTAAATTAGACTGAGCAGCTTTTCGCATATTTACCCCCCCCCCCCCCCTGCAAGTGCCCTTTACTTTCGAGGAACCGAAGATAATTAGATAATGCTGCGAATTCGCCTAATCTAAAGTATCTCTAGTAATATAATCACGTTAGTTTTATGATCTGTTTACTTGAGTTTTGTCCGTCTAGTTATGGGAATCGGTCCACTGTGTGTCGGATTGTATTGACATTTTATAATCATTCGAATGCCTACTATATATTCTACAAAACAGATTCGGAAGTATATTTCAACAAGAACATCGCAGATGAAGAAAATGTTCCTAAAATTTTCAGAAGTGTCGTTCCATTAAATGGAAACCATTTACCCTCCAAGAATTAACTCAAACTCTATCTTCACTAAAACCAACCTCTCCAGGACAAGACAAAATACAGTACGACATGATTAAAAAACTACCCAGCGAGTGCCTATGTCTTCTTCTCTCAAGTTTTAATCACTTCTATGAGAACTGTACCTATCCTCTAATGTGGAACAAAGGTTGAAACCAGGAAAAGATAAAAGATTTCCCTCAAGTTATAGACCAATTTCACTCTCTAGCTGCCTTAGCAAAGTATTCGAGCGGATGGTGAACAAGAGATTTCTTTGGTATCTGGAAAAGAAAAACTTACTATCTGGCTTCCAGTGTGGTTTTCGACCAGGCCATTCAACGATGCACCATATAGCTCGGCTTGAAACGGACATATTAAATACATTTGTAAAAAAATAATATATGCTGACAGTGTCTTTAGACATAGAAAAGGCATTTGATACCGTATGGAGAAGATTAATTATTGATCAATTACACAAATGGAACATCCAAGGAAGTGTGTTATGCTTCTTGGTAAACTATCTCTCCAATCGCACATTTAGAGTGAGGATAGGTACAGAGTTATCAGATGTCTTCATTCAGTCGAACGGAGTTCCTCGAGGAGGTGTTCTGAGTCCTACACTATTCGCTATAGCCTTGAATTCGATTACTGACTATATCCCACAAAATGTGTCATACTGCTTGTATGCCGATGATCTACTTATCTATACGACATCACACTCTTACCAATTACCCCAGGAAAACATACAAACCGCAATTCATAACCTAGAAAATTGGTGTAACCTTACTGGATTTAAAATGCCTGTTGAAAAATCAAAGGCAATTTTATTTACAAGAAAAAGAACTCGACCAATACCACAAATTACACTTTACTCTACCGACATAAACAGTACAGAAACAATCAAATTTTTAGGACTGACTTTTGATTCACGACTTACATGGTTACCCCATCTAAAAGAGCTTCTGATTAGATGCAAAAAGTCTCTGAATCTACTCAGAATCCTCTCAATCACAAAATGGGGTGCCGACAGATCAGTAATGCTTACATTTTATCGTGCCTATACCAGGTCATTACTGGACTACGGATGTATAGCTTACTCATCTGCCAGTAAGACTAGACTAAAAATTGTAGACACCATTCACAATACAGGAATCAGGCTTGCAACTGGTGCTTTCAGATCAAGTCCAGCTTTGAGCCTTTACGTCGAATCGGGTGAAATGCCTTTGGAGTATAGACGTCCAATTATTGGTCTAAAATTTATTCATCACTCAAGATTCCTAAATACATATTGTACATCTAGTTACACTACCAACACTTGCACACACTTATACAGGCAAAGGAAAAGAGCACCGAAACCCTTACTAATACGCCTCATGGAAATTGAAGACAATACACTAGAAACACCTATTTACACTTACAAAGATACGGCTTTTCCCCCTTGGAGAATAAGGAATTTATGTGTAAATCTAACATTATCAAATATAAAGAAAAATGAGCCTCTAGCCTCAACTATGCACAGTAAAATGTTTACAGCATTGAAATCCGAGAACCCACACGCCCTAAAGATATTTACTGACGGCTCGAAAACAAGTTTCGGTACAGGTTCAGCTGCAATTGTTGGCCAAGATTTCTATCAAGAAAAACTGCCACAAAATGCAAGTGTATACAGAGCTGAACTACAGGCCATTCTGTTAGGTATCAGCAGAATACAGACTACTGATTATAAGCAGGTAATGTTATTTACTGATTCGCTCAGTTCCTTATTCTCTCTTAACAACATATACACAACACACCCCATTGTCAAACAAATATTAGATCTTATACACCGGTTACAGGAAAACAATATACAAATTAAAATGATATGGTTAGGATGATATGGACATGAAAATATTTCTGAAAGCACTAACGTAGACGAACTAGCAAAATTAGCGACACGAAGAGATACAAATGACATTGATCTCTTGACATTACAAGATATTAAAAGACTTACACACACTAAAACTTTAAACAACTGGCAGCAATATTGGCAACTTACACGAGACAACAAACTCAGAGAAATTGAACATACAGTTCAAGCTTGGTCATCAAGCTCACGGGATGTGAGACGAGAAGAAGTAGTCTTATGTCGTTTAAGAATCGGACATACTTTACTCACACGCTCGTTTTTAATGACTAAAACTGAAGAACCTACTTACAGACAGTGTAACTTACCTCTAACAGTTAAACATACAGTTCAAGCTTGGTCGCCAAGCTCACGGGATGTGAGACGAGAAGAAGTAGTCTTATGTCGTTTAAGAATCGGACATACTTTACTCACACGCTCGTTTTTAATGACTAATACTGAAGAACCTACTTACAGACAGTGTAACTTACCTCTAACAGTTAAACATACAGTTCAAGCTTGGTCGCCAAGCTCACGGGATGTGAGACGAGAAGAAGTAGTCTTATGTCGTTTAAGAATCGGACATACTTTACTCACACGCTCGTTTTTAATGACTAATACTGAAGAACCTACTTACAGACAGTGTAACTTACCTCTAACAGTTAAACATACAGTTCAAGCTTGGTCATCAAGAATCTAACTTACCTCTAACAGTTAAACACATATTGACAGAATGTAGAAGACGTGATTACTTACAAATACCGCACGACATGACTGAACTTTTGAAAGAGGGTAGCCAATCGATAAATACTATTTTTCAACATCTAAAACACACATAGCTATACAGCAAGATTTAGTTTTAGACTCTAAAGCTACTTCCGATATCAGGTAGCATTGGTGAAAAGATAATTTTCATTATAATTATTTGTTATTTTAAATTAATTTTATTTTCACTTAATCGTGATTTATATGCGTGAGTTTATGAATACGTATGTATGTACATGTGTTTAATATGAGTTACACATAGTGTATATAAAGCAATGTATATGCATGTGTTGTGCACTTGCATATACATCTGTAATGTGTTTAGTAATGTTTTAATATATATACATGTATGTAATATATATATATATATATATTATATATATAATATATATATAATATATATATATTATATATATATATATATATATATATATATATATATATTATAGTGTGCATACTTATAACTGTTATATTAGTTTGTAAAATACTTTTATTGTAAATTAATGTTTATTCTTTATATGAAATATCAATAAGAAATTGTAACAACTGTTTAATTATAAGAACACATTTGTAATTATCGAGCGAATCATCTGCGTTATGAGAGTCTTGATAATAAATAAATAAATAAACCATTAAATGGAAAAGTATAAGGATTTTCAGAAGCCAAGGAATGTTTGGGATTCTGCTAAGTGAAAACGTAAGATTTACAGGGAAATTAATATTTGGAAAGTTTCGGCATGATCTTTGGCCGCCTTTTTCAGCAATAATAACGTTTGACAAGGATTTGAAATAATTGTCTGTCTCTCATTATTCGTAATGACTATTATTTTTCTAAATTACTCTAGACATAAGCGTTAGAATGAAATGCGCTAAAAAGTGCCAGTTCCTATGAATAGGAATTTTTTTTTTGGTCTTATTATTTTTCAAGACATTATATTGTAATAGAATGTAGTGTGGTTTAAAAACACATAGCATATCCATTTCCCACCGGAATCACAATGGCAAACTGCGGAAATCGAAGTACTGTGGGAGTCGCCAGCCCATTTCTCATCTTGGCACGCCATAAAATAAAACACTCATACAATGATATTTTGTTCTCACAATGGAAGGGCATAAAGCATACGGTACGTTTCAGACTCCGAGGGGTGACTCGTTTCCCAGTCATGGGGTTGACGGTGAACGGGTAGCAGTGAATGCTCCGCTAATTGGCGATGTCGGAAGTAGCGAGTACTCGCCACAAGTAGCAATCACTGGCACGTGTACTGCAATGTGACACCGGTACTCACGTGATATTGGCTCGTGTCGGCTCACAAGAAGAATCTGATTAGCCTGCACGGGTAAAGAGAGTTGCCTATTATGTACACTAGAGGCAATCTAAATCTTAATGATTTTCGGATTATTACTGTTTCTTCAGGTTAACTGATTCTAATTTGAAATGGGTAAAACGGTGGTTAAGGAACGCCGGACGTGGCCAGTACTTCGATAGGCATTATTAAAAGATGGAAACCTATAGATTGCCCGGCGCAAATAGCTTTGATGTTGATACGCCATAAGAAAAAAAGACCAACCCTTCCGTTTTCCGGGGAGTGGATTTAGCTGATTGATGAACTGGGCCGTTTGAATCATACAAAACATTTTGTGTGCAATCAGATCACTTTTAAATGTGTAATAGCGCGGCAGGCATATAAATATATGTATATAAGAAAACCAAACAAGGTTGTAAGGATTATTACAACATTTTAGCGCGTTTCCTACATCACGTAAATACGAACATTGTTCTGGTTAAAAAATATTTCCACAACGAATACCGAGTTTCGTAGCAATACAACAATAATTGCGGCCGGTATGGGCGAATAACTACTTTGGGTCCGGAGTAACCCCCCCCCCCCAAATGAACCAATTTTGCTGGTTAACGTCGTTCAATCATTTGCTAAGGAGAATACTACAAACCAAGTTTCTTGAAGAAAAAACATAAAACTCTGGTGTGTATCGTGTAAACTATAGTTCTTCAAATGTTCGACGTGATTTTTTACATTGACATAACTTTGTTATTTATGAACCGATTGACATGAAACTAACAATAAATGTTAAGTGAAACTTACCACAAAATATTAGTGAAAACCCCAACTAAATCGGAAAAGCCGTTTCTGAGATTAGCGCGCGCAGACAAACAGATTAACAGACAAAAATTCTAAAAATCAGTGTTTAGGGTACTCCGTAGATAAAGGCCCCAATAGTATTTTTCCCATATATCTTCCATGTACAGACAGTGATCCGTTAGAATTTTATTATATGTATAGATTGGCATAGGGTTTTTATATTATACGATATATAAATGATGGAATAAGAGGGTTTATTGTGAAGTTAACACTTACTTTATTTTTCTTCTAGTATTTAAAAATGGCCTGAAGGCCGAAACGTTATGTGAAATCCGGTTGGAATAATTAAATCAAATATTTATGGTCTGAGGTGATGATCATAATAAGGCGTTTTAAATTAATTGTTATTATCGTAAAATAAACGTATATTGATATCATTTACTACCAATATAGGATACATTTTGGGTATATACTCCCCTGAAGAAGAGATATTTGTAGATGAGAGGTATTAGATGAGCCTGGAAGGACGGAGAGGAAAGAGGGAGAGAGGGAGGGAGGGAGAGAGGGAGGGAGGGAGAGAGGGATGAAGGGAAGACAGCCTTATCTCTCTGCTTCCCTCCCTGATAGAGATATATCACCCTTATCTATAATTGCCTCCAACATTGATATTTGGGAGCCCACGTCTTGGGGGGGGGGCTGCCTCCTTCCAACCATCCGCTAAGGTTTTTCTTTATATTTATACAGCGAGGGGATATCAAAAATAGTTTATACACGCTTCCCCACCCCCACCGCTTAAATCTCCCGGCTCCTGAAGAAGAACGGATGAAAGTATGCAACTCCAAAGTCAGAAGAACTCCGAAAAATATACATAATTGTGCAGACTATTTCAAAAAGAAAGGTTAATATTCATGAAGTCGGTTATGTTAAAAGGAGAAAACTGGCCGGTTTCTAGGAGGGAGGTTCTTAAAAAATACTTCGATGAATTCAACACATTTATTAATATTATTTTAATTTTGCGATGGACGACATCGTTAGAGAATGGAATCGATTTACTCTTTTGCTCTTAATTTCTGCTCACAGTGATATTTGTAATACAGTAAAATATTAATAAAACAAATGTCTAAACAAAATAAATAAATTAAAGATAACAAAACAGTGATACTGACATAAAATGGTGGCAACCTGTAAATAGACCGGTACGAATAGCCCATATAATAGCCATAAAAAGAAAACAAAAACCTTGGAACAAGATTAAATCAATGTTCTTAAAATCAATTTGAAAAAATGACATGCAAGGAATAGAATGGGATTTTTTTTTTTTTTTTTTTTTTTTACCCAGTCATCTTTGTAACCCACGTACAAAAATTATTGTACTAATTTCAGAGATCGGACACATTCAGATATCTGACGTTTTTTTAAATTTCCCTCTTTTAGAACAGCCCCGCCAGTGATTTTATATAGTTACTTTTAATAGGTGACAAATTTGATTAGAAATATATGTTATTAAAAGATTCATTTCTATCAATATTTACAACAAAAAAAAAATCCTAAGATAGGTTAACTTTCTGGAGACCAGTAGGTATACCTTGATGTCTGAAATGATTTTTCTTCTAAAGAGATCCTCCCCACTGTTGCGCTGCCTCCACAGGAAGTCACACAAATGAGAATGATAAATGTATATTATTATAATAACATATCGCACTAGTATTTCTAAAGCGACAAAACTCAAAAATCGGTTTTATTCACTCGGTGAAAGACGTGGTAAATATATTTTTATCAACCATCAAAACTGTGTGACCTAGCTTCAGAGCTTGTACACAAGAGGGCGCAAGAGTGACATATTTTCAGTTGAATTTTATTTTATTACTAGCTGTTACCCAGTGTGCCATGCTACACCTACTTTCTGTCGATGACTCCTCTCCGTATGAAGATCTACCTGTATCCCAGTTACGTCAAAATCGGTCAAACGGTGTGGATTTGTTTATATCTGTCTAGTAATTCGTAAGACAGCCAACAGAGGTCAGCACCACAGCAACATAAAACAGCCACAGAGGCCGCAGCACAGAATGCGAGTAGATAGCTCTTATTAAAGAAAGACCAGCGCTCCTTAGTTAGACAGTGACTGTTGATATAAAATTGAAATAAACTGCATTTCATGATTATATAATGATGTAAAGTCATCAATGAGTTCGAGTTATTCTAATTATCAAGAACGTCAACAAATAAATCTGAGATATTATTCAAAATGGCTGTCGATTCAAAATGGCCGTCAGATCTGAATGGTTCAGTGTTGCCAATTTTTCTTGAACAAAACTTTTGACCAAATTTTTGAAACTGACTATTTTCAGCTAGCCTAGGGGATTTCCCCCCTACCTGTGAGCACAGTTTAGTCAAAATCGGTCAAACGGTGCAGCTTTGTATATGGAACAAACAGACAGACACATGATTTTTATATATATATAGATTTTTTTAGAAATACTCGTGCGATATGTTGGATTGGATTGTGTGGGTACCTAGCAACAGTAACAGCTGTAGAAAACCACTGGCGGGACCCTTCTAAAAAACTCCCTTTAGCCAACTAAAGCGCTATTACTCCCCCAAAAAATAATACTTTTTCTGAAATAATCTATCTGATTTATCTTTTTACACATTTTTACTAATTAAATCAAAATTTATAGAATTTTTGTATTTAGCAGACGAAACAGTACATGTAAATAGATAAAACAGATAACACGTGGCAAACCAATAATTTTATTCATCAAGATCAAAATCCCTTGCTTTTTAAATTTTATGAAGCTGTTCATATTTCAATTATCAGTGCAAGTGAAAAATAAAATAACATTTTTTTGAGGACTCAAGATGGACAACTGGATCTTCGTGAACCCATGGCACTACTTAAGGATGTCTTGTGCTTTGGTGGCTATCTCTCAGCTCATGATTTCATCCAGTCTTGTCATCTTCGGTGTCAAACAGATAGACACCCTCACCTGGAATCAGATCTCTTGGGGTTTGTTGGACTTTCTACTTGCACTCTGCATCGGCCTGGCGGTCGCCTATGGCGTTGTGCTCCTTTCTTCTGTCGTACTCAAGGCTGCGGTGAGCTGTCTGGAGCTCCAGCTCTTCGTCTATGTGGTGAGCAGCGATCAGCATTTCGGCGTCGTTCTGAACGGAGCTGTCACCATAGGAGAGGTGATCTTCCCTGCTTTGGCGGCGCCTTCCTTTCTGCTCACTGTCATCTACATCAGCTGGTGCATTCTCACCGTCAACTGCTTTTGGATGGTCGTAAACTTTTCACAAGATCAAACCGCAATTGCGCCGTAAATATATTTGAATCTTGTACAGCTGCTTTTATTTATTTACATTTTAACGTCCATTTATTATTAACTACGAATTTTAGGACGGGTTATCTATAGGTTACCACCCTTTTCTAGCCAGGATAGGGGTGATGCCTTTTCTTTTTTCGAAAGAAAAGCCGCCACTCCTAGTGGGAATCGAACCCACGACCTTTGAGCTCACGCCTTAGCTGCTTTTAAATACTCTTATCTTTCTTTAGACAATTTTTATCGATCACATGGTATCGAGTTTACAGTACAACACAATAAGTAAAAAAAATTGCTATTCGTCTCTTTAAATGCTATTATCCATTTATAATTGACTGAGAATTTTAAAACGTGTTTTCTAGACACAATAGGGGTAGTAACTTTTCTTCTTTTTTTTTGTACAAAGAAAAGCTCCCACCGTTAGTGGGAATCGTGTTTAATTCTTTAATATAATTTAATGAGTTTTAATAATCATTATTAATTTAAATTTTAACGTCCATTATTATTAACTAAGAATTTTACGGGTTATCCTATAGGTTACCAGCCTTTTAGAGCCAGGAAAGGGGTGATGCCTTTTCTTTTTTCTAAAGAAAAGCCACCACCCCTAGTGGGATTGACCTTTGGCACGGAGTATTATGTGCTCACGCCTTAACACACAAGGTAACCGGGCCTCCCGAGTTTTAATACGATTTCAAATAAAATCAATGGAGGCCTTGTGGTCAGACACTCCTTGCCTAAGGTCGTGGGTTCGATTCCCACGAAAGTTGGAGGCTATTTATTTTGGTATACAATTTTCTCAAATAAAAACCTGATGGCCAAGGGTGTAAAGGCGTCATCATTCAGCGTCTAGGGTTATAGGTTCAATTTTCATCAGTAGTGGTGGGATTTTTTCAAACAAAGGAAAAACTTTACCTCTCTCTAGAAAGAGAAGGATGGTAAACTGTAGATAACTCGCACCAATAATGTGTTATTAATAAAGTTGGAGACCCGGTTTGCTCTAGGAAAACATTCTTACCAATAAGTTTCTCATTTTCCTGTCTTTTTTTACTAAGATACTAATTTTACTGATAAATGCAATTTAAAACAAAAATCGGCCAATTAAAAAGAGAGTTAATAAAATACAAAAACCCGTTCAGAAGTTTTAAGCACTTATTTCTCCGATTTACATCGCCCTATCGAAAATTTCTTTAGAACCTTTTTTGAAGAAAATTTAGTAAACGTTCCAGTAATCACGATTTCCGAACAGTTTTCGAGATATTTACGAAAACATACGACCATCCCAAAACTCATGTCTATTAATACAATATATTTTTCCCAATACTTCTTTAACTCCAAATGTAACCAGAATTTAAATGCCTTAGTTTAGATGAATGTCAAACGTCTGAAGGAGGCCCGGTGGCCGTGAGCGTTAAGGCGTGAACACTTAACACTCCGTGCCAAAGGGTCGTGGGTTCGATTCCCACAAGGGGTGGTGGCTTTTCTTTAGAAAAAAAGAAAAGGCATCAGCCCTGTCCTGGCTAGAAAAGTGGTGGTAACCTATAGATAACCCGTCCTGAAATTCGTAGTTAATAATAAATGGACGTTAAAATTTAATAAATAAACAAACTTCTGAAGCAATTTTCATCTGAATCAGTCGTTTCTGAATACCCGAACCAAAAATTAGTTGGAAAAACTTGTTGTATCAATGTTCCTTGTAAACGGTTATAGATATACCGCTTTGAAACTGGTTCCATGCAACATGTAGAAAATATATCAATTCAATTCCACGATTTTAAGTACTCAAACTGAAAATTACTTACAAAAAACACGCTTTCCGTTTTTCTCAAAAACAGCAACAGATATCGCCTTAAAAATGGTTTCATTCATTTTTCTTCGTCTAGGAAGCTATACCTGCAAGCATATCAGGTGGGCTGATTCTGCTGGATAACGAACTTGACCTTTCAAATCAGACGAAAGATTTTATATCAAATTTCACAATCTACGAGTAGAGATTACATTAAAATAATTCTTAACATGAACAAACGGATAATATTTAATCGAACTGTATTTTTACTTCTAAGTACTATCATGAAACCTTATTGTTTATTTCAAAGCTACTCTTCCCGTCGTCCGATCAACGTTTACTCCCTACGGCAAGACAGGAAAGCGGGTAAAATGTGACTACGCCAGTGGTTTGGGATCAGCAGTAGGGCTATCCAGATAGTATCTGAAGGACATAAAGCAGAGCTGAGGTTCTCCAAAGGAAATTGCTCTCTTGGTCGTTGGGGTGGGTCAATCCCAAATCATCGTAAACCCTGATTCTCGTAAACACTAGTCAGCACGATTTCAGTTGTGAGGCAGTTATAAATGGAATATATTACATGCTGACAACTCTGTGAAATGTTCACAACCTTAAAATTAGTTGTTTTTTTTTAAATATGTCTCTCTCTTTATCTTTATGTGTTTGTGTGAGCGCGTATACAGGGTGTATATACTCAAGGAGGTGAAACTAGACAAAAATTATTGTTCAACACCACCAATCACACATTTCTATCTCACTCCGTTCCAGACATATGCCGTTCTAACGCTTCTTTAGAAGAAAAAAAAACGTGTTCTTTGTAGTACAAATCCAAATTTCTCTGATTGAACACATTCTTTTTCAACAAACCACTACATTTGTGAAATTAGCATTAAATTTGCTTTAAGGCTAATGCACATCCAATGTCCAAAAGTATCTCCTTCAAACTACAATATCAATTCAAGAAGTAGAAATGAATAAAAGCTTCTGGTTAGTGACAGCTTTTCGAAAATCACTACTCTTTCAAAAAAAAAAAAAAATAATAATAATAATAAAAATCCTGCAGACTGCCGAATCTCACAAAGGTTTCAGAATTTCACCAGCTTTCCAACGATATACTCAGAACTGAGATTATCTCTGAATTTCATAATGCAATTGAAATTCTAGAGTGAAAAAACATCGCTTCTATATTATGTACTCATTGGAGTGATTCGGACAATCTTAATATTTTGTCCTTTATGGTACGAAATCAAAAATTCCGAAACTTCGAACACAGTTTTTTTTTTTTATTTTGGGCCTAATCTTACTATGTATAAGCTTTCCATACGTCCCGGTATTTTGCTGTTGTCCCGGTGTCTCGCCCGGTTTTATGAATGTCCCGGACGCGGCTGTAAGATGTAAAAAGTAATGAATTTATGTTTTTAAAAATCTTTTACTTTCTACAATCAACATTTTTGACAACCTGACACAGTGTCAAAGAAATGAGAAGTATTCTAACTGTAATCTGTGAGCAAACGTTGGAACTTCTTGCACAGCGCCGCCAGCGGCCAGCCCATTGTGTAAACTAAGTAGCTAAAATTTTTCTTTTATTTTTAAAAAGTGGGTTGACGAACAATTTAGAGTTCCAGATTCTCCACTATCGTCACTTCAAAAAAGGCTTAAAACGCCATTTTGCTTCTAATGTGTATCCGGTTTATTCCATCCCCTCCTGTATGCCCATCCCACATTGATGTGTTCCGGTTTCACTCGCCAAAAATATGGCAAACCTAACTATGTACTACTGATATCTGAGGAATATATATATATATATATATATATATATATATATATATATATATATATATATATATTTTAATTCTTAGTCTAAACCAAACGTAGCCAAAATTGCATTTATCTCAGTTTAAATGAATGCCAAGCGTGTGATATAATTTGAACTCAAATATCAAAAAAATTGTTTTGGCAAATTTCATTAAATGTGGGTCATTCTTATAGAAGCCGAATTTCATGTTACCATGGGCGTATATAAGCCCCCTCCCCCAGAAAAGTTTGATTTAATCGGTAAAAATGTGTCAGAAAAATAAATTAAATAACATCACTTAGTTCAGAAAAAATATATTTTTTTGGGGTGTAATAGCGTTTTAGTTGGATAACTTTTCCAATTTCTAGCTTGTCAGTACTTCAAACTAAAATGTTACCAGCCCCCCCGAAATTATTTTCTATATACGCCCATGAATCTTACATTAAATCAATGTTGATCTATTCTACGGCCGTCTGAAATTACATTTGGAATCCATTAAAAGCAAAATAATCAAAGGTACATACTAAAAACCATTTTCCGTGCTACAACATTAGAAGACATATTTTTTTTTAGCACAATCGGGTTTACATCTCAAGAAGTTCACACCCTAATAGCTCATTTTACCTTAATAACATATGATCTGTTTGGAGCGATAAGGAGGGTAATTAGGAACAAACAATTAAAAAATTTATTAGGATTTATTAGTAACTAAAATAACAGAAAATAAATTGATTTTTACGGAATCTACTACAAATATCGTTCTGATGAAAACATTTTTGATTCGGACGGTCCTGAGTCCCGAGGGAGGGAAAAAGGGACGGCTGACAGGATATTTCCGAAAGCAGGACATATCTGGAACGTCACGGGTTCCGCTTTGGAGAGCTGGAAAAAGAAACAGGATACTGTTTCCCTCTCTCTCTCTTTCCGCCAACGGCTCTTCCTTTTGTTCGCCGATGCACTTTCAGGTTTTCAGTGCATTCGAGGAAAACCTTGCCCGGAAATGCATCAATGCTATGACTCTCCCATCGAGGATGGAAGGAAATGAAGTTTTGTTTGTGTTTTTTCTTCTTGTTGTCATGAGGAGTGTATCGTATCATTTCAACGGAATGGTGCACGCAAAATGTAGAAAAAGTTTAATCGAGCTCTGTTCATTTTTGATTTCAAAACATCAGAATGTTATCATGCACTTCACTAAGCAGTCCATAAAGGTCTAAAAAGAATTACTGATTTCTGCTACATGGGCGTATATAAGGGGGGGGCTGAGGGGCTGCAGCCTCCCTCACCAAAATTTTGATTTAATTGCTAAAAATTACATAAAACCCTCAAAAATAAATCATTAAATTTTAACACCTATTCATAATTAACTACGAATTTTAGGACGGGTTATCTATAGGTTACCATCCTTTTCTAGCCAGGATAGGGCTAATGGCTTTTCTTTTTTCTAAAGAAAAAGAAAAGAAAATTAAATAAGATCACTTAGTTCAGAAAATATACTTTTTTGGGATCTAATAGAGTTTTAATTGGCTAACTATTCCAAGTATTAGACAGTTTCCGTACCCCCAAATGCTACCAGCCCCCCTCCCCCGAAATAATTTCCGTTACTTACGTACAAGTTGCGCCGAGGAGTGGGTTTCGTTCAGGGATTCGGATCATGTAATGAGAACTCAATTGAAGTTGTGGCAACAAGGCGACCGAAATACCATTTATTAATTTTATGAACGAGTTGGATTGACTAGAGTTTCGATATAACCTTGAGCGAGCGTAGCTAGCGGAAACGCATAGCAATTATGCCATTAACATAAGTGCTACTGGTTTCCTATGTTATATAACATTAGCACTTATGTAAAGAGCATAATTGCTATGCGTTTCCGCTCGCTCAAGGTTACATCTCAAGTTAATCCAACTCGTTCGTAATAGAGATCACTGGTTTTTCGGTGGATAACATGGGCGTATATAGAAAATAATTTCGGAGGGGGCTGGGAAACTTTCGGGGGGGGGGGGGGGGGGGGGGCTGAGGCCATTTCCGGAGTATGGAATACTAACAATTTAGATCTTGGAAGAGTTTTAGCCAACTTAAACGCTATTACACCCAAAATAGAATATGTTTTATGAACTAAATGACCTTATTTAATTTATTTTTAAGGGTTTTATGAAATTTTCACCGATCAACTCAAAATTTCGGGGGGGGGGGGGGGGGGGCTGCAGCCCCCTCAGTCCCTCCCCCCTTATATACGCCCATGGTGGATAGTGGGCCGATATGCAATTTCACATTGCTTCAAAAGAGTACTTTTTCAGTTGTTGGTAAATCCCAAATACTTATTTTCCTAGTCGAAAGAACAGCACAAATAACACTACAACACTAAGAAGTGAAACAAGAAACAATATATATAAATTGTAAAAAACACAAATCTAACAGTAGATAAGTGAACACAAAACGATGACTAGAACGGAAGAAAGAATAGCCAATGAAATTGCCCATAGGAATGAACCAATAGAAACGCTTCGTTTGAGTTCTCACTTCATGATCCGGATCCCTGAGCGAGACCCACTTCTCGAAATCGGTGCAACTAGTACGTAAGTATCTATTTTCCTATATACCTATACGCCCCTTTTTTTTCTTCCTTTTTTTTTTTTAATAATGGCGGGTTATTGGTTCTGTTATCACTAAAAATGAAAATATTCACAATTTTAGAATATTCTGAACAACATAGATGGGTCAATCCATTAGAAATCACCCAGATCAAGTTGATCAACAGTTTTGATTTTTCTAATTTTATTACCCTTTACTCCCCTACTCTATTTGTGTTCAAACCTGCAGTAATAACATTTTCTGGCTGATAGGCCATTTTAAGATTGCATTTTAACTACTTTTTGGCTGAAAACAAGCTTTACGTAAATGTATCTAACTCTCTTAATTTCATAGATATCAAAACCAAATAACCAAATGGAGACCCTGTGGCCGTGAGGGTTAAGGCGTGAGCACTTAACACTCTGTGCCAAAGGTCGTGGGTTCGATTCCCACTAGGGGTGGAGGCTTTTCTTTAGAAAAAAGAAAAGGCATCACCCCTATCCTGGCTAGAAAAGGATGGTAACCTATAGATAACCCGTCCTAAAATTCGTAGTTAATAATAAATGGACGTTAAAATTTAAATAAACACTAAAATTATCAGAACGATATGCTCTTGATTTTCATTACTGCATTTTGTTTTCTAAATAGTGTGGATTTTGAAGAAAAAAATCTCGAAAATTGATTGAAATTTAACTTAAAACGGGAGATTTAGTGCTGCAAAATTATTATAAGGGAGACAGACTCACCTTCAATTTTTTTTTTCTTTCATAGATTTATTATAGGACTACTTGCTGAAGAAGTTTCAAGCTTGAGAACTTTTTACTTTTTTGTATATAATTTTTCAAAGTTAGCCATAATTGTATTTTTTGCAATGTTTAAAGTACAATATCTCATAAGGGCCTGAGTCAAAAATTATGAAATCTATGCAGATTACACTTATTTACGATATAAATTTGGTGACCGAGACTCAACTGGTTCCAGAATTTTAGTACATCAAAGCTGGGCTAAAATTACGCTATATGTACACAAAATTTAATCACAATTCATAGTACAAATGAATTTAATTAGTATTTAATAGGAAAAAAATGTTAATAATGCAATCAGTAATAATTGCTATTACCAGAGAACTAAATATTTAGAAATGTTTAACTTCATATTCGGAAGAAAATGTGATCCAATACTCTGTAGATCATTTTTACAAGATAGTCAGACACACAGTGGCGGCTAAAGGGGTGGGCTTGGGGGGCCCTAGCCCCCCAGAATGAAAATAAACAATATTTTTTGATTAAGTTAGAAAAATAAATTGTTTAGACAAATTAATAGTAATAAGTTCTAATTAATGTAGGTTCTTAGTTTATCAAATAACTCCTTAATTTTTTCCCGGTACCTAGTTATAAAAATTTGATTTTACACCCCCAGGCACGGCGGTAAGCCCATACTAAATTAGCCCCCCCCCCAGAATTGTTTGTTTAGCCCCGCCAGAAATGTTTGTCCAGAGCCGCCTATGGTGATACACCGAATTCCTTTACTATTTTATTTCTTGGCCATGGATTAGGCAAGAGGCTGATAATTGTATCCTCATTTTAGCCAAACTGAA
This sequence comes from Gonocerus acuteangulatus, assembly GCA_946811695.1. Lineage (NCBI taxonomy): Eukaryota > Metazoa > Arthropoda > Insecta > Hemiptera > Coreidae > Gonocerus > Gonocerus acuteangulatus. The sequence continues at coordinate 27,436,930 of OX328130.1, forward strand.
TGTTTCTTTAAGTTTCTGTATCAAAATATTATATTCATTTTTTTGAGTCATTACTGGACAGTTTTTGCTCTAAATCTTCATTAATAAACTCTTCTAATTGCCTCTTAACAAAATGTGTTATTTGAGTAGGTAATCTTCATCTAAATGACCAAATGCCTTTGTTCTTTATTAAATTTAGGTACCTTACATAAAGGTGTCAAATCTAATGATTCACATATTGAGCAAACTTTGTGTAAAGTAGTTTCACTGACTGTCCAGTAATGACTCTAGAAAATCAATATAATATTTTGATACAGAAACTTAAAGAAATCTGCAGTTTGGCCAGAAATGAGGATACAATTATCAGCCTCTTGCAGCCATGGCCACGAAATAAAATAGTAAAGGAATTCGTTGTATCTGACTATCTTGCAAAAATTACCTACAGAGTTGATCCAACTCATTGGATCACAACATTTTCTTCTAAATCTGAAGTTAAACATTTCTTAATATTTAATCCTGTGGTAAAAGCAATTATTACTGATTGCATTATTAACATTTTGTTCCTACGACCTGGCGGACCCGATTTCAAAATCCAAGCGTGCACTAAAGATTTTTATCTTCTAGTGTCGTTATTCGAGGGTTTGATTTGGGGTCCCAGAGGGTCCCTAGGCTCACCCAGCCAAGCAAAGGGAAGAATCAGGCAGCCGGACCATAGTACTGACAACACTATCTCCCTTGTGTGCTATATAGTCAAGAATAAGATAACTCTACAGTATCTGCCCCACTGGGGTCTTGCAGCCTGCTATGGGACTGATTTTCATCCATACATTACCCATGTCCATTCAAAAATTATGCATTAATTTATTAAAGACTCACCCAATATTAGAAGTAATAGACCATGTATTTTTTGAACCAGCTCATATGGAGATTGCATGAAATTCTAAAATTGAAAAACAGTCCAAATAGATGCCTTTATATACCCACAAAGGTTGGGATCAGTTTAGGGGAATGACCACATCCATTCAATGGCACAAAAATAATGCATGATGATATTTTTAATTTCAATTCACAAGATGTATGATTTGTGCAAAATGATAAAAATAGCAAAACAAGATTTATTGGTGCTGTTTGGTTACAATAAGAAAAATTGATAATAATACTTTTTTTTTTTTTTTTAAAGACAGATTATGATTAAGAGGAGTTTGAGGTGCTAACCAAGCAGATTGAGTATTTCTATCCAAAAGAAAAAAAACTTTATGAAACTCTGCAAACAAAATCTAATTCCAAGAGCTTACCAAGAGCTTGAACAACATTTAGATTCTTACGAGCAGAGGGACTGTTTGCACAAACCTGAAAACGATGAAGAAGACGAACAGTCTAAAAAACAATAATTTTCGATTTTGTTCTACTCAATTTTTTTTTTAAAGCACCTATAATACTGAACGGTTTTTTTCCATTTACAGGGTTCTCACTGAGTTTTGGAAATGGAATTCCCTGGCATTTCCCTGACTTCCCAGATAGTGATAATTAATATTAATCGAGGGATTTGGTGTTAAGGTGTACATAACAAAAGAAAATTGTATAATTACATGAGTTAATAAACATGCACTAACTTAATATGGTAGGTTGCAGGAGTTAAAAAAAATATACATGCAAAATTAAAAGATCTAGTTGAGCATGAAGTGAATATTTTCAAATCTAATAGATATACAAACATTATTATATTAATCAGAATAATACAAACATTAACTAAGGGGAGTTTTTATTTATGGACTCCAGACTACATGGAAATATATAGGAAATAATTTCGGGGGGGGGGGAGGCTGGGTACATTTGAGGGGTTAGGGAATACTAACAATCTAGAACTTGGAATAGTTAGCCAACTAAATTGCTACTACACTCAAGGAAAAATTATTTTTCCTGAACTAAGTGATCTTATTTAATTTATTTTTAAGGTTTTTATGACACATTTTTATACAACAGCAACGTATAGAACATGAACATAAAAAAATAAATTCAAACAGGAATAAATCTGTTAAATAACATATTAATTAAAATTCACAAAATAGCTAGGAATTCCTAAAACTCAATATTGTTCATGCACCAAATAATTATCCTGTAAAAAATATTTCTGAACTGTAAATATTTTTTACGAACAATAAACTAGAACGATCAAAATCCTTAAAAAATAGGAACTTTAAGAAAATACAATGTTCTGTCCAACTGAGACTCGTTAACATTTTGGTGATCGGTGATGGCCCTTCTATACACAGAACATAGCGTTTTCGTCTTCCTGTCATCCTTTCTGTCACAAAATGAACCTTTTACAGGTTTGTCTAGGGTAACGAAAGATGTTGAAGGTCCATCAGGACTTGATTCACTTTCCGAAACAACAAGCATCAGTGCCTTCATTGGTATTGGTATGTTCTCCAGTTGGGCACAAACTGTCACATGAGCTTTTGCCAGTTGGTAGCCCAAATCAAAGAGAAAATCTTTTCTGGGCAGTTTTTAGGCCATTTTGTCACTTGGAAGGCTGTAACATAAAAGCAATCGACCCGTGAAGATTTATCAGATGAGCGAAAAGGACATACGTAACTATACCGTGGGGTAAAAAATACCCTATACACAACTCATGACCTTCTTATGCTGCGATTAGCTGTAAAACTGGCGTTGTTTATATTAATTCATACCCGATAATGCTCGCCATAGAACAAAGTGCAGGGTATTTTTCATCAATAAGCTCATAGTTTCATTAAGCACACTTCTTTCTTAAATTATGTTGTTATTATTCAAGATCAAATGATACTTTTCTATATAAAAAAAAAAAGAAAAAAAGTTTCATGGATACTTAAACACCATGCACCTACTGATGTTACAAAAAGAGGCACACTAGAAGGTTTAAATGAGAATGAGTGACATTAAATTATTACAACTTATAGTATCAGACAGTGTTGGGCAATTAATTTAGTAAATAATTACTCAAATAATATTAATGAGTGAAAATTTAATTGTTACTCATCGTTACTCGTCACTCTTGAGAATGAGTGATTAATCTTATCATTACTCATCATTCATTTGTCAAGAGTAAATTCAAAATAAAACTCGACTGAAAATGTATCACTCTTGCCTATCTAGGGGGAATAGCATTAAGACAGGAAGAGTGACACAAGTGCCCTCTGGTGTACAAGCTCTGAAGGTACATACAGTGTTGATGGTTGATAAAGAGATATTTACCATGTCTTTCATAGTCATAACTGAAAAACACTAATTTTTGAGTTGTGTCACTTCAGAAATACTAGTGCAATATGTTCATGTGGAGGCGGCTTTCTGTTACTGTCGTTATCTGGTCAGCTTTTGCTCTGTGCTTGTTGCTGTGTTGCGTCCTGTTCAGTAGAGTTGCTCTCAAATTCTGCTATTATAAAATCTGTGTTTATCATAAGGGGGGCAGGGCTGCAACCCCCCCAAATGTTGATTTAATTTTTAAAAATGTGTCATAAAACCTCAAAAATTAATTAATTAAGATCACTTAGTTCAGAAAAAATAATGTTTTAAAGGTTGTAACAGCATTTTAGTTGGCTAACTATTCCAAGTTCTAGATTGTTAGTATTCCATAACCCCTAAATATTCCCATCCCCCCTTCCGAAATTATTTCCAAATATATTTCTTGGAACACATATAATAAACGCCATTTCTTTAAAAAAAAAAGTCTTTTCCCTAAAGGGGCCGCACACTGGCAAAAATGTTACTCAAAATTTTGAAGATGTTGGTTTTGTGCAAAAATATTGTGAGTGTGAGGAGAAATATTGTGCATAAAAAGGGGTATTCAATATTTTGTGGGGTGTTCAAAAGTTTTCTGAAAGTTTAGAAAATTTTTGCGGACCTGTCAATATTTTGTCGCATGACAGAAGGGGCTGACCAAATATTACACATTTGTATGTGTGTGTTTGTGTGTATGCATGCTTGTGTGTCATTCAGCATGTATGTGTTTACAATATATTTTTTAGTATTTTATATCCTTTTTCCTGTCTATTAAAAATATATTGATTTGATTAAATATTTTGTTTCAAATAATTCATTATTACACATTTTGACGTCAAAACATTTTCAATTGCACATATATACATAAACAATGACCCAAGTGATTGAAATGCCTTTAAAATATATATATATATATATATATATATATATATATATATATATATATATATATATATATATATATCTTGACATTGATTTGGCTGGACGGTGGTGGTACTGCATCATAATAGGAAAACCAACAAACTCCAAGGTCTCCACCACAAATGATTTATTTTAATCACTCAAAGCAAGCTTTCGGAGTCTACAGCTCCATCCTCAGTGCTTCTACAGCATAGAAAAACAAAACATATATAATCTTTAACACCTGAGAATAAGCTTATCAAATAAATTTGAATTGTCAGGAACCATTTAAAACCAATCAATGCAATCATAAAAACCAATTAAATCCTAAAACAAAAAACACGTAATCAACCACACAAGCATTCATACTCAAATATACATTAAAAACAGCAAAATACACACTTTCTGTCCAAGCACACGTACGAAAAAATAAATAAATAAGTACATAAGTAAAAATAAAAATAAAAACAAAAACCTAATGCTGAGGTACCCACCCCGTTCTTCACTGCAGGCGGTTCACCCGTAGACTGAGGTCTCTTCTTGGGAACTCTCCGAGCCGGGATAATCCTTCTTCAGTCCCGTATTTTAAACGCCAAGTATCCGTCCTCGTATTGAGATTTTTACCTTTATTTATTAGTTTATCTAATTTAATCTCAATCCCTTCTATCACGTTCATCTTATACCCCTTTTTAACATTGTGCAACAAAGTTACATCGAGGGCCTCTTTATTGTGGTCTTCTTTTTGCAAATGAGTGAACATTTCCGACGAGTTATACGTCAAATGCTCATAACACCTCTTCTTCAATTTACGACCACACTGTCCAATATAAGACGCCTCACACGATGTACATTTCATCTTGTAAATCCCGGACTTCTCCACTAAGGGTACTTTTTCCTTGGCATTACACAGTAGAGACTTTAAAGAGCCAAGGTTTTTGAAAGCCACATTAATTCCTTGGCTACCTAACTGTTGCCCCAACTTGTCTGAAAGACCTTCTATATATGGCATAGAACACCATTTGATCGATGTTTTATGCGACTCTTCTTTGTCCCCATCTTTCCCATATATTTTTTTGAGACGTCTCTTTACCAGTTTATCCACTAACGTTTTTCCATAACCATTCACCTGTGCTAGGTGTTTTATGGTATTTAGTTCATTTAGATAGTCTCCTTTACTAAGTGGGATCCTCAGCATTCGGTCAACTAAATATATAAAACTAGACAATTTGTGCCTATAACTATGACTCGAGTCAGATGGAATCATGGTATCTGTGAAAGTGGGCTTCCTATATATGCCAAATGAGTGAGCCTTCTTCTCTCTCGTTATCTGTAAATCCAAAAAACATAACACTCCCTCAACTTCCAATTCAGACGTGAACCGAATAGACCCATGACATCCATTGGCGTACTTTAACAATCCAGTCAATTCATCACGCGACCCGGAAAACCCCAACAATACGTCGTCCACATACCTGTACCAAAATTTGATCCGACCATAGAATGGATTTTTCTTAGTATTTATGAAACATGCCTCAAACCAGTCCATAAACATGTCAGCCGCTAAAGGGCTAATGGGAGAACCCATAACCAGGCCTGTGTTTTGTTTGAAAAATTTTCCCTGATATTTACAATAATTTTGGCGTAAGCAGATTTTAAGTAATTGTATGAATTCTGAAATAACTACAGGATTGATTTTTCTGTTATTTAATACTTTTTTAAATAGGCTGACTGCGTGATCTGGCGGTATGTTTGTGAACATGTTAGTCACATCAAAAGATACAAGGAGCCTGTTCTCCGGCAACGCGTCAGGATTGATGTTATTCAATTTCTCGATGAGGTCAATATTATTTAAAACAGTGTTAGCCGGTTTAAAATTTGTCAGGTTATTAAAAATTTGAATTAATTTCTTAGCAAGTTTTTCTGACGGAGCTGAGTTAAAAGACACTATAGGTCTTAATGGATGTCCCGGTTTGTGTACTTTAGGCAGGCAATATAACAGAGGTGGCAACGGATTCATTTGTATTATGTGATCTTTTTCCTCGGGAGTTAATAATAGAGAAACGGACTTTAGAGTTCTTTTAATTTGCTCATTGTAATCTTCCGTAGGATCCTTTTTCATCGGCTCCCACCCCTCGGAAGCCAACATGGAAACCACTTTAGCATCATAGTCATCTCTATCCAATATTACCGTTGAGTGACTTTTATCCGCTTTAACTACAGTTATATTGCCTGCCTAAAGTACACAAACCGGGACATCCATTAAGACCTATAGTTTCTTTTAACTCAGCTCCGTCAGAAAAACTTGCTAAGAAATTAATTCAAATTTTTAATAACCTGACAAATTTTAAACCGGCTAACACTGTTTTAAATAATATTGACCTCATCGAGAAATTGAATAACATCAATCCTGACGCGTTGCCGGAGAACAGGCTCCTTGTATCTTTTGATGTGACTAACATGTTCACAAACATACCGCCAGATCACGCAGTCAGCCTATTTAAAAAAGTATTAAATAACAGAAAAATCAATCCTGTAGTTATTTCAGAATTCATACAATTACTTAAAATCTGCTTACGCCAAAATTATTGTAAATATCAGGGAAAATTTTTCAAACAAAACACAGGCCTGGTTATGGGTTCTCCCATTAGCCCTTTAGCGGCTGACATGTTTATGGACTGGTTTGAGGCATGTTTCATAAATACTAAGAAAAATCCATTCTATGGTCGGATCAAATTTTGGTACAGGTATGTGGACGACGTATTGTTGGGGTTTTCCGGGTCGCGTGATGAATTGACTGGATTGTTAAAGTACGCCAATGGATGTCATGGGTCTATTCGGTTCACGTCTGAATTGGAAGTTGAGGGAGTGTTATGTTTTTTGGATTTACAGATAACGAGAGAGAAGAAGGCTCACTCATTTGGCATATATAGGAAGCCCACTTTCACAGATACCATGATTCCATCTGACTCGAGTCATAGTTATAGGCACAAATTGTCTAGTTTTATATATTTAGTTGACCGAATGCTGAGGATCCCACTTAGTAAAGGAGACTATCTAAATGAACTAAATACCATAAAACACCTAGCACAGGTGAATGGTTATGGAAAAACGTTAGTGGATAAACTGGTAAAGAGACGTCTCAAAAAAATATATGGGAAAGATGGGGACAAAGAAGAGTCGCATAAAACATCGATCAAATGGTGTTCTATGCCATATATAGAAGGTCTTTCAGACAAGTTGGGGCAACAGTTAGGTAGCCAAGGAATTAATGTGGCTTTCAAAAACCTTGGCTCTTTAAAGTCTCTACTGTGTAATGCCAAGGAAAAAGTACCCTTAGTGGAGAAGTCCGGGATTTACAAGATGAAATGTACATCGTGTGAGGCGTCTTATATTGGACAGTGTGGTCGTAAATTGAAGAAGAGGTGTTATGAGCATTTGACGTATAACTCGTCGGAAATGTTCACTCATTTGCAAAAAGAAGACCACAATAAAGAGGCCCTCGATGTAACTTTGTTGCACAATGTTAAAAAGGGGTATAAGATGAACGTGATAGAAGGGATTGAGATTAAATTAGATAAACTAATAAATAAAGGTAAAAATCTCAATACGAGGACGGATACTTGGCGTTTAAAATACGGGACTGAAGAAGGATTATCCCGGCTCGGAGAGTTCCCAAGAAGAGACCTCAGTCTACGGGTGAACCGCCTGCAGTGAAGAACGGGGTGGGTACCTCAGCATTAGGTTTTTGTTTTTATTTTTATTTTTACTTATGTACTTATTTATTTATTTTTTCGTACGTGTGCTTGGACAGAAAGTGTGTATTTTGCTGTTTTTAATGTATATTTGAGTATGAATGCTTGTGTGGTTGATTACGTGTTTTTTGTTTTAGGATTTAATTGGTTTTTATGATTGCATTGATTGGTTTTAAATGGTTCCTGACAATTCAAATTTATTTGATAAGCTTATTCTCAGGTGTTAAAGATTATATATGTTTTGTTTTTCTATGCTGTAGAAGCACTGAGGATGGAGCTGTAGACTCCGAAAGCTTGCTTTGAGTGATTAAAATAAATCATTTGTGGTGGAGACCTTGGAGTTTGTTGGTTTTCCTATTATGATATATATATATATATATATATATATATATATATATATATATATATATATATAAAACGGCTGTTATACAATTTTGGGCAATATTTTTGTGCAGTGTGAGGGGTCCACAACCATTCGTTATTTTGTACAAAAATAAGCTCATTATTTGACCTCAAAATTTCGAGCAACATTTTTTTGCCAGTGTGAGGGCCCCTTAACATTTAGGTACTAAATGAAAAAGAAAAGTAATAATAAACATTTAAGTGTTTAGATAATGAAGAACATTAAACATTAACTACTTAAAACTTCGACTTAAAGCTTATAAAAACAACTAATAAGAATAGAATGTTAGTATAGCAAAGCACACTCCAAGAGTAAGAACAAAAACACAAAGAAATATTCGTATGTGAGTAATTCAGCCTTTAATAAGAAAGTATAAAATATTAATGTAAGCGTAACAAATGCAACTGCTAATAGCTGTCTTAATTAGTGAATTTCTAAATTCCATATTTTGGCTTCTTTGAAAACTAAATGTTTTCCTTCTAAGTTTTAAGTCCTATAACTCCAAAACAAAATAAAAAATTTCCTGATAGAGCAAATTGTATTCCTTCTCATCTTCACATATTTATTTTCACAAACATCATTTTATAGTGTTTTTATTGTTCAAATAAAATTAAATTCATTAAAACTTATTTATGCGATTGACACATAAATAAATGTGGTCGGCCAGCGTATACCACACTGCGAACACAGTGATAGCCTCTTGCATGTAAAGCACATCTTGTTGGTGTGCACCCCCTCCAGGAAGCCAGGAGGCGGCATTTCTTGCCTGATAACTTAAGTGAACTATTAGATGAAAACAGCCTCTGTGAATATATTGATGGAATATCTAGTAGACACAAAATCCAATCAGATATAATCAGAAAACCCAACATTTGTGATATATATGTTTTTTAAACGTACTAGCTGACTACCTGAGCCTTGTCACAGCAGATTAGTAGTTATTTTATTGTGTTAAATAATTTATCATCAAAATTAACGCTACTATATAATTTTGTGCAGTTTATTATAGCACGGTTCCCCTCATACTATAAGTTATTCATCAATTGATAAGTAATCAAAGTATAATATTTCTGGACACTGGGGCTTCCGGATCAGTGTCAAGAAACTGTTAACCTAGAGATAAACCGTTATCTATGGGTGACCAGTAACAGGAGTTTAACTAGTACAGGTTAAAATTTGTTGTCAATAATAAATGTACTTTAAAATTTAAAAAGTTATGTTTCCAAGATGTTGTTTGGAAACACCCATTCTATTTGCGAGCATTACCAAGAAGTGTTCTGACTGGGGATGCTGATGGGTGAGGAGGCTCTGCAAGGGTTCAGGATATTATTAGCTCGGATGGACCATCACTAGGTATAGCGCAAACTCTATGAGGGACAAAATCACAGTTTCTAGTAATTCAAGGTCTGTCATCATAGTTGAAATGAACCACAAATAAAAATAATATTATGAAATAGATAGAGTACGGTAACAGCTGACCTGTTATCGTCCTAGCAATGCATGATGCCTGCGATCTTTAAAACCAACTAAAAATTCAAACCCCACTAAAAATACTTGCATTTGAATATCATATACCCTTTCTTATCGAGTGTTTACTTTTTAAAGGGAGTGTCCAGGCAAAATTTCAAATTTTTCTATCAAGTGGTTTGGGCTGGGTGATAATAGGTCAGTGAGTGGTATTTGACAAGTATATAGTAGATGATTCTTATCATTTTATAACCACTTAACAATGGCTAATATAAATAATTACCTATATAATTAATTAAATAAAAATTAAATGGACACCTTAAATTTATAAACTCATTTTACTGCTAAAATAATTTAAATACCTGCTGGATTAAAGTGTCTACGAAAAGTGAAATTTTTCGTACTACAATGGCCATAGTACACAGAAAGCAGAAATAATCCACTTCCTCTGGTTTTCGACTTCCAGTAGTTCTAAAGAGATGCGGAAATACTGAAACAAAATATAATCACAAAAAAAGGCCAACAGTTTCTAATTTTTGATGACTAATTCTAAAAAACTTACTCATTTTACTGTTAACTCTTTCAATGCTCTGAACGAGTTAACTCGTGCGCGACTGGGAGGGCCACAGACGCTCCAGATGAGATAACTTGTGCTCTGCTCTCGGAATCCCTGATGCTCCTCACAAGTTAACTTGATAGCCACATATGTCGCTTCTCTGGCATAGTGCTATTAACTCAGATAAAATCAGTGGGACCTAGCGAGACTAGGGAGCATTCTCAGCTTCATTAAATCCATGTCAGAGATCACAGGCTTATCCCTGAGGCTTCTATAGGAGACAAAATAAAATAATGTATTATATTATATTTTCTGAAGGGTCTGTGATATCTATTAATATTCTGTATAGGCTTAGTTAAAGTAATGCAATGTTCTTTTAATTTCTGGGAATGTTGATTATATTATTTACGAATAGTTTCACCCAATTCTTCAAATATCGAGACAAAAAAACAAATCATCAAATTTCATCAAAACTACGTTTATTTATGAAATTTATTTATTGAGCATAATTGTCTGTAATTAAAAAAAAAAAGAAAAGTAAATTCACACATCTCTGCATTGTTATGGGTAATTGTTTGAGTTAGAGCCTCGCAGCCTGCCTTCCAGAGTTGGGCATAATCTTAACCATAATTATGATTACGATTATAATCACAGGCTCTCGTGATGTTATTACAATTATGATTATAAACACAGACCCTGGAAATATGATTACAAAAAAAAAACAAGTAAAACAAGTCACTGATAAATTATTTTACATTTTAGACACTAAGCTATTATCTAAAATAAAAATGATTAGAATTTTTATATTGGTAATTAACATTTCAATAAATCTTTAAGTGCCCGAGAAGTAAAATATAGAATTGGCCGTAAAATATATTTTCTCCCTGAATAAGGCAAGACTGCCAGGCCACGCCTGTGATTTACTTTTGTCTTTGTGTTTTACATATTTTTAACCCTGGATTGACACTGCCATTGACATGTACAGTAACAACATCATGGGGTAAATTTTACACTATACTTTTAAAATGGTAAAAAAAAAATAATTTCAATTTTTATTTTTTTATTTTTTATTTTTTTATTATTTTTTTTAATACAACAGCAATGTATAGAACAGGAATATCAAGAAATAAATTCAAACAGTAATAAATCTCCAAAATATTTATTAAAATTCACAAAATAGCTAGGAAATCCTAAAACAAAATATTGTTCATACACCAAATAATTATCCTGAATAAAATATTACTTAACTGAAAATATTTTGTACGAACAATAAACTAGAATGATCATAAGCCATAAAAAATAGGAACTTTATGAAAATACAATGTTCCGTCCAATTGAGACTTTTTAACATTCAACACATTTTGGTGATCGTTGATTGCGGCACTTCTACATACAGAGCTTAGTGTTTTTGTCTTCCTCTTATCCTTTCTCTGTGTTCAAAGATGTAGAAGATCTATCAGGAATTGATTCAGCTCCCAAAAACAACAAGCATCAGTGTCCTCAGTGGTTTTGGTATGTTCTCCAGTTAGACTTTAACTGCCACATGAACTTTCACCAGTTGGTAGCCCAAATCAAAGAGAAAATACTTTCCGGTCACTTTTCAGGCCATTTTGTCACTTGAAAAGCCGTAACATAAAAGTGATCAACTCGTAAAGATTTATCAGATGTGTGTAAAAGTTATCCGTTAACTACATCGTGGGGTTAAAAAAACAAATCGCAACCTTCTCATGCAGCAATTAGCAGACAACTGGCTTTGTTTATATTAGGTTATACCAGATAATGCACTTCCGCATATTTAGGAAGAAGGAGGGAGTCTATGTGATTTATACAAATTAAGAAACACACCATTGAACAAAGTGTGAGGTATTTTTCACCACATGGTGCCAATCCAGGGTTAAAATATATTTATATAACTATCTGGATTAAATTTAAAACCTTATTAAATTTACAGACAACTAATAATACACAATCATAAAACTAATTAAACAATTATAAATACAAATTTTTAGGTACCAAATTTTCTCAACAGTGTGTTATATTATAGACAATAGAGTCTAAATAATATTTAATCTAAACTACAGTAAAAATTAAAATATTGAAGGCATTAAAATTAGGTGTTATTAATTATTTTATAATCCAATGAGTATTATTGAAAAATGAATGTCTTTCACTCTCAACAAGTTGATAGATACTCTTTTTCTGTACTTCTTTGATAGATATTCTTTTGTTTAATATTACAGAAAACAAATTTACAGTTTTATTTTCTTTTTAGCGCGGTTCCTCCCTCCCCCATAGGGAGGAACCCCGCTTATAGGGTTGATACAATGAAACAATCCGGAAGTGCCGACTAGAAAATTTCTCGTTTCAGAACTCCTAGAGACCGAAAATAACGGTGGTTCAAATTTGTATATATATATATATATGTATATATTTATTTATATATATATATATATATATATATATATATATATATATATTTGTCTGTTCGCTCTCTAGCTAGAAGACGAATGGTCCGATTTTGATGAAATTTGGTACAAAAATCCTTCGTCCAATTTGAAAGGTCAAGTTCGTTAACCAGCAAAATCCGCCTACTGGAAGATGGCGTTTGGGGCGAAATTCGCGCAAAAAAAATCGTAACGCTTACGTTTTTGAGTTCATAAGCTTCTAAGTACTCGTTTTATATGATTCCTGGGCTAGGAAAACGAATGAAACCATTTTCAAGGCGATAGCTTTAACCGTTTTCGAGAAAATTGGAAAAATATTTTTTGAATACCGTTTTTGGTTTGGGTACTTAGAATCATGGGATTCAGTTGAAACATTTTCTGCATGTTCTACTTTCATCAAAACTAATATGTTGAAATTTTGGTTACGTTTGGAGTTAAGGAAGGGTTAGAATAAAATATTTTATTAACAGACTTAAAAAGTTTTGGTAACTTTGTATATTTTCCTTAATATCTCGAAAAAGGTTGAGAATCTTGGTAAACGAAAGAATACCATTAGAAAGCTTACTAAATGCTCTACAAAAAAGGTTCTGATGAAAGTTTTGATTAGGCGATGTCAATCGGAGAAATAAGTGCTTAAAACATTAAAGTAATTGATTTTGCTTATTCGAACTGTTCTTTTTGTCTGTTTTTATTCCTTGTTATTTTTTAATTGCTTATAGTTGGATAATGTATTTTACAATAAAACAGATTAGGCAAAATAAGAAAAACAATTCATAGTTAGAAATATAGCTTGCCAAGAGAAAAAGATTCGTTGACGTCTTTTGAATATTTTCAATTGCCTTTATGCTGTTGGTTTTTTTATTTTATTTTTTAATTGATTTTATCTGTAGAATTATTACTATAGTAAAAGAACACAGGAATGTGTGAAAATATTTGATATTTTCCAATTCATTGAAACGTATGAAATGAAGTATCGGTAGAAGAGGATTCTAGGGTCTTGCGGACCTGACCCCAGGTATAGCCATAAAACCCTTTGAACAAAGGCCAAGGAAAATATTATCTGTTTCTATTCTATGTTTTTCAAATGAGAATAGGGATATGAACAGGAACCGGGTTTTCCGTGGTCTAATGGCTAGCGCCTTGGATTCATAAGCGGGAGATGGTGGGTTCGATTCCCAACCTCCGGCAGGAATTTTATCATCCCACGGCTCGCTGGTGAAATTCCTCGCTACACCCTGGATGTCGGCGCTAATGACCTAGATGTAGATGTGCCGTAAAAAAAACAAAAAAAAACTGGAACCGCGCTAAGATGACGCAGTTCCTGCGAGTCGGACTTTTCTTTAATGAATTCCTTTCAAATTAAACTTCTTATAATGTTCAATATGAGTACTTGCAATTTCTATATGCTTTCAAAATTGTATTATTTGTCAAATAACATTGCTCTCAATTTAAAAACATAATAACTTCAAATAACTGATACTATTTATCTTAAATATGTTGTAGATAAAAAAATATTCTTCAAAATGACGATGAGAGTTCTTAATTTTTGTTCTGCAGTCGCAGCCATAATGTGCTGGTTTTTGTTTTTTATTATACTTGCTATAAAACCAGAAGAGAACCAAACAACAGCTTCTACGCTTAAAAAAGTCTTTATAGTAAGTTTAGACTTGATTTATTAGAATAATGCCATGAATTCTTCTTCAGTCTGCACTGAAAGAAGAATTCACGAAAAAGTGTAGATAGTTATTGTAAACTTAAGGGGTACTACCTTGTGTGGCCAAAATCGAAGTAATTTTCTGCAATTTATGAATAACGAATAAATCAATATTTTTCAATTCTTTATGTGATAAGTTTATACGGGATGCTAAAGATGTTTTAATTCTTCCGAAATAAAATGGTGGCGTTGTCTCTGATGAACGAAAAACCTCTTTTTTCACGGGCAATTGTCTGTAGGCAGGAATTTTTAATCTAGAGCAAACAACTAAAATTATTTTGAAAGAAGAAGGTAAAATCTATAAAATACATATGATTTTTAAGAAATATTAATTTTTTCGAAAATGGTGAACAATTTTTCATTTAAATTTAAAAAAAAAAAAAAATCTGTTGAAAATCGGTCATAAAATCGTCAATGAATCGAAATCATCCTAGGTACTTAACTAGCAAACATCATTAGGAAGCTCCAGTTAAAATTTGAAGAAGATCAGGTGAAAATTGAAGGCGCTAGCATGCCAACCGATTTAAAAAACATAGTTTTGAGAAAAATTATTTTAAAATTTAAAGTACTGAAATGTTCATTTTCTTTTTAATTTATCACCAAAAGTTCTTGTAATAAAGATAAAGAAAATGGCTTTTAATATTTTGAAGGAGGACCGGTGTGAGTGAGTGTAAAGGCATTTAAAGACTTTTCCACCACACAACCACTCTTAGGATATCAGTTATCATTAGTTGAGGAAACATTTAAGCACATAATAAAAAAATTTACAAGGTGGTATTAGCCCTTAGTAACCAACATCTATAAAAAAAAATAGTTGAAGTCCATGAAGGCAACAAAATTATTGGAAAATGCAAATAGATTGTCAGATAGACACACTGCGAAGCTGGTATCAGTCTATTAAAGGACCCGAATTCATAATTTCCTTTCAATACCATAAAATCTTGTGTTCCAGAGTTAGAGTGGGATCAAAATCATATATTATATTTGTTTTTCCCCACAAATTCTTGAATGTATAAACTTTGGTCATTTGTTCTGTTTTTCAACACATTGTTTTAGAAAATTCAGCTTCTTCATCAAATGTTTCAATTTCATTAATACAAAAAATTCATTTTATTACTATGTATAGAAGAAAAGTATGCGGTTATTTTAGAACAAATTTTGTTATCATTTCGGATATATTCATATCAGAAGCGTATGTAGAAAAATGTTTAGGGGAATAGGGAAAGCACCAAGGGACTTAGGGGGTACGGGAAATTTTAAATATTTTATTGTAAAATGGTGAGTTTTGAGGTCCTCTGGACACCTAGTAAACCAGGGTAAATGTTGAAGACATTTTTTTGTTTTTATAGGCATTTTTAGACAAAATGATCTCACCAAAACATAATTTCCAGGGAGGGGGCTGCAGCCACTCTCATATATTCGCCCGATTCATACATCAATTTATTAAATCAAATATGTTGCCCAATATGTTATTCTTTTATTAATTACTGACATATTATGTATGCATAACAGTTATTAAAGAATTATTATATTTAAAGTTTTAGCTATATACATGATTCAAAACTTATAAATCACAATTTCTATCCTTTGTTCATTGTAATTTTGCTTATTATTTCTGTTAGAAGGCGGAATATTCAAAAGGGCATCCTATCCATAGTTGATAAAAATACTCCAATGCTACTTACTTTTAGTATCTAGCAATGGAAGTTCATTTTACAATACCGTGAACATTCAGTGGAAAAATATTCAGGAAAACCCACAACTCTACGTGCAATGATTGCTCACAGCCAATATTTTTAAAATATATTTTTTTTTGTATAGGCATTTCGCCATGGTAGCAAAAGCCCAATTTGGATGTATAAAACAGATCCATACAGAAATAACTACAGCGCTATATGGCCAGAAGGTTCCCAATCACTAACAAAGGTAAGGCATACTCCAATATCATTATTAATTCTGCTTCTATTGCCTTAGCATTGTTAAATTTTAATATCATTTAGACATTTTTAATAATTTAGATCTTTTTTTAAAGAAAGTTAACAAAAGCATGAATGTAAGCACAGTTATTAACTCGAAAGACTTCATTGAGCACAGGGATTACCACGATTGGGATTTTGAGAGTTCAGTCTTAATAGTAGAATAAAACTATACATTTTAATAACAAATGAGCTAGTAATTTTGGCTTGATTATTGAGTCTTCATCAGAATTATTTGGGCAGGAAGACCTGATCAGATCGGAAGCTGTTACGTCTGTGATATACTCTGAAACTTTCAATCAGATCAGTTCTACCTTCCTATATAGCCTGACTCATGACCACATTTTAACAAAGAACCCTCATTCTATGAGTGAAGCCTGCCTGGTCCCTCTCGCCATCTGCCACACATTGAGGATTGCTCAACATTCGATGGATACTTTGGAGGTCCCGACGCGCAACGAACTGCAGCAGCACTCTTGTAGTACTCGACAGACAAAATAAAAAAGTTGATAGAAATATTAAACAGTATCAACCTGTACGATGAAATATAGTACACAAGATTAAAATATAAAATAATTAATAAACAAAATAGTGGAGAAGCCAGAATAGCTCCTTGGTCATATACATGGGCAAAAAGTGTGATGTCCCCTTGTGCTTATTGGGCTGAGAAATATCACACTCAATTTTTTATTTCGGAAATATCTTCAATTAAGGTAAATAAGATAAGATATATTAAAGATGGGAAATATCTTTTTAAAAGTTAGTAGTCAACAGATCTAAATGACAAAAGTAAATTGCGCGTACCCAATTTTCATCTGCCTGGCTGAGGAGATGTACGACTTGCCAGCCAAACAAGGTTGAAGGCCGTTACTTTCATCAGCTTTTAAAGGATTAAGCCTAACTTCAAATGCTCAGCATATCTAGAAAATTGCTTACAAAGAGGCTTCATATGATGTAAAACTTGTAGAGCACCTAATAAAAGATATTTGTGAGGAGTTATACTTTTATAAATTTATGAGCTTCCGCCAGTTTTAAAAATACAATATTTTGCCTGTCATACGGCCAGTTACCTCCAGATAATGTTGGATTATAAAGAAATTTCCCTTTTGGTAAAAAATATAAAATCTTATTACCAGAAGGAATCATTTTATCTAGAGCCATATTATTAAAACCACTCTGAAAAACTTGTTTTTTTATATACTTTTAATTTACTTTTGTTCAATTGAATGATTTAATGCATAATTCTATCCAAATCATTATATGCTACATCATATATTGAATATGAGACAGCACACAAAACGGACATTCTATCATACGAATCAAACTTACAAGAACAGATCGAACAAGTCCAGCAACTTACAGCTGTTACCTCGCAGTGTTGACAACATCTAATAAAATACCTATGATTATACAGACATACAAATATGAAAATATATTAATACAATATTTGTTATGTATAATACTTAACAACTTTTAATATGCACTGTAATTATTATAATCCTATTAAATTTAGATTGGGAAGCGACAGGTCTACGAGCTTGGGAAGAAGCTAAGGACTCGTTACAACAATTTTTTGGGACCTTTTTATAGGTCTGAAGAAGTTACAGCATTTGCGCTTAAATCAAACAGAACACAGATGAGTACTGAAATCTTTCTCGCATCTTTCTTTCCTCCACATGGCTATGAAGTCTGGAATGAAGAGCTCCGCTGGCAGCCCATTCCGTATTTTATAGACAATATTATTAATGTGAGTAATTGAAATTTTATTTACGTACATTTAATTTGAAGCGCCTTGAGACTCCAAAATGACATTTCTATATTCATTATTCTTATATTATATTTATTTTTCTTTTCTTTATATTATTTATTTTTATTAAAATGAATATGGGAACGGCAGAGAAGGTGAAAGATAATTAACAGTCAGCATTATAGAAACACCACTTTAATGAGTACCGCACAAAGGAAGTTCAGAACAAGACTGATCAGGGGTAGCCTCTCTCAGAGGTTACACTTATAAAACTTGATACCCCTGCTCAAGTCAAACTATAAAAATAACACATATTTTTTTCTTTGACTTGCAATAACATTACTTTTTTTTTTTTAAATAACACAACCAAAAACATTGTATGAAGGATTTTCTTGGTATCCTTTAGCTACAAGTCGAGCCTTTTTCAGTCCATTTTGCTTGACTTTAAATATCCATCTAGTGTCAATTGCTTTTTCTCCTCGAGGTAATATAGCAACTTCCCATGTACCATGACGTTCAAGAGCATCTATTTCATTTTGAATGGCTTCTTACCAACCATCACCTGATTTGATAGCTTCATCATAATTTTCAGGTTCACCGGCTAATAAGCAATATGCTATGTATAATTCATAGTCGTCTAGTTTTGAGGGCTGTTTGATATTTCTTCTAGATTTTCTCCTATTGTTCTCATCCTTTTCTTCTTCATCTTCAAAACCGTAGAAATCATCAGAGCTGTCATCACTATTTGATGAGGGTTTTGACAATTGTTCTTCTGTACCCTTTTTATAATCTTCCTTAGGTCTTTCAATTTTCTCTTCAAATGTGTCATTCATATTATATTGGTTTGAATCTTGTTTTTTTATTACACCAAGTTTCGTTTCATCGAAAGTTACATCTCGAGAATTAACAATCTTGTTGTCGAGTGGATCCCATAGCCGGTAGCCTCCTCCTGCATAACCAACCATTATCATAGGTTTTGCTCTTGGTTCTAGTTTACTTTCTCTTGGAAGTTTTAGAACCCATGCTTGAGAGCCGAATACTCTTAATTTGGAGATATCGTTTTTGCCATACCATATTGTAGCTGGTGTACGGCCATTAAGAGCACTTGTCGGAGATCTGTTCAGTTCATAAGCTTATGACCTGATAGCTTCACCCCAAAGGTGTCTTGGTAGATCACTGTCAGCAAATTTAGTCCTGACTTTGTTCATTAAAGTTAGATTCATTCTCTCTGATTTTGAGTTCTGCTGAGGCATGTAGGTCATTGTGTATTTAATAATTATTCGTTTATCTCTACAATACCTTTTAAAATTTGTAGAAGTGAATTCAGTACCGTTGTCAAGCCGAATACGTTTTGTTTTTGCTCCATGTTGAGTCTTCACAAATTTTATATAATTAATTAAGTTTTGTTCTGCCTCGTTTTTATTGTTCAGGAGGTATACAGTAGTAAAATGAGAAAAATCATCCACAACTACCTGGAAGTAGCGTTCATTGTCCATTCTTGGAGTTCTCACAGGTCCACTGATGTCTGAATGAATTAGTTCACCAATTTCCTTAGTTGATTTTGTAGTTCCTTTAAAGGGTAGTCTTCTTGCTTTTCCTTCAAGACATTGGGGACACTTTTCATCATTGTATGGCAAATTTAACAATTGTAATCCACGTCTATTTAGATGTCCAAGCCTTTTGTGCCATAAACTTCCCTTACTGGAACTTAGCCCACTAAACTCTTTGTTTACATTGGCACATTTAGGTTTTATCTTTAAAAAGAAGAGGTTACACTGCCCATTCTTACATTTCAAATAGGTATTTTTACCTTTAATTATTACTTTATCATTATTAAATATCATTATTAAATTCTTCTGAATTAGTTTACTCACTGATAGGAGGTTATTTCTTAATCCAGGAACAATTAGTGCTTCAAAAGAAATAGTTCTATTATTTGAAAGTCCTATAAACTTCCCATACTTGCTTCCAGTCATTTCACTACCATTAGCAGTTTTAATTATCACATTCTGTTTTAGATCTTTTATATCTCTCATGTATTCTTGTAAATTCTCAACCACTAAATGATTCGTAGCTCCAGAATCCAATATAAAAATGTCATTTTTGTTACTTACTTCACAATTTAAGGCAGAAAATGTTATGCCTGCTTGATGTGCCTTAGGTGGACTGGCATTATTCTTCTTAAAAGTTTTCTTTGTAGATGTCCTTTTAAAGCCATCACTTTTTTCTTTGTTCCAACAGTTTGCTATTTTATGGCCAACTTTCCCGCACCCATGGCAGGTTATTTTAAATGCGACTTCACCTTTTATTGATACGGTTTGTTGTTGACCCTCTCTCTTCATTTCCTCTTCCAGCAGTCTGCATTTGATAAATTCCATAGTTAGATCTTGTTTCATGGTTTCTATTGCCGTTATGACAGTATTATAATGATCACCCATTGTTAAAAGGAGATGACAGATCTTGCCTGTTTCTTCCATTTTTGCTCCAGTATTATCAATGTCTCTAATGAGCTTGTCAAAATGTAGGAAATGTTCCTCTATTTTGTAGTTGGGATCATATTTAAGGGCTAATAACTTTTTCTTCAGATACAACCTACTGAAAACACTTTTCCTTTCGAAAACTTCTTCTAAGGACTTCATCATATCTCTCGCATATTTGGCATCTTTAACTAGGTCTAGATACTTATCCGATAAACACTGTACCATAACCG
Source organism: Gonocerus acuteangulatus (assembly GCA_946811695.1). Classification (NCBI taxonomy): domain Eukaryota; kingdom Metazoa; phylum Arthropoda; class Insecta; order Hemiptera; family Coreidae; genus Gonocerus; species Gonocerus acuteangulatus. Next base: position 27,457,836 of record OX328130.1, read on the forward strand.
ACTTTGCTTTGGCGTCCTTTAAAAGAGCAGCTTCTTTCTGATCTTTAGGAACTTCTTCAGGCATTTGTAGGATAGTTTCTAGCAGTTGCTTTTCTTCTAGAATCATTTTTACACGAAACTTCCAATTCCCGAAATTATTATTGTCGGATAAGATCGGTAAACAAAACTGTACGTTAGCGGTAGAAATAACTGCTTAAAACATTAAAAGTGTTTGTTTCGTTTTGTTGAACGGGGTTTTGTGTTTGTTTTAACTTTCTTTTTCTTTTTTTTAACGGCGCATTGACAAATCTGGGCCATTAGCGCCAACATCCAGAGTGCAGCCAGGAATTTTCTCAACGAGCCCTGAGATGAGAAAATTCCTGCCGCCAGTGGGGATCGACCCACCATCTCCCGCTTATGAATCTAAGGCCCTAGCCACTAGACCATGGTAGACCCTGTTTTTGTTTGTTATAACTTATTTTGTGTTTGTTGTAACTTATTAATTGGTTATTTTTGTATTAAATTGCATTTATGAGTAAAATTAGTATTTTAGTAAAATAAGGCAAGAAAATGAGAAATTTATTGGCAAGAGTGCTTTCCTAGAGCGAACATTGTGATGGCGGGCGAGTCATTTCTGCTTAAGATACTGTCAGTTTCCTGTTTTGGCACCTTAAACTTTCTTTTCTTTAAGATATAATTTATATTTTTAAAGAAAGATCAAACGCTACCAATAACTGTTTCTATTTCTTTGCTAATAGCACTAGGGATAAGAACGGAACCGCGCTAAGATGACACAGTTCCTGCGAGTCGGACATTTTTTCTTAAGAAAAGCCACCACCCCATAGTGGGAATCGAACCCACGACCCTTGGCTTGGAGTGTTAAGTACTCACGCCTTAACACTCACAGCCATGGGTCCTCCATATTGCAATATATAAACTGGTTTCTTGATGAAGATCATTAAATTGTTTATTACTGTTTCAGTGTCCCCTAATATCACGAGTTCTCCATTGAAGTTTGTAATTTCAACACTCCATCAATATATGAAAAAAAAAAAAAAAAAGAAAAAGAAAATCAGTCCTGTAATAGGCTACGAGGGCCCAGAGGGGCAGATACTATAGAGATATCAGATTCATGACCATATGGCACACTAGAGAGATAGTGTGGTCAGTACTATGCTCCACTGCCTGTTTTTCCCCCTTTGCAGGTACCCATTAATAAATTAATTAAAATCTGAGTTGACCTAGTGGTGGTCAAGGAGGCCGAATCAAACCCATGAACGACGTCACTAGAAGATCAAAATCTTTAGTGAACGCTCGTCATTAGGAACTCAGGTCCTCCAGAATACTAGTCCTGTACTCTGACCACTGAGCTAACCTCACCCCCCCCCCATCAATACATGCCTAACACTTCATTCAGTTCCACAGGCGTTACACAAAGGTGCTGTGTCTTTCGTCATTAAGTGTGACTGTGTAAGCCTTGTGTGACCAGTTCTGACATGTGTAAGAACCTACCTCTTCCCTTCTAGCTGCATGAATGAAGTGTTCCAGGTAGATGTAGATGTTTTGATTTCTCTTAGTTTGTTTTCTCTAATTTGCGTAACCTCCAGGTAGAGTGAATTTTCTTCTTCATTGAGGAAATTAGGTTCATTCTAGATACATAATTTCTGATCGAACCTTCATTAATAGCCAATTTTGTATGAAAATTATCTAGTGCAGTACGCAGGTCACCTATGAATGGATGTGAGGAAACAAGCTTAGATATTGACAATAATGTTAAAAGAGAATCAGAGAATTATTAAAATTTTGTAATGTTTGTAATTAAGATATATAGAGCTCTTAAAATGGCAAGCAACTCAGTAGTATAAATTTATCAGACCTTCATACCATAGTACTTCTCACCAATTAACACCACAAGATCCATGCAATATTTGTAGCCTTCAGACCAATGAAACCCTTCAACATTTCTATTGCTGTTGCCCAATCTATTCACTCTACAGGACATATTATCTCCCCAACTTTATCAATAAATCAACAGAAGAGTTTTATCAGATTCTCAATACCACCGATATGCGGACCATCAGGGCTCTACTCCAGTACACTATCAGGAGTCCTAACCTCAGAAAATTTATGCTAGAAGAGTAAATCCCACTAAGCAAACAGGGAATAGTTGGGATTCGGCTAAAAAAAACTCAATAAGATTTTTGTAAAAAATCTATATTCAGGATGTTTCGGCTACTCTTTGGTAGCCTTCGTCAGATTTAAGTAGAAAAATCAAGCCTTCTTTCTTCTTGACCAGGTTCTTGGAGAACTTGGAGATGCCGTTGATAATGATTTTTGTTTCCTTTGGAGCACGTTGGCAGGGTGCCAGTGAATTCATCATGAAGATTAGATAGTATATCTGTTATTCTTTCACTATGGTTACTTAAGTGTTAACTTTGGTCTTCCTCTGCCTCCCGGCACTTTTATTGCTGACGAAGGCTACCAAAGAGTAGCCGAACATCCTGAATATAGATTTTTTACAAAAATCGTATTGAGGTTTTTTTAGCCGAAACCCAACTATTCCCTGTTTGCTTACCACCTTGACGGCTAACTATCTAATCTTCATGATAAATCCCATTAGTGTTTAAACAAACAAATATTAATATACATTTATATTTATCATAAATTTATTTATGTAGATATATATATATATATATATATATATATATATATATATATATATATATATATATATATATTAATTAATTTATATGTTTTTTATAAGTTTGTTTTTATACATTTTTTTGATCAATGTTAAATTATGGAACTTGTCAATAGTAAAGAATTATAAAATTCTGTGTATATATATTGTTTATTTATGAGTAGTACACACTCTATTTGTATGGGATACATTCCCAAAAACAAATAAATTATTTGATTTGATGTCAGTAGTATAGCTGGAGCATTCATGTTTTAATAAAAATTTATTAATTCTTGAATCGTAGACTACAGATAGGACTTTGGTCTTAGAGGCATCAGTAAAAACCTGACTAGGTAGTGGAATTCTTTTTGTAGTTTTTTAGTTAAGTTTAATTGACCTTACGCCTACGTTGTTAATTCCTAAATATTATTTTATATCCATTTTTAATTATCTATATAAATTATTTTAAATCAAGTTTTCTAAATATCAAGAATTTCGTTTTGTTTTTTAATTTATTTTATTTTGAATATGAGAATAATAATATTTTTTTATTTATTTATGTTTTGTTGATTTATTAAATAACTTATCAGATATAAACATTTTTATAAACTAGCAACAGTAATTACAAGTATGTTTCTCTCAAAAGCATCCTTATGTATTTTATTATCACTAAATTGTATGTAGGAATGATCAAAATATTCATAACATTGTTTTATTTAAAATGGCAATTTTATAAAGACTAATATAAAAAGTATTAAAATCCCTCACTGCGTTTATATTCTTATAATAAATAATTTCTTTTATTTATTTATTTTGGAGTTGTGTACTTTCAGTAAAACTTATACATTTTTAGGTAAACTCAGGTGTTAACTGTTCACGATTTATCCAAGAAATAACAGAAAGCTTTGGAAGACTTGCAGAAAAGAAAGTTACTAAATATTCTGAAATTCTTTCGATAATCCAAAACGGTTCAGGAGAAAACACAATCAATCCTTTAGCAACTGCTATTCAAGTCGCAGATGCTGTGAATGCTGAGGTGAATTTCTCATATTATCTTTTTGTTTGATTATACTAATTTCATATATATATATATATATATATATATATATATATATATATATATATATACATATATATATATATATATATATATATATATATATATATATATATATATAATACTTTCAGCTTAACATGTTTCTGATTAATAACAAGTATGATATTGGTCTATTGATTCATTATAGTTGAAGAGCTGGTAACCACACGTTTCATGAAGCGTTTTATGCACCTTGAAATTTTGCTATAATTTACCTCTTGAGAAGATAAGAAGGTATATATGTGCTAGCTGGACTTACCGTGGAACACCACGTACTGCGCATAGGGGATAGGTGCAAAAAAGGATTGCCCAAAAATAGTGTTTTATTCAGAAGTTCAATCAATGTTTTTTGTAATTCAAATTCTTTATGACATTGCGTTTTGGTAATTGGAGTTGGATTTTTATAGCTTTGAAACAATTCTATTAACACCATTCTCTTACGAGATAAGAAGAATGGTATGGATCGGTGTCACTATAAAAAGCAAAATTATTTAATATTCCAAACTTAGTTGCACATGATGAACGATTTTGATTCAGGATGTCACAATATAAATGTTTATCAATGTTCCATCAATAAAATGAAGTTTTTCTACTCCCGAGCCAGCCATACACACCCAAACCATAACATGACCACCCCATGTTTGATGGTCGGGTGAAGATATTTTCATACAGCTCTTCATTTGTCTTTCTCCACCAGAAACTGAATTCATATTTTTCTTTTCATTGACAGAATTAAAATGAATTAAAATATATGTAAATTCATGTACCCAAGAATTGAAAAATACTTATTTTCTAAATGGAAGAAAACATTGCACATTTCTCACTGTGACCTATAATTCTTATGAGTTTTAATGAAGATTTTTTTTTCTATATTTATAAGTGTTGCAACGTTGATTTGATTATATAAATTTACTGTATGGCAATGAACGATTATGCCCTCATGTGCATTGGCATTTAAATTGTAACAAATTGAGTGTAACTAGCAATAGAAATATAAATCATGGTTTCCATCATTTTGACTGTGAGACACTATATATCAGATCATCCCATAAGTAATGTTGGTTTTTAATATTCTGTCTTTTTATGTCCCCTCCTTTTCAATTTATTTTTGTTTATAATAGCATTAAATACACTTCTATTTATCATGTTTTGGTTAGTGAAACCTATTCATCCTGTGCTGAAATTTCATTTAAATGGATCTCCCAAGACACCACTTACACCATGTTATGCTTTGGGAATTCGATAAAGGAGTAAATACTGCTTCAACTTATCGAATACTCGTAAAAATATATGTCGACAAGCGCAACATTGGTTTGAACGATTTCAAACGGGAACCCGCAAGCTTGCCCAGGAAACCGCAAGCTTGAAGACAAGCTTCCTACAGGTCGACCAATCGACAGAGCTTGATCGACAGAACTCCTTCAATGGACTCCTCCTTTAAATGTTTATTATTTTGTTTTTTGAAAAAAAGCTACATGAACATGAAAGCTACAGTTGCTTCCTTGTTGGTTTCTTGGCAGTGGGAGTTCTTTAGAATTGACTTGAATCTCTTCATCATACTATGCATTTTTATTTGTCTTTATAATATTAAATATTTTTTTCAATAAAAAAAATAATAAAAATTTAAAAAGAGTAGGCCTAGATTCTAATCATAAATAGAACTACAATATTTTGTGTTGTACAGGACATAGATAACAAGTTTTAAAACAACTTAAAAAGAGTTATTAAAATTAAAATTCACTAATCAATTTTTTTTTAATGAATTATTCAAGTTTACGCATTGCTAAATAGGCGCAAAAAGGACCATTTTCAAAAATCCTTAGCTACAAAAGTACTCAAATATACAGGCTGAAATTTGTACAGTAGTTTTATGTTACAGCTATGCATAACATATAAAAAAAATAGATTTTTATCAAGTCCCCCACCAGAGATATTAAAGCCTAAAGTTATCAAAAATTGCAAAAATTTGAAGTTTAAAATTTATATAAAAAAAATAAGGCAACAAATATCAGGGTTGAGAATACTTTTAATACAAGCTACATAGTTAGGTTTATTTTCATGCCAAAAATAAATTTTGATATTTATCCCCTTATGGTAAAAAATTACACTCAAAAACAGCCTTTTGAGAAATAAAAACAGTTGTTTTCAATGGCAGTTTTCAGGAATTGGACATAAAAATATTCAAATAGAGCAAAAGATATAAAAGATAGAGCAAATTGTAAGAAAAACGACAGTGTTTGAATTATTAGTCTATGACTTACCAGTCCTGAGAAAATGAGTTTTCCTTAAGAGCTTATAAACTCAAAAATCAGCATGAACGGTGAAACAAAGTTACCCGCCATTTTCAAACAGTTGACCCTAAAACAAATTTGAAAATTCTTCTGTACTACTGATTCTTTATGTAATTGATGGTAAAAATATAATTTTTTTCTAAAATGGTCAAGCAACCACATTATTATTATCTGGCCCATTTCAAATGGATTGACCCTATATACATATATAAAATATACATTTAATTTCAAATTTATTATTAGAAGCTATTTTAAATCAATCCCATTGGTCTCTCTCTTTTGCTTTACCAAGAAAGAATTATTAAGAAATTGTAATAATTATAAAAATCAACCAAAACAATTCATCTTATGTATTTCAGAATGATGCTCACTTGCCTATTCCTGGTTGGCTAAAACCTTTACATCCTCATCCATTAAATGATATCTTATTCTTGATGACAGAAATAATCACTGCGGGAACAGATGTGTTGAAACAGCTCATTTTTAGTAAGCCTTATTTATTGTATATATTTTTAGAGCAGCCGGTTTTTATTTATTCCTTTTTATTTGTCTTATTTAATTGGCATCATGGCATTTTTGGACAGTTCCTTAAACGTTGATAGCCATTTCTAGCAGTGATAGAATGGGTAAAGATACAGAGAAAATAAACTATTCTTTAACTATCGGGAACACATGGAATGTTCCTACTTGAAAACAACTTATTGAACCACTTTATAATACACAGAGCAGCATAGACCGTCAATGGATGGTTTGATAAAAACAAAGTGTCTACCTAGTAGACACTACGGTGTAGTTTTAGCTTCAACTCAGATGGATGTGATTAAAGAAAGGCTACCACTCCATAGTTACAACTACCCTGTAGCAGTATCTACCTTTCATGCTCGAACTTGTCAACCCTTTCCTACCCATACAGGTTTTATTTCCTGTTTTAATTAGTACTCTTCCTTGTCAGTCTCTGCTAGACACATATTCATTGTTATCGTTGAGCAGTAGCTAAGTTGTGCAAAATGTCATCGTCATCTGAAGATGAAAGACTTTATTATTTAACTAATAAGAAATCTCTATCTAGAGATTTGTTGTGTAAAAAATTATATTGATTTAATAAACAAAGTGAGTAATGTACAACTTGATTTATTATACAAATTATATTAAATCAAATATACTAATTAATTAGGCGTAAGACATTCTGATAATTTGAAGATAAAAAGGCTGACATTTTATTTCACTTTTCTTCTCCACGAACTTTTTTTGCAACACTGTCTGCAATGTGGTCAAGTTCCTCAAAATTTAAAGGACTTTAAGATTTTTAGCTATATTATGCAGTAGAGCATAGCTCATTACTAGTTTTGGTGTTCTTTCAAGTGCTATATTTACACAATTACCTAGAATTGGGAGCCTTTGTTTCAGTTGCCTAAAAACACGTTCTATATCCGCTGCCCCCCCCCCGAAATTTAATTTGATTTAATCGGTAATAATGCGTCAAAAATGAATTAAATAATATCACTTAGTCTAGAAAAAATTAAATTTTTTTGGGTGTAAAATAGCCCCAAACTCCCCGTTAGCCAAAATTTATTTCCTATATACGACCCTGAACCAAAGTAATAATTAATATAGTAATAACTCTGATCTTGAAGAATAGCTTACAAAAGGAAGTCTACTCCTCCTTAGACTTCAAGAAAACAAAGATGTAACTACTACACCTAGGTAGTTGTAGCATCTCTTTTATCACATCAAGAATGAATTTGTAACCAGCTCTCCGGGAAAACCGAGATATATCTACAGGGGGTAGTTGTAGGTCCGGTTTAATCACACTAAAGGTAGTTACAACTTCAAAATATTGAAGTGGTAGGATCAACTCCGTTTTAATCACACCACCCAATGTCTTCATAGCTTCATTACGTAGAAAAATGAGCTCCCCAGGCTGGGATTTGAACAAAGGGGGGAAATTGGAAAAAAAAACTTGATTTTTCAATTTGGACATTCAAAAACATTGAATTAAAAGTTTTTCTAGTGTTCCACATTCTTCAAACTGAGATACATGAATTTTGATAATCTTCATGGTGAATTTTGGTTATGTTTAAAGTAGATGAAGTGTTATAAAAAATATTATCAACAAAAGAGCAGTTTTGGACTTTTTGTGTTTTTTCATAAATATATTGAAAACAGTGGCAAAATTGTGATAAAGATAATCATACGAAAGCCTAATAAATGTTCTACAACATTTATTTTCAATTGGAAACGCCTCATTTGGAAAAAATTCTGTATGAACTGTTGAAAGCAGGGCCTCCGCTAGGGGGGGGCACAGTGGAAAATTGGCCAGGGGCCCGTGGTCTCAGGGGGGCCCGGCATAATTTTTTCACTCGCGTTATAATTTGAAATAACAAAATTATATACCTAAGTATATTTCACATAATTATTATTGAGAACAACCAATGGATAACTTCTTCAATTCTCTATTTCTAATATATAAACAAGCTTTTAAATATTGACAATACGTAAATTTTCCAAACCCTTCAATTACAAATGTACTCAATTTTGTTTTCAGAAAAATGTCAGTTTTAAATAGTTTAATGGTTTTTGTTAATTTTAATGAAGGAGGGGGGGGGGGTTAAGGGCCTGTGAAGTTATTTTGACAGGGGCCCATAATTCCTCTCGGAGGCCCAGATTGAAAGTGTTGGTTTCATTCCATTATTTCCAAATTGCGCCAGCAGTATTGTATAGATCAAGCTTAGATGATACAAGTTTTGTGTGTTGCCAAAAAAGATTTTCTACATTTTTTAAAATTTCCTGATAAATTCAAATTCGGTATCATATTCCTAATATATTCAATTAAATTGAAGTATTTGCAGATTAATTTAGTTCAATATTTGAAAAGTTTTTTTATATTTCTTAAACTGAACTTGACAATATTTTCACTGATCTGTTTTCCCTCAAATACCTTAATGAGTGTTGTATTAAATCAATTTATGACTCCTGAATTTTAATTTGTTAACTTAAAATATTAAAATTATTAATTTTTTTATTTTTCTGTATTAGGAGATTATTTAAAAGTACTTGACAATTTCTTGAGCTCTAAAAAGAAGATGGAGATATTTTCATGGCACGATATAAATATAATCAGTTTCTTAATTATGTTGGGAATCAAGTTGGAAACGTATCCAGATCCAACAAGTTGTATAGTTATTGAACTTCATGAACAGAATAAATATAAACACTTTGAGGTAATGTATTGATGAAGCACATATATTCCAAAAAAAATATGACAATCAAATTAAAATTATATGTATTATTTATATGCATTAATATAAATATGGTTACTGGGAGGTGAGAGATGTTGGCTGAATCGGATTTACATTGAATGATGGGTAATTTATTTAATATGATAATAAATTCGAAGCCCAGAAAAAGTGACCAAGAGCCTCAAAATTGGTTATTTGGCCTAGAAAAACTTAATATTTTTTATAATGGAATTATGATTCTTAAAACGTTAAAAAAAAAAAATAAATTATTTATTTAAAAACAAAACAAAGTTAGCTGCCCAAATATTTTGGGTCGCTTAACACACTTATCAATCTTTCGAAAATTCATTTTAATTGGTTAAAAGGTTGTTGTTGTTTTTTAAATTAATTAGGAGTTTACCAATAAAATAAATGTTGGCGCATAATGTAATAAAATATCAATTAGAATGACATTTTATATTTGTACAATTACTTCTGTAGGTCTGGAGGTAAATTTAGTGAAATGAATTCAGAAAGATTGATAAGCAGCTGTTTAGCCCCCATTTATGTGATAGGAAATTACAAGATTGAATTTATCAAGATTGATTCTGCAAGAATAGAGAATTTGGTAGGATCCACGCCTAGTTCTTCTAGAAAGTAACAAGTCAGTCTTGGCATCATCCCTGTCGCACCGAATCTTAGGCCTTGAACAACATACTCCCTTCTTCCGAATGTTTCCTTGTAATTTTTCTTGGTAGAATTGGATGCACTTGGAGTAGATAGCCGTTTTTTATCTATTGACTCCTTCCGCCTGCAGGGGATCATTCATCTCGCACCTTATTGTTGGGTCAATAATGTAAAGGGCCCCTCACACTGGCAAAAGTTTTACTCAAAATTTTGAAGATGTTGGTTTTGTGCAAAAATATTGCGAGTGTTTGGAGAAATATTGAGCAAAAAAAGGGGTATTCAATATTTTGTAGGGTATTCAAAAGTTTTCTGAAAGTTTAGACAATTTTTGCGGACCTGTCAATATTTTGTAGCATGACAGAGTGCAGTGTGAAGGGGCTGACATAATATTTTACATTTATGTATGTGTTTGTGCGTGCTTCAGCGTGTATATGTGTTGCAATACATTTTTAAGTATTTTATATCCTTTTTTCATATTTATTTTATCCTGTCTATTAAAAATATTCATTCGATTAAATATTTTGTTTCAAATAATTCTGTCCTCTACATTTTTACTTCAATGCATTTTCAATTGCACATATATGCATAGACAACAATGACCCAAGTGATTGAACTGCATTTAAAAAAAAAAAAAAAAAAAAAAAAAAAAAAAAAAAAAAAAAAAAAAAATGTAACGACTGATCCACAATTTTGTGCAATATTTTTCTGCAGTGTGAGGCGTCCACGACCATTCAATATTTTGTACAAAAATAAGCTCAATATTTGTGCTCAAAATTTTGAGCCACATTTTTGCCAGTGTGATGGCCCCTTTAACCATATTTGATTTTTCTTTGAATGCAATATCTATGGCAATGGATTCTTTTTATAAAAAGAAGAGGTCACTTTAAAGAAAGATGGATTTGGGGTTGAAATAGTGGCAAGTAAAATACTATATCTGAAGTATAATGTAGAATGGATGTGAAACATGGTGTAATGGGACAGGGGAGATTGGCATGATTGAAACAGAAAATGTTGATCCAGAGAAAATTAGAGAGAGAGAGAGAGAGAGAGAGAGAGAGAGAGAGAGTGAGAGAGATGGATTGATGACAGAGGTAGTAACAAAGAGATGTGAGAGAACAGAGACAAAGATGCACTGTAGGACGTACCGGGGAAAAAAGAAGACTGCTAGAGAAGATCAGGAAAGAAAGGATAACTTTATGGGACATATCGTCCCTACCATGTCAAACTATCAAATATGCAAAATCTCATTTTTCAGATTCGAGACTTTGCTCTTGGATTGTGGACGATACAGCTTGTCACAAATTGTCACAACTCTAACCCCTTTAGAATAACCTTTAATACATTATTTTTTTATTTAAATTTTAACGTCCATTTATTATTAACAACGAATTTTAGGACGGGTTATCTACAGGTTACCACCCTTTTCTAGCCAGGATAGGGGTGATTCCTTTTCTTTTTTCGAAAGAAAAGCCACCACCCCTAGTGGGAATCGAACCCACGACCTTTGGCACGGAGTGTTAAGTGCTCACGCCTTAACCCTCACGGCCATCGGGTCTCCTTTTTTACATTAATACATTAAATAAAGTATTGAATAAGATCATTTTTCAATATATTACTTTGTCAATGGATAGAATATGTCCGTTCTCTAGTTTCCTCCGATTTGCATATTCAATAGTTTGATATGGTAGGGACGATATAATGACAGGAGAAGGAATATTATTTTGCGTTTATTTCAATTTTTCACCATTCAGAGATAAATTTATAAATTTTTCCTTAATCTTTTAGGAGTTAAATACTATTATCAAATAATATTTTCTTACGTTCATAATTGTCTGTCTACCAATTCTTTTTTGTAAGTGTCGAATGTTGGTTCCATTAACACACACAAAAAAAAAGAACATATCTTTTTGTTTGATCAATTAACGAAAAATCAATTTTATAAATGGCTGTGGTTATCTTTTCTTTTTTTATTTGGAAGGAATATTCAGAAAGATATTGGTAGGAATAGAAAAGATAAAAGGTTGGAAAAAAATTACAGATTATTGATGACAAAAAGAATGAAAATTATATTATAAGAATAATAAAGAGGTGTTTTGGGGCGGACTAAAATTAAGACAAAAGGGGTGCCTATTGATAGAATATCTATTGATGAAGAGTGCTCCCACATTAAGGCAGAGTAGTGTTAAAGTGCATTAAAAATTATCTGAAAAAAAATTATACTTATTTATTGATTATATCTTCCGATTAATATAGCTGCTGCACTAAATGGAAGCACCATTTAGTGCAGCATTTATAAAGTGAAGTTGATAAGAAGTGGATAGATAAGAAAGAATTAAAAAGATGAAAATAACTAAAACAAAATAGTTGTAATGCAAATTAAAATGAATATCTTCCTAAAGAAAAAAATATTTACAAATTAGTTGTTTCGATGTGGTTCCAATTTTCAGTTGTTTTTTCATTAAGCAACTGTTTAAAATGCAGGCTTTTTGGTAGATTATTAGGTAATTTGTTGTTACCCAGAATAATTAATTGATTTTTTTTTTTTAATCTGAAATATAATCTATTATCTCAGGCCAACATCTGGACTTTTTGGATAAATGAGCATTAACTACTATTAAATGTGTTAACACATAAAATGATACCTCAACAAGTCTAAGTCCGATTTAGCATTATTTTTTTTTGTTTTTTTTTTAATGTGTGCCAACCTTAGGGTCATTAACGCCATTGAATGAAACTTTCATTATAATTGGAGGAGGCATTTTTACCTCATTTCTTTTGAATTTATTAATTGATTCAGTCAGCTTTTGGGTTTTATTGAATTATTGTCATTATTTATAATTTATTCTGGTTTATTTGTCTTACTTAAATTACTTGCAGTATACTTTCAACGTAATATTTATTTGCGTACCTGTACAAACAAACAAATGTAAATACCCAAACACGGGGTCTCCCGTGGGTCTATTGGCTAGCGCCTGGTTTCGAGCCCCACCGGCGGCAGGAATTTTCTCATCCCAGAGCTCGTTGAGAAAATTCCTGGCTGCACCCTGGATGTCAGCGCTAAAAAAAGAAGAAAAAAAAATACACACACACATGCACCCACCCATTCACATACACCAACCCAAATTCATGCAACCTCACTCACATATTCTCTAACACAGACAATACACACTCACCATGCTCTATCCTGATTATTTAATTAATTTATGTCTTAGATTTTATTTATTAGTTCTGTTTTGTCTATAAAGATTAATAGCATTCTAACGTTATCAGCATCATCTCCAAGGATTTCATCCATAATGTCTGATAACATTAGCTCTTCTATATTCGGCATTCTGTAAGTAGATGTTTCACTGATATTTGAACGTTGCATGATTTACAGATTGGGGGTGTTTCTTAGAAAAACGGAATGAAAGCGTTAATCTTGTATGCCCTATCCACAATCGACTTACTTAGCACTCTTTACACATTACGTAGCATTCTTTAAAAATCAGCTTGCCTAATTAAAAACATAATATTAATCCTTTGCCTGCTTCCACCTTATCACATACAATTCCACTCATCACTACAATCTGCAGAAAATAAAAAAATCGTTTTGCTTCTAAAAGCTTAAAGCATCTTAAAGAATAATTATTTTAAGTTTAGCTCCAGAGAGTCTACCTTCAACCTTTGTATAGTATAAGGGGACAAGTTCACTTGGGCCACTGATTTTTTATTTTTTTTCTTTACGGCGCATCGACATCTGGGCCATTAGCACCGACATCCAAGGGGCAGCGAGGAATTTTCTCAACAAGCCTTGAAATGAGAAAATTCCTGTGCCAGTGGAAATCAAACCCACCATCTCCCGCATGGAAAACTAAGGCGTTAGCCACTAGACCAAGAGGAGATCCACTGATTTTTTTGTTCTGAATTTTGGAGTATGTTACATTGAAAGCAATGGCTGAACATTCTCAAACTGATTTCCTGATAATTGTCCATGGAACATCAACGCTTATGATTTTAAACAACCGACAGGAATGTAATATGTTTTGAATCATTACAAGAAATGTTTGTTTTTTAAGTAAGTAAGCAGGAAATATAGTTTTTGCTTCTGAAGAGGTGCCCTGAACTACCTGAGGTAGTTAGCCATTTCAAAAAAGGTGTGACAACAAATATATTGCATTTTTCTTTTTTTATCTTCTGCCCTTATAATATAGAGTGGCATTCAATTAGGGTACTTACATTTTCTACATTTTTCAGGTTTATTACTACTTTAATTATACAACAGAAGTTCCTGTCAGGTTGGAACTGCCCTGTGGACTTAAATGCTCCAAAGACAGCTTCATGAAATTAATACAGAATTATAAAGTTGATCACTATGATCATTTTTGCCACAGTGGACATGTCCCTGAAGATTTTCCTTTCGTTGCTGATGATGGTATATTTGACAAAGATGCTATGAATTACTTATTCAGCGGTGGAAGGAACGTATCTTCATACAACAGCCAACTAAACTAAATGACACATTTTATTAAAATTGGTACAATGGCTAATTTATTTTTTCGTTACCCTACTTCTTAAATCTCTTAAATTTATCTGCTGATATTGTTAGGGGGTAAATTGGTTAAATATAACACAATCAAGCTTGAGAATAAATCTATATATTTATAACTCATTTAGCTGGGAGAGAAAAATATCAGCCATCTTGGGCATACCACACATAGGCAAACTTCCGCATGCCATCAATATTAAATACATCTAAATATACAAGATTATTTCTAATAAAATAATTACATGACAAAAGTATAATTATAGATCAAAACATAAATTTGATTTATATTTTTAAGACCCTCCTATAAATCTAATTTATTAAAAACATTATAAGTTAATTAATTAATTAGGCCTATATTCTTATTTTTGATGTTTTGATTTATTCAATGGTTTAGTAAGGAAGTCCGCAATCATCTTCACTAGGAACATACTTAATTATACATTCACCTTTAGAAACGCAATCCACTTTTCTACAAAACCATAACAGATGTGAAAGCGTTAGAATAGTAATACTTCCCCTAGAAGCATATTAACAAAAAAACTCCATCTTGCAGGAACTGCGGTTCCTTTCATATCCCTAGTGTAATTTTTTAGACATATGATAGAAACAGTTATTTCTTTGTTTAGATCAATCGTGAAACACCTATTCCAATTAAATCTCAAACGAAAGCAAGATTATTGGCAAAACACAGGAAAAGTATCCTAAGCAGAAAATACTACTTCCGCCCTCCTAACGTTCGCTCTAGGAAGACATTATTACAAATATGTTTCTAATTTACTTAACTTTCTTTACTGAACTATTTATTTTAGCGTTAAATGCAATTAAAAATACTACAATACTCACATTACTGTTAAATGCAATTTAAAGTACGAAGATCCCAAAACATTTCATGCCTTAATAAAATATTTTATTCCGAATACTTCCTTAACTTCAAATGTAAGCAAAAACATTACACCTCCTTCTGCCGTTTGCGTTGCCATTTCAATCAACAACATACTCCGTGGTGCTCAATAAAAACTTATTATGTCTCATTTAGGACCAGGGAAGGGAGATAGTGTTTAATGTCAAAGCTAAGGCTAAAACAATTTAAACTATAGCCTGTTCAAAAAGATGGAGGGAATGAGCCAGGGCCTATATTCCCGAGAAATAGAGAGAAGAACTACCTTTTGTAAACTTATCGGTACCCCCAGTTGCCTCGCTTGTGGAATCGGAAACCTTACATTTTAAATTGTTTTCAGGCTTAGCTTTTGCTGGGTATTGATAATCATTAAACACTTATCTCCCTTGCCTGGCCTCTCAAAGCCTTTCCAGCTCCTAAACGAGACATAATCAGTTTTTATGGTGATTCACGTCATTAAAAGGCTTTGCTAATGGCGGAACAGAAGGGAGTGGGCAGGGAGAAATTCCCGCCCAGACGTTCGTGCATGCGCAATTGAACTCCCAGTTTTATCTGGACAGGCTATAGTAACCACTATAAGTCAAATCAAAACAAGAACGTACTTCTCCTATACTTCGTATGTTTTAAGAAACAAAATACAATTAAAATAACCTCAACCAATTAAAAACAAAGGGAAACAAAGAAAAAAAAACAACCAATTAAAGACTAAGGTAAACCGACACAAAAAAAAGGAATTGAAACAGTTATTAGTTTGTTTTAATCTCTCGTGAAAAATTATAACTTTGTTTCTCATTTTCTTATCTTGCTTTACTAGAATAGTCATTTTACTATTTTTATTTATATATATAAAATCAGTCCCATAACAGGCCACGAGGGCCCTGAGGGGCAGATACTATAGAGTTATCTGATTCATGACCATATGGCACACTAGGGAGATAGTGTGGTCAGTACTATGCTCCGGCCGCCTGATTTTCCCCTTGGCTGCTTTGACTGCTAGAGTAATTAGCACCCAAGGTACCCGTTCATACATTTATTAAAGGCTGGGTTGGCCTAGGGACGGTCAGGTATATATATATATATATATATATATATATATATATATATATATATATATATATATAGTTATGTATGTGGGGGTCCCCCGTGGTGTAGTGGCTAGCGCCTTAGATTCATAAGAGGGAGATGGTGGGTTCGATCCCCACCGGCGCACAGAGTAACCAAGTAGTGGAGATAATGGACAAAAATCATTGACCACTTGTTATTTTCAAATAATTTTTTTTATTAATTTATATCAACTCAAAACCAGGTAATAGTAGTATAATAATGCATACTATACAGCGATAATAATATTAATTGTAATATTAATAGAAATAATATAGGAGGTAATAATATTAGTAATGACAATATTATAAAATTTAATATAATATATAATATTATAAAATATAACTGTAACATATAATGTAGTAATAGTATAGTAGTAAATTATACTTATAGTAATATTGCCATACAATAATAATATTTTACCATTTTATATGAAATTGTTAAATCATTTCTTTATTCTGAGTCTGAATCGTTTTTGGATTCAGATTGGTGAGAATGTAAACTTATAAATTTATATCAGAACCAATATCTATTTGATTATTAATGTCATTCTCTATTATATATTCATGAATATTTGGACTGATTTTCCTTTGCTTTTTAATGTTTTTTCTCCATAAAGTAAGTTTTGGGTCAGATCTCAGAAGAACCCGGCGCTTTGTCGATCTCTCATAAAATGCTGCAAACTCTTTCTTAGGTGTGCCACTAAGGAAGCCAGAAGGGTCATCAGGACATTGAATTGATATTTTCTTGATAATTAATAATAATTTCTTCTAAGTTGATGTCTTGTTCCAACCAGTATTAATATTTATATTAATACTCTTATTAGAGTATTTTCTCTACGGTGAACACGTTCCCACATTTTTGATATATAATATAAGATTAAACTGGCAGACTTTCTAATACTGCTCAATATTTCTTTAAGAGCATCCTGCAGTTAAAATTGACTAAGTATTTGCCCTAAGATTGATTCCGTTTTCGTGGATTTATCCACTTTTTTTAAAAAATTTGGAAGAAAATATAAATTGCATTATCTGATGGATAAATAAATTGTATTTTCAGTTGAAGTTTTTTTGCTATGGTCTATCAAAATTTTGTACTTAATAAAAAAGTCATAGATCAATAAAGAATAATTCAGGATAAATGTTAATAAGGGAGTAATTACCCATAATCAATTATATCAGATAAAAAAGGAATAGTTTTGACATCATTTCCACCAGATCACCCAATAAAAACACTTTCTCTTCAAAGGCAGAGGTTCAAACTGATTGTTGGTATGAAACAGGCTTTGAAGACTTTGCCTTGTTTATAATACTGCTAATGTGTTTGTTGATCAAAATAAAACTAATATTTATTGGTTTTGTACGATTTTAATTCCTTGAATAGTTCCTAAACTTATCTAGAGGATTAAAAATTAAATATAAGAAAACAAAAATTCAGGTTTTTGTCCATTGGACGTTACACTGTGCGGCGGCAGGAATTTTCTCATCCCACGGCTCGCTGGGAATATTCCTCGCTGCATCCTGGATGTCGGCGCTAATGGCCTTGACCCTAGGCGCCGTTAAAAAAAAAAAAGAAAAAAAAAAAAAAATATGTTATAGGTATGTGTCCGTTAACACGATACAGGCCAGAGTTTTTGTTTTTTTTTTCGCCACGAAACTTGGTATGTAGTATTCCCCAATCAAACGATTGAACGAGTTCGTTAACCAACAAAATCGGTCCATCCGAAGGGGAGGGGGAGGTTTACTCCAGAGCCAAAGTAGTTATTTGTCAATACCAGCCGTAATGTTTGTCATATTTCAACGAAACTCGGTTTTCGTTGTGGTCAACTGAAGAGAAAAATGTGTTGTAAAAATAAACTAAATCGGTTGACTAGAAGGGGGGGGGGGTTACTCCGGACAGAAATTACTAATTTCCTTATACCGGTCGTAATTTCAGTTGTATAGTTATCTATATAGGTTATTTTAAGCAAATTATTCAGGAATGCACTCGACCCAACCCAATTCTGAGGAAATTGCTTAGTTATGCAGCTCCTGCGTGACGGACTTTAGAACATTTAGTAAGCTTTTGAACAGTTACCTCTAACTTACCACGATTTCCCAACCATTTTCGATATATTTAAAAAAAATATACGAAGAACCCAAAAATGGTCATGTCTGTTAATTTTTTTTTTTCGAATACTTTCTTAACTCCAAATGTAACCAAAACTTTTATTTTATTTATTTATTTATCCAATGCCCGTCAGTGGCGGTTGAGCCATTTGACGCCGAGCCACCCAGTATCGCGTCGTGAGGTCAGGAAGATGGATCAGTTTGGAGCAGACGAGGAGGTGACTTCCCACCATCCTTCCGCTTGAACATAGTGGGCAAATGTCCGAGTCTGCTAAGCCAAGGCGATAAAGATGGGCCTGCAGGTAGTCGTGTCCAGTTTCCAGGCGGAATCTTGCAACAGCTTCGCTTCTCCTCAGATCGTCAGGGTGTAACCAAAATTTATTTATCATAGTTTGGGCGAATTCGAAACATGTAGAAAATATTTCAACTGAATTCAACGATTCTAAGTACCTCTTAGAAATTAGTAAAAAAAAAAAATAAATAATAATTTTTTCCACTTCTCTCAAAAACGGTTACAGATATCGCCTTGGAAATGTGTTCGTTCTTTTTCCTTTGTGTTAAACCCTAAAAAAAAGTGTACCAGGCAGCCTAAAAGCGAAAAACCGTAAGCGCTAGGATTTTTTTTTCGCACGTAGTTTGCTCCAAAAACCATCTTTCTGGAAGGATTCTGCGATTAACAAGCTTGACCTTTCAAATTAAACGAAAGATTTTTTAATCATATGCATCAAAATCAGACCATATTGAGCCTGGTTCGTGACATTTAGAGAGTAGACAGTCTGCCATTTTAATAATCATGATTAGTGGAATGGAAAACAGCACGAGCTAGTCATAAAAATGTTTTTTTTAAACAATGATTGTTTTGGGGGCGCGTAGGGAGTTTCGACGTGTTTTGGATTTAGGACGTCACGATGCCTTTCCGTCAAAACCGGAGACTGGGTCTGCCCTCATGAAGAAACGAGCGGGGCGACCAAGAAGTGTACCTGTTCTAGCAAACATTAATATTGTACGCGACAGGTTTCTGCAACTTATTTAGAAATTAATCATCAACGTTTATTTCTTTATCATTTGTTGTCCGACTCCTAATCGTAACTGGCAATCGTTGTCCTTCAATTTCTCTACCATGTGTAGTTTGCACGGATGAAATCTTAAATACAGATGATCTTTCCGTAGTAAATTAATCAATCATCCTAATCCTATAGGAGACCCGGTAGCCGTGAGGGTTAAGGCGTGGGCTCTTAACACTCCAAAGGTCGTGGGTTCGATTCCCACTAGGGGCGGTGGCTTTTCTTTCGAAAAAAGAAAAGGCATCACCCCTACCCTGGCTAGAAAAGGGTGGTAACCTACAGATAACCCGTCCTAAAATTCGTAGTTAATAATAAATGGACGTTAAAATTTAAATAAAAAAAAAAAATAATCCTATAGCCCAATCCTTATCCAGCACCAATCATCCTTCCTCTCCACCAAGCCGTTTTAATAGAAAGTGGCTCCGGGATTTACTAAGGTAGTGTATAGTCGTGGAATGAAAAATCAGTGAAATGATAATAGGTGAGAGTGATATCGATGGATATTTTCTCTCCTCATGATATCAATACCCACGTCTCATTTGCCTCCAATCCTCCCTGCTAACCGCAGAGTGTGTTTGGATGGCGTAAGGTAACTACAGGTCATCCAGGCTGACAACCGGGGACACTTGAGGCGTGGACAAGAAACTAATATCAAATTGCAAAATACAGTTGAATTGTAGATTGTTATATTCTGTAAATAATATATATATATATATATATATATATATATATATATATATATATATATATTCTGCAAATTGAACGCCATGGGCTCTGTAAGACAAATTCGCGTTCATCAATTCAGACTCACTGGAACTCGCACACTTCTTGAGACCTTTTGGTTCTTCTTGAGGGCAGATCCAGTCTCTTCAGAGTTATTAACCCAACATTTTATCGCGTGTGGAGCGGCATCAGGATGTCCTAAAACGTAAAAACGTCGAAACTCCCTAAATACCGCTACCAAACATCACTGTTTTTAACGAACATTTTTATGACTAACGCAAGCTGTTTTCCATTCCACTGATCAATGATTAATAAAATGGCAGACTGTCGATTCTTTAAATGTCACGAAACCGCAATGCTGACACCTGCCTATGGCTGCCACTAATCGTTTCAAACATTCCCTTTTTTCTGGGTCACCCTGAATATATATATGTATATATATATATATATATATATATATATATATATATATATATATATAAATTGTTGTGAAAGATAACCCGATATATATTTTCCACTTTTTCTTGCTTCTTTTTCTGGCAGGGGGTTGATAAAGCAGTACACTCTTTGTTCAACTGGGGCTGCCCCTGAAGAGGTGCGAAAAGGCACGAAACATGTCGGGCGAAACATACCAAATAAAGTAGTTAAAGTGAACAAAGATTGTACTGCTTTATCGGCTCCCTGCCAGAAAAAGTGGAATATATATATATATATATATATATATATATATATATATATATATATATATATAAAAGAAAAAAAGTCCTTTGGCATATATCTCGTTTTTGCTTCGTTTCTGAGATGGCATTTGTGCATTGCCCTGCTGTAACTTGTTACGAGGTCCATCTAATGAGACGGATGAGGTGCTCCCTTGAACCAAGGGCGCGTTATCTTTCTAAGGGCCAAATTTGAACCACCGTTATTTTCTAGATCTGTAGGTTCTGATTAAAATTTTCTAGTCGGCACTTCCAGATTTCTTAATGAGGTCAATCTCATAAATGGGGTTCCTCTGTCGCTAAAACTAAAGCGCTACGAACTGTTTTGCACGAATGATCTTTTGCAGAATACCTTTGAAATTAGAAAAAGTATGTTTGTACCAAAGTTTCGTAAAATATGAGTAGTTTAGTGATCTAAAACGTAAAATGTTCTATTCGGCACTCCCGGATTACGCCATTGAGGTGGTGGATTAAGCGGGTTTCATCCCTTTGGAGGACGGGAGGACACGCCCTGGTGTGATTCCCGAAGGAGTGTAAGTTATTTAAAGTATTACAAGAAATCGAATCCTAATAAGTAACCAGATTAAATGAATCCTTTAGGGAGTATTTTAATTTCAGACAAATCCTCCTTTGTGGTTAATCTTCTAAAATTAATTTCTACAGGAATAATCCTGGAGAACAGATATTGCTTTGCGGTCGTCCATTAGTATTGCCCTGTTCCTCAGCCTGGCTAATGACGGAAAGATTAGGGAGGGTTGGAACTAGTCATGGGGGAGGGGGGAGAACTCCGAAGGTCGGGTGGGGGTGGTCGACCTACATCTGGGGCGGATCGAACATAGTGTGTGTGTGTGTTTGTGTGTGTGTGTGGGGGGGGGGGGGGCGGTAGGGAGTGCGTGTGTGTGTTGGCTTCTGAAGGTTTCCGTGTACATGTGTGTGTGTGTATTAGAGAGAGGGAGAGAGAGATAATGTTCCGGAGAATGCTTTTCTCCCTCTAATGTTCATCCTTACTCTCCTCGCTCTCTCTTCCTCGCTCTCTCTCCTTCTCTCTCTCTCTTCCTCTCTCCCTATCCCTCTCTCTTCCTATCTCTCTCCCCTATCCTTCTCTCTCTCTCTCCCTATCCTTCTCTCTCCCTATCCTCCAACAAGAGCGAGGACAATGAGCTACGATATTAGAGGCCTACAATCCCGAGCAATCCCCCGGGGATATCATGTCCTTCCCCCCTCCCCACCAACCCTTAGCCACCATTTCAGCCCAGATTCTCTAGCAGACTCTGCAACTGAGGAGACCACTTTTCGCCAAAATTCGCAACCTTTAACATTTCGTGAAATAATATCTCGCACGAACATAAATGTATAGAAATAAATAGGCCCCTAGCATTCAATAAGGCGTAAAAGTTGCATTCGATTACACTGACCGTTTGCACTTTTACGACATTCAGTTTAGTTAAGATCTTCCAACATTTTTTGTAGTATATTTTGTTAGATTAGGTTAGTACTCGTAGTTCCCGTAAAGTTATGCCAATTTAAAGAATCACGATCAACATTGGATGTTTTTCGCACGATCAGCTTTATGTGGCTCTGTCACATGTTAGAAATCCTAGCAGCTCGAATGTTTGATCCCTAGATTCGTCTAATATCGTGTATAGAGAAGCATTACTGTGAAGTAGATTTTTTTTAAATACCCATACGACGCTGTTTATAATGCAAAATGAACCAAAAGATATATCAACCAAATGCGGCCCAAAAGTCACTGTACTACGCGGACCAACGCGCTGAATGGTTTCTCGCATAGCCACGACAAATCATTGTAACTGGCCATTATACCTGACATCATAGACTTGTTGTGACGAAACACACATGATATTTTTTCTTATATTCTCAATACTTGTTAAACGTTGAATCGCCAAGCCGTGACCACTTATTAAATAATAAATAAATTACAAGACAAATATATATATACAAATTTTTTCACATTCGGATTGCTTCGTCTTATCCACGACTTAAGGAGTAATACACACCTTGTGCGATCAAAATCTAAGTAATTTTCATAAATTTATAAATAAATCAATATTTTTAATTTTTTCAAACGTTTTATACGGGATGTTAAAGAATAAAAAAAAAAGTTTTAATTCTTGGAAAAAAATGGCAGCGCTTTGTGTGACGAATGGAAACCCTCTTTTTTAAAATCGTTATCATTCAATGAATCGAAAAAATCCTACGTACTTTACAAGAAAATTTCATTCGGAAACTGCGGGTAAGATTTGAAGTTGATCGGGCAAAAATAGAAGATGCCAGAGTATCGACCGATTGAGAAAACATGGTTTTGAGAATACGACCTTAAAGTTTAATGTTCTGAAATGTTCATATTTTTCCTATTTTATTTCTTTTCATGCTTTCTTGTAAAAAAAAAAATTTAAAAAATGGGTTTTAATTTTGAAATGGATTGAAGGAGGACCGAGAAAAACTTAACAATTAAAAAGGGACCAATCGAAGCTCGCTCAAAAACGTACCTTCAAATTAGCATCGCATTCGCTCGGCATCGACACTTCACTCGGAAAATCGTATTTTTTGCACATTTAACACATTTTTCTTCACATAAACATTCATGGATATCATTTTTGATTAGTTAAGGAAGAATTGTAGCCTATAAAAAAAAGTTACTAGGTAGTATTACCTCTTAAGTGAGTTTCCTCAGAGGAAAACTCCTGTCTACCAAGAGCTCAATTCGGTTTCAGGATTCTCTTTAAGACTTTTACACCCAACTTATAGGAAGCCACGAACGACGTCGTTACAATGACGCTTTCTGAGGATCAACGTTGCATTAGCCGTAAGTCTTGAAAACGACGGTCGTCAAACTGGTCAATTTATGGTCTAGAATTTCCAGAGCCCTAGAATATCTCAGACCACATCTGTTTTATATTTCATGGGAGACAACCCTGGGAACTGGAGCTAGGGGTTGGGACTCGTAAAACTAGAAGCTTTTTTTGCTTTTTGTGACTTTGACCTCCTTTCTTCCTTACTATTTTTTTTTTCTTTTTGAAAACGTCAGTTGGTTTTCATTTTTGTAGATTTTTTCCTCCTATGAAATGGGTTAAAACTAGTATTCGTATGCAGTCTCATGTATAATGTATTCGAATGGATATTCGTCCAGACACTATTTTATTCTACTATTCCATAGTTATGTTGAATAGAACAATGTATTGAAAACGCTGACTCCCAGGAACTGCATCATCTTAGCGCGGTGCCGTTCTTATCCCTAGTGTCATTTGGAAAGGTTGAAATAGAAACAGTTATAATTTTGGTTAGACCTTTCATGAAATAATTTATGAACGAAAATATGTCACGGTTGTAAGTGTACATACCTCTACCTGACAGGAAAATATGTCACGGTTGTAAGGGTACATACCTCTACCTGACAGGAAAATGACCCCCTGACCTTGTTAAGGTTGGCTCTAAAATCACTCTGCTTACTGTTATTTTCTTTTGTCATAATACTAATTTTACAGATATATTTAATTTAAAACCGAAAAAAAAATCAATTAAAAAGTTATTTAAACAAAGCACTTTTTAATTGATTTTTTTTTTCTTTAAAAAAGACAAAAACCCGTTCACTGGCGTTAATGGCCCCAACGGTTGACACGCCTTAAAATCAACCAAAAATAAAAAAACCCGTTCAAAAGAACAAAACAAACACATTAAAAGTTTTAAGCACTTATTACTCCGATTGACATCGCCTAATCGAAAATTGCTTCAGAATCTTTTTTTGTAGAGCATTTAGTAAGCTTTCGAATGGTAACCTAAGGCAAAAGACACACACAGCGGTTTCGGCCGAGTCGGCAGCCGAAAAAAAAATTAAGGAAAATTTACGAAGTTCCCAAAACCTTTCATGTCTATAAATAAAATGTTTTATTCAAGTCCTTTCTTAACTCCAAACGTAACCAAAATTTTAACATATATGTATATATATATATATATATATATATATATATATATATATATATATATGTATATATATATATATATATATATATATATGTGTATATGTACACATTTAAAAGCTTAAGGTTCCTGCGTTAACGAGTATTTTTGCTATTAATATGGGTTTATTATCAGGCGTTATTTCTTTCAGAATATATATATACAGGAAATCTATGCTGTCATTCCTACTCTTGGGAGAATTTAAGGTTCCTTAAATGTCCATTCCTTAAAAGCGTGATTTAAATACTCGTGAAAAATGTCTAAGGACTTCGGGTTCTGGAGACTTTCCAGAGAAGGGTTACAGTCAAATTATTATACCATCCTATTCCTCCAGTGGACATTTGTCATTGCTTACTAGAGTCAGTGGCTCGGCTAGAAGTTTAGCTTAGTTTTGACCGGACAGGAACCTCTGAGGGGGAATATTTTGGCAGAGGACCGTTATTTGCAAATGTTGTTTTGAATTATTATTGTGCAAAGTAAACATGTCCGTGGGGGGAGGGGGGTAATGGAGTGAGTAGTTTTCAAAAATAAAACTATTTTTTATTCAGTTGGAAATAGCTTTTTTCTCGTTTACCTATAATTTCTAGTAAAATGAATTAGCCAGTAAAACAGAACGCGTAAAATGAGAAACAATTTTGTAATTGAGCACCAATGTTATGACTTCCTGACGGATTTTCTTACTTCATTTCCGGACAGAATTCTACTTGGTGAAGGGAAAAACCAATTCCGAGGCAAGAAGAACCACATGAGGTCGGATAAGGGTACGAGACTTCACGTTGGAAGGGACTATAAAACGCGATAAGTCACGCTATATCACGTGAGTACTGTTGCTTTAATGAATGTATCACATGGGCGAGGCATAAGTCACGGATATATTAAACTTTACCTCAATCCGTCCTAAAGGTTTGCAAATATATGTTACAATTTGTGCATGATCCAGGTAACATTGGAATCAGCTGGATTAGTTTTATGAAATGTTAAAAAAAAAAATCCGACTTGCTGAAGCTGCATTACTAAGCACATTTTTCAAAAATACGCTCCTTTCCTGAATAATTTGTTTGAAATAAATGATAAAAATACAAAATAAACATGAATAGCTTCGGTCTTTAAAATTTGTTACTTTTATTATTGTTATTTGTTGAACACCTGATTCAATTAGTAACTTTTACTTTATTTTGTTCTGCAGCAAACCCCAAATTCTACTGTACAGATTTCATTTCCAAACACATCTTCCTCACTGATTGGTAACGATATCTACACAGTTTCAAGGAAGTAAAAATAGCGGCCTGCGCGGGAAAATTATAAATTAGGGTCTAGAGTAACCCCCCCCCCCCTCCCCCCCCATCAGATGTATTGAGTTTGCTGGTTAAGGAACTAGTCAAATAGTTTTTTACGGCAATACTGTAAAAACAAAAACTGTGGCCCCTATCGTGTTAAGAGACACACACATTTATACGTAAACACATAAATGCATATACAGTAGACTCTCTCTAATCCGGCTCGTTAGACCCCGATCGTACGGGGATACAGTCGGATTAGAGAATTCAGTTTGAAGCGGTATTTGAAAAACCTTATTATTTGAGGAACTAATAATATGTAACATTTTTAATATTGCATATTTATGTAAAGTTTAGGTACCTATTTATAAAGTAAAATCAAAATATGTAAATCCTTGCTGGTGTATTATTTTCAAGTGCATATGAATATAGATGTCTCAAGTAATACAAATATTTAGACAGTTAAACTAAATAAAAAATATTTAATTACTAACTAAATCACATATGTATGCATATATTATTACAATATCAAGACCAAGTTACATGGGAAATCAGGCGTACCAGTCGCAGGCGCCTTAGTAGAAACACAAGCTCCTGCCACTAAAACGAAACATATATGCCTTCTCTGGAATTCCATTCAATGAAATACCAAGAAACATATGTCTGGCTAGTTAGGAAGGGAAGGTTTTCTAGGAACCCTCGAGCCGGTTTAGATAAGGGAGAGTCTACTGTATGTACAGGGTGTCTACCGATCTGTTGCACCAAACTCAAGGGTTCAATTCTACGACTAATTTACAACAAAAAATGTTGCAAAAATGTAACATTTTTTGTTTTATCCGCCAGAAATCCCACTTTTTAGGCTTTGAAATTTGTTATTGTGGCTTCGACGTTTTTTCATTACAACGGCTATAACTTCAAATGTGAGCATACATTGGAGTAAATTCAATAGGAATACCGCAAAGGAAAATAAATATGTAACTTCAATAAATAAAATATGAAGATTACTTTGGAAAACTAGCTAGGTAAATCATAGGTAAGACTCAGAACCTATCATTTACCTAAGAAAGTTTTCAAAGTGTCCCCCTTCTTGTTGTTTGTTTAAGTGGGAAAATTGAGATTTTTGGCTTCAAACTTTTTTTTTACGTTCAAACTTCATTTACTCCCACTTTTGTCTGAGTGACAGAAAAAAGTGGGTATACCGTTGAAAAGCTAACAGTTTGAGGCAATTTTTCCCGAAGAGTGCACATCAAAATTCCAATATTTTCTCAGACAAAAAAGCGATCGAAAACGACCAAATTTCGGAAACTTTTGAAAATCTTATCTTTGGCTTAATTTTTCTCCTATTGAATTTACTCCAATGTTTTTTTGTTTTTTTTTTGTATTAGGAAGTTTGCATATTTTATCTACTTTCCAACGGTATTATAAATTTAAAATAGTAGTAGTATTTAATAATAGGTATAATCTCGGAAAAAATCAATATAATTTCTTAAAGTAGTGTCCATTTTTGAGAATTGGCTGACTATAGCAGCTCTTGAGGAAATTTTTAATGAATGGAATTTGTAGAGGTGCAAGTTGCATCGGTGAATGATAGGCCGTGAATGAATCCATTGAGTGGCCGGCCTCTGGGTGACCTAACATCGATCGACCCAGCCCTCCTCCTTCCCTCTCTTATCACTTATCAACCCTCAAAAACTTACTACCTATCACTCTACTGTCAAAATAACATCAGTCATGTTTTCATGCATATATATATATATATATATATATATATATATATATATATATATATATATATAGAGAGAGAGAGAGAGAGAGAGAGAGAGAGAGAAATATATATGCTTGATGTTTATTTTTCGTCGCTGGGATGATATTTTTAGATGGAACGGCATTTTTCTCCAGCGGTGGTACTCCTCCTCACTTCTTCCTGGGATATTTCGATGGGTTCATCTCCATCTTCTTCAGCCAGGTAACTCGAAATATCCCAGGAAGAAGTGAGGAGGAGTACCACCGCTGGAGAAAAATGCCGTTCCATCTAAATATATATATATATACAGGTTGAAGTAGCCAAACACTAGGAGGTGGTTTTAAACATAATTGCCTACAAAAAAAGTTTATTTCAATGTGATCCCGTGTGAATGTGGCCTTGTCTGCCCACAAAATGCTGCTGCTAAACTGAGGATTAACGTTTATCCTCCCGTAATGTTTGTATTCTTTTTTTAAAGTTATTTTTTTATTATTATTATTTTTTACGGCACTTCGACAAATCTGGGCCATTAGCGCCGAAGGTTCTAAAGTTATTTGACATATTATTTGAAAAACGCTTAGGTGTTATGTTGGGATTACAATTATTCAAAACTCTTGAAATGTTCCTAGGTGCGGAATTTGTTGTCTACCATATCGAATTTTATTTAAACAGTGAGCACGAACAGACAAATATATATATATATATATATATATATATATATATATATATATATATATATATATATATATATGGATTAGACTTGGAAAAAATCAAAATCTATTATAAAATCATTCAAAAATCATATTATTTCAATTAATCGCTTTGTTGAATTAAGTTAAATTTAAGTTTTATGATGACTTGTCAGTTCTTTTCCAAGTCTACTCAAGATTTGAATGTTTAATTTTAACAATATCAATGCTGATATTAAGTTAAAAGAAAAATAAATATTATTTTATGTTCAATTGTAAACGATCGTGAAATACTTACTGGCAATTAAATACAACAAAAACAAAAATCTGGCTTGAAACATTTGTTCTAAATTTTATTAGCTTTCATTTTAAAAAGTTCGTCACGCAGGAGCTGCATAACTAAGCACTTTCCTCAGAATTGGGTAGGGTCGAGTGCATTCCTGAATAATTTGCTTAAAATAACCTATATAGATAAATAAAATAAAAACATAAATTGAAGGGCTCAGTGCCAAAGGTGACTAACCCACATTTTTAAAAAATTTGTGTTATTCACTTCCCCTGCTAGAGAATTTTAAGTTTTATAATTGAAGGAAATACCCAGCCTTTACACCTCATTGATTAGTACTGACTTCTGTTAGTTTGTTTTGGAACTTACAGGAAATCAATATCACGAGGTAGGCAGACGACCAACCCACACTAGGTATGGCTGTGTTAATGATAAGCAGCAACATGAGTGATATAGTTGAAGCTTCTGATGACTCTGTGGCAGATCCTGTCTAGGAACAAACCACCAAGGAATGTTCATGAACTACGCTTGTCGAGGAAAAAACCACTATATTAAGATTGCACTGTTCCTCTCCCACATACTACACAACTCAACTAGTCCGGAAATCATTGTTTTGTTAAATTATTAATACATAAAAAAAAACAAAAAAAAAAAAAAAAAACAGTCCCGTAACAGACCACAAGGGCCCAGAGGGGCAGATACTGTAGAGGTATCTGATTTTTGACCATACGGTACACTAGGGAGATAGTGTGGTCAACACTATGCTCCGGCCGCCTGATTTTCCCCTTGTCTGCTTCGACTGCTAGAGTCATTAGCACCCAAGGTACCCATTATTAATTAAATTAATTAAAGGCTGGGTGAGCCTAGGGACGATCTGGGACCCCAAATCCAACCCTCGAACGGCAGCACTAGAAGAAAAAATCTTTAGAGCGCGCTATAGTTTTGAACCTGGTCCTCCAGTTCATTAGTCGAGTGCTCTACCACTGAGCTAACCTCGTCCCCTATTAATACATAATCAAAGAAAAATAATTTTTCATTAATTATTAATCTCCGGATATGTGACCACTATTAAGAGTACGTAATTTTTTATTCATGTGAGAGCCAAACCTGACTTTACTTTTTGTTTTTCATTATTATGTCTAACTATAAACTTTTAATTAGTTTGGTATATTCATAAGAATTTTGTGTATCTAATGAATAAAGACAAATTAAAATCGTTTCTGTCACCAACACCAATTATTCCCAAAGTCTTCTTAACTTTAACCTTAATTTTCTCAGTTTGTTCTAATTGTGGGTTAGTCACCTTTGGCACTGAGTCCAACAATTGTTCTGCTCTTTTGCTTTTATGAGCAGCTGTTTCAATTATTAATTTTGTAATTAATTTCCTTCCAGAGTTTTGTGTATGCGTGGTAATACTACGTAATATACACATATTCATCTATTGATCTTGATGAGTTTCGCGAACCTACGTTTGGCGGGAGAATTCAATTCAAACATAGTACAAAGTAACACCCCTCCTTCCAATAGGCCGATTTAGTTCATTTTCACAACACTTCTTTCTTATTAGATAGCCAGGACGTATAAAGAGTTTCGTAACAATACAACAAAAATTACGACCGCTATAAAGAAATTAGTAAATTCGGTCCGGAGTAAACCCCCCCCCCCCCCTTCTAGTCAACCGATTTAGTTTATTTTTGCAACAAATTTTTCTCTTCAGTTGACCACAACGAATACCGAGTTTCGTTGAAATATAACAAAAATTATGGCTGGTATTGACAAATGACTACTTTGGCTCTGGAGTAACCCCCCCCCCCCCTACGGATGGACCGATTTTGTTGGTTAACTCGTTCAGTCGTTTGATGGGGGAATACTACATACCAAATTACATGGCGAAAAAATTAAAACTGTGGCCTGTATCGTTTTATAGGACACATATATAACTCTATATATACAGGGTGTCCCGTAAATGTCTAGTCATATTGTGAGAGGTGATAGAGGGCCCTTAGGGGAACAAAAAATGTTCTATGACGATTTTCCGAATTCTTGGCCATAAGGGAGAAAACGTCGTTTTATTGTTTTATCGAGACAAACGTGGTTTTTAGAAGAATAGTCGTTGTAGCTCCGTCCCAGGTGGTTCTACCAGAAACGAAGTGAAACCAATCGAAAGCTGAGTAAATTTTCTATAAGACTAGTTGATAGTAAAAGTAAAAATGAATGAATGTAAGTATGTCTATCTTACCAAAAGAAAGCTATTCTAAATTTCCTGACATTTTCTCGATATTTCTTTCCCGCGTTACTCCTAAATGGGCAGGATCTGAGATTTCCGGGTTTCAGAAAAACTTCTTCATTTAACCAGCTTTCTATTCATGTATCACAACCCTGTTTTATGGAAGTATGTGAACGATTTAAGAACAAAAGTTTAAAAAAAAACATGGATCTGTGAAAAGAAAATTATATTTTTTTCTTCAGTTTATTCAAAAAGCTGAAGAGAAATATTTATTTTTATACATTTTTACATACATATTAAGTAAATATTTACTTAAAACAATAAAAAAAATTACTTCCACGAATATAAAAAAAATCCTAAAACAGTAAATAAATAAAATACACATTCATTTTGAATTTATTAATTCAGGTAACTAATAATGGGTCCAGGAGGCGGCCATTAAGGAACTCCAACCAGACATTAACCTCAAAAAAAAAAATTATTATTTTTACCTAGATAACTCATTTTGAACACATTTTTACAGGACTATGTACATCTTATTTATGACGGATAGGATATTTAATTACCACAACAAACACACATATACCCACCAGAATCCCAGGACGGTTCACAAGCGTAGCCATCAGTATCAATTTAAGGTAAAGCAATTGTTTTCTAAATATAAATACCTGTAAAAATGTGTTCAAATGCGTTATCTAGGTAAAAATAATAATTTTTGAGGTTAATGTATGGGTGGGGTTCCTTAATGGCCGCCTCCTGGACCCAGTATTAGTTACCTGAATTAATAAATTCAAAATAAATGTGTATTTTATTTATTTACTGTTTTAGGTTTTTTTTTATATTCGTGGAAGTAATTTTTTTTATTGTTTTAAGTCAATATTTACTTAATAATTATGTAAACATTTATAAAAATAAATATTTCTCTTCAGCTTTTTGAATAAACTGAAGAAAAAAATATAATTTTCTTTGCACTGATCCATGTTTTTTTTTAAAACTTTTGTTCTTAAATCGTTCACATCCTTCAATAACACAAGGTTGTGATACATGAATGGAAAGCTGGTTAAATGAGAAAGTTTTTCTGAAACCCGGAAATCTCAGATCCTGCCTATTGAGGAGTAACGCAGGAAAGAAATATCAAGAAAATGTCAGGAAATTTAGAATAGCTTTCTTTTGGTAAGATATACATACTTACATTCATTCATTTTTACGTTTACACCCAACTAGTCTTATAGTAAATTTACTCAGCTTTCAATTGGTTTCACTTCTTTTCTAGTAGAACCACCTCGGACGGAGGAGCTACAACGACTATTCTTCTAAAAACCACGTTTGTCTTGATAAAACAATAAAACGACGTTTTCTCCCTTATGGGCGAGAATTCGGAAAATTGTCATAGAACATTTTTTGTTTCCCTAAGGGTCCTCTATCACCTCCCACAATATGACTAGACATTTACGGGACACCCTGTATATATATATATATATATATATATATATATATATATATATATATATATATATATATATATATAGGTAGTTTGTAACAGCTTATTCAGTCTTCGTTTATTTTATATTTTATATTACATTTTTGTTGCCCATTTTCAATCCAATTATCTGTATGATTTTGCATTATTTTTTTATAAATTATAATCTTCTGATTATGTGCTTGTAAATTTGATGCTATTTAGTTTCAGGAGGAAACTTCATTTTTTTAATTTGTATGGTTCGTGTCTCTATTATTACATGGATGATATTATTATTACCTCAATTATTATATATTTGAGTCTGCTTCTGTAAAGGAGGACTAGATGTGCAAAACTGTTTTAAGCCCATGTATTCTGGGGGTGATACTATTGTGTTGTATAATATTATTTTTTTCATATTTTTATGAAAGTTGACTTTTCTAGTTTGTTAGTGTAATCTATTATTTCGCCTTTAATTTTGTTGCTTGGGTCTGTCTGTATAATAATATCATCCATGTAATACAATACATGAACCATACAATTTTAAAAAATGAAATTTCCTCCTCAAACTAAATAACATCAAATTTACAAGCACATTATTAGAAGATTATAATTTATAAAAAAATAATGCAAAATCATACAGATAATTGGATTGAAAATGGCCTATAGCCGAAACGTTTCTACAACAAAAATTTAATATAAAATATAAAATAAATGAAGACTGAATAAGCTGTTACCAACTACCTAGAACATCTTAGTTTTCAACTTAGGATCTAAATATATATATATATATATATATATATATATATATATATATATATATATATATATACAGGGTGTCCCAAATGAGACGGCTCAAAATAATTTTGCGGAGAACGGTTGGTCTGAGAAAAAAATGTCATAGGTAAAAGTTGTAGGGCTTGACTTAAGCTTTCTAATTATGTCGACCATTTAACGTATTTACTGCGCATGTGCGCTCGGCGCTAGATTAAATGTTGGGGTTTGCAGAAGACCCCTATTATTATACACAACATTTTGAAGGGAATTAAAAAACAAAACCTTTGCCGCAAACCGCAATTCGATATATTTAAAATCGTTTAAAAACGTTTACCTCTGACATTTTTTTCTTAGACCAACCGTTTGGCCGCAAAGTTAGTTTGAGCCGTCTTATTTGGGACACCCTGTGTATATATAAATTTTAACTGGGGTCATTTTAGGTGTCTACTAGGTAGGATCGATAAAGATCCAAAGAAATTTTTCAAAATTCCGAGATGAGTGCAACCCAATAGCTACTTTCCTTCGGAGGAAAGTGTTAAAAAATACTTTCCTTCGGAGAAAAGTGCTATTAAAAAAAAAAAAAAAAATCATAGAAATCGGTTTAGTTTTAGAGGCTGGAGCCTTTTTTGGAACACGAATTTTCGCCACTGTGCGACATAAGCAAGTTTTAGTGGAAAAGAGGAAACATCGTAAAATCAAGTTGAAAATGGCACAGTAGACCACGAGATATATGTCTTAAAGTAAATAATTCTGTTTTTTGGGTTTACCTCTTAAAAATGGCTAACATAAATTTTTGGTTGTCAAGCAATACAAATAAATGTAATTGCAAACAGAAACATGAAGCAAGACATCAATATTTCCACTGCCATCAGAAGTACTTGTGTCCCCTTTCACCAGTTCCTAATAAGATATAACTTGAGTATGGATTGACCTTTGAGCTAGGAATTGGGCTGAGTCCAGAGCCGCAAGAAGCTTTTAGCGAAATTACCAACTTGAGTTCGGATCAAAACAGAATCTAGTTCTGGTATTAACCTAATTAAGTAAGCTGCTCGGCTTGAATGTGTTTCTCAGATTTTGCAAACCTTAGCAAGATGTTCGCACTTGTATAAGGTTTCTTCAGATTATGCAAGTACGAATTGTCTTGTATCTCAGCTGTGGTTAGCAGAAGTTTAACACAAATTTTCAGGAGTTGTTCTATTAAAACCCCTTACTAATGCAAAGACTTGGAAAATCCAGGGACCGAAAATAACTATTTATTTTTATTGCAAATGAGCTTCACTTTACTTTTAATTTTTATTATTAGAATTGATATATTTTATTACTTTATTTTAAAACAGTTTGATAATAATTTTTATTTCGAAAAAATAAAAATTATTTGAATAATATTATTCCAACTGTTTCTTTAGAAAAAGTTTCAATACAATTTTTTATATTATTTTAATTTTTAAACATTATTTTAAATATAAAACAATATTTCTATATTATAACAATATTAAAACTGTTATTATTTAAATTTCCCAACAATTTTTATAGAGATTTTATTATTTTTATATAAAAATTATTTCATAACAGTTATTTATTATTTTTAAAAATATAAATTATGAAGTACTTTTTTTTGGAAATTTTTTGGAAACATTTAATTTG
Organism: Gonocerus acuteangulatus; assembly: GCA_946811695.1. Classification (NCBI taxonomy): domain Eukaryota; kingdom Metazoa; phylum Arthropoda; class Insecta; order Hemiptera; family Coreidae; genus Gonocerus; species Gonocerus acuteangulatus. Next base: position 27,493,006 of record OX328130.1, read on the forward strand.
TGTTTCAGTCCTTGGGAAAATCTTTATATGTCTACCCCCCTCATTATTTGAACGGCATTTGCGCTGCTTCAAAAAAAAAAAAAAAAAAAAAAAAAAAAAAAAAAAAAAAAAAAAAAAAAAAAAAAAAAAAAAAAAATGTATATATATATATAGGACTTAACCAACAAAACTTTTAAAACTTTATTAACTTTGAGGGAACCATACTAGTAAGGTTAAATAAGTTATTTATGTTGTTAAGATCCATCAAACTATTCCTTTATCTACGTAAACATGCCAGTAACCTTCATTCTCGTGGCAGATACTGTACAGGTATTTCATTCTTGATCGTACGACACACTAGAGAGATAGTGTGGCCAGAACTGAGCTCCGGCCGCTCGATTTTCCTCTTTGCAGAAACGCTTTAAGGCTGGGTTGGCCTAGGGACGGCCCGGCCTCCGACGACATTGATAGACGAAATTGACAACAAAAGTAGTAGCTCAGTAAATTGAAGCCATTATTATTCACTTGTACAAACACGCTTACCAATACTTGTAAATAAAAAAAAAACCCTAAAGTGTTTACCTATTTTGTTTTTATAGTTTACTCTAAGGCACTACTCATCTTGTGTAAACTAGGCTTAATGGAAATCCCCCAAAAAAGACTTAATGGATGTGTGGCCTATTCGCAGCCTCGCCATTACGATTTCTCTAAGCGGGAATTTCTTTATGCAAATAAAACTCTACTTTAGTACCTAGTTATATCTCCGAAGCCAGGAAACGTAATGAAGAACAGGGGAGAGCGAGAAAAAAGGAAATAGACTGAAAATCGATATCTCATTTAAAGTTAACAATGGCAGCTTTTTATGAATAGTGGGGGCACATTCAACGGAGCGAAGTTAGAAAAAAATATATTCTACTAAAGCAACACATAATAATAACAACAATATTAGGAGATGGATTTACTGTAATATTCATTAAGTGTACCTAAATGCATTATGATCCAAAGGGACGCTGTAATGTTAGATTCTAAATAAATAAGTGAATAAAAAATCAAAATTATAATAATGAATATTTATTTAATCTTTCAATACATATACGATGTCAAGTGTTCTCAAAAATACACATCTGGCAGTTTCTATACCAGAATCAGTAAAATTGTCGCTTGAAAAGGTGACGATTGTGCTTCATTCGACACATAGTATAAATACTTAAACTTCGAGCTATATTTTTTTATACCTTTTAGCGCGGTTCCTCCCTATCTCCATAGGGAGAACCCGCTTATGAGGTTGACCTCAAGGCGCGATCCGGACGTGCCGACGAAAATATAGGTGGTTCAAATCTGTATATATATATATATATATATATATATATATATATATATATGTGTGTGTGTGTGTGTGTATATGTATATATTTATATATATATGCTTGTCTGTTAACGCAAGCTCAAAAATGGTCCGATTTTGATGAAATTTGGTACAAAAATCTGTCGGTACAAAAATGGTTTTATTGTGCCGACGTTTCGGCTTGAACTTCAAGCCTTCATCAGGGTGTTTTTCTCATCGCCCTGATGAAGGCTTGAAGTTCAAGCCGAATATCGGCACAATAAAACCATTTTTACGATAAAATTTAGTTTTATTAAGTAGCAGTGACCGAACCCCGTTCTCATCGCCCAGATGAAGGCTTGAAGTTCAAGCTGAAACGTCGGCACAATAAAACCATTTTTACGATAAAATGTAGTTTTATTAAGTAGCAGTGACCGAACCCCAACAATCCCTACCTTGCATCATCTACGGTCAACGATCTCCTCTCAATTAAAAAGTGTTTGTTTTGATGTTTTGAAAGGGTTTTTCTATTTGTTTATCTCACTTTTTAATTGGTTGTTTTTTGTTTTAAATTGCATTTATCAGTAAAAAGGTATAAGTAATACGTTTGGAATAGCTGTGGAAATCAAGATGGCTGTGGCTAACCATGATGGCGTATACATAGGTTTGTTTTGAATTCTCCTATCTATATAACCTTCCTCCTGCTACAACTGAAGTTATCATTATTTCTTATTTTATAGAAAGATTTAACCCACGAGAGAATGAACTTTTATTTGCCATGAAGCACATATTTACAGTTGATTATTACAGTGAAACGAATTTGCTAGTAAAACAAGGAACTTAAAATGACAACGAATTTTCGGTTGTTTGGAATAGAGCCTGCTGAGCAGTATTCGTAGAGTGAGTACGTTTTCAGTACATAATTGTATTGACTTATTCAGCCTTCCTCAAGAATGAGGATTAAGAATTATCCGCTTCTGTGTAAGTTGGCTACTGTCAGTTTCCTGTTATTTGTGATGCCTAATCTACTCCACTTCTTCGAGATATACGAAACCGCACTAAGATGACGCAGTTCCTGCGAGTCGGAATTTTTATTATGTGTCTTAATATTTATTTGATAGACGTACAAGAGTATTTTTCGGCGATATATTCGATTTTTTTACATTCAAAATATATTGATCGCTTTCACCTGTAAATCTGTTTATTTCTATAACTGACTCCGTAAATTTCGTTGCTCAAAGAATACATACAAATAAAAACAGTAGCGTACAATATTTAATTTTTTTACAGATGCTCTGACTTTCCTGCGCGAATAAGGATTACTCTGTTCATTTATTACATTTACAAGTAATCCAAAATGGCCGGAGAGTATGTCATTGCTTTTGCCCGGACAAAATGCAATGCATCGTCATGACATTAAAGTACGTTAAAACAACCGAAAATTAAAGTCTTGAGTTTCATTACAAAATTATATGTATTCGGTCCCACAATTATCGATACAGAACAAACTTACGATATGCAAAACCATCATTCGTCCCATATGGACATACGGACTTGAACTCTGGGGATCTGTAAAAACATCCAACATCAACAGAATACAGGCATTCCAGTCAAAAGTTCTCCGCAAAATTGTCAACGCACCTTTCTATGTATCCAACAAAACTCTCCATAATGACCTTAACATTCCATTTGTCCTTGGCCTTGCTACAACCCTTTTCCAAATGTTCCACTCCAAATTGTCTCACCATCTTAATCCTGAAGGTCTATCCTTATCTTCCCAATCCCATCCAGACAATCAGCCCAGGTGGCCCAGAGATAATTTACTTATTTGATCCCTCTGGACTCATTGAAATATTTAGGGTGAAAACATAGTGGAGCGGTGAGGGTAGCCGAGAGGGTCAAACCCATCTGAGCTACCCTCTCAGCTACCCTCTACTTTCGCCGCTCTACTATGTTTTCACCCTTATTAAACAGCTAGTGAAGTGGCAACAATGGTTGGCTTCTACCGAATTATGTATTGATTTTAGTTTATTTTAATTTTTCCGTTTTGGTTAATGTTCATAGCAATATCTATATCAACATACTTTATATTGTACATTTTATAATTTGTACAGATGTAAAAAGAAAAAAAAAATCCAGGAGGTATTTGCTTGAATAGGAAAAAAAAAATCACTAATATTATTTATATGACAAAACAACGTTTGTCGGGTCAGCTAGTTTGTTTTTTTTTTTTTTTTTTTTTTTTTTTTTTTTTTTTTTTATACTTTAAAAACAACAGCATCTTTTTTACAATCTGTTAATCTAGGCTTTGTCATCCTGGCATAATAAATCTCAAAACAGCTATCAACCGTAAAATTATTTTTATATAAATTAATGATATCTTATCACAGAAATTCCATCAATGCCATTATTACAAAACCTTGGATTTATTTTATAAGTAAAAACTCCATCCATATGGAAATACATTCCTCCATTTCCTTTACTACGCCTAAATTGATAAAATATTTTTCTATGCCTGTTATAAGTATACAAAACATGATCACGACAAACAAGGATGTTAGTTAGGAGTTAATAATAATAATAATTCTATTTTTAGGAGGAATAAGAAATACCTGAGAATAGTTTCTAAATATGGACATTTTAAGCCAAACCTACTCACCCAACCATAATCTAATAAGGGGAAATATTCTTAAAAAAAAAGTCCGACTCAAAGGAACTGCATCATCTTAGCGCGGTTCCATTCATATCCCTAGTGTCATTTTGTATACTTAGAATAGAAACAGCTATCACAAGGAACCGGATTCTTAGGTTTGCACGTATTTTTTTCCTTTCTCCTAAGCATGATAAAGATCGATTTTTTATATGATTCGCGTCTTGTAGCATCATTTGGAAGAACCTAAAAAAACCTATTCTGGATGATATCACCTAAAACCCAATGGAATGACCTAGACGGACCGGTGGCAAAGGGCCAGCAGCGTACCCTTATACCTGGAAAACCCTAGAGCCTGGCTTGGCATGAAATTTTTATTTCATTGTTCAATGTATTCAAAACTATCAAAATGTTTATAATTTCTAAATGTTTCATAAAATAAATACAATTTAAAACAAACAATTAAAAAGTGAGCTAAACAACTACGAAAACCCGTTCAAAAGAACACATTCAAAGTTTTCATCACCGTTTTCTCCAATTGACATCGACTAATCGAAAATCTTCTCAGAATATTAATTATAGAAAATTTAGTAAGCTTTTGAATAGTTTCTATCCACTTATGACGATTTCCCAACTGTTTTCGAGATTTTAAGGAAAATATGCGAAGTTCCCAAAACTTTTCATGTCTCATGTAATAAAATATTTTATTCTAATTCTTCCTTAACTCCAAACGTAACCAAAATTTACACATCTTTGTATGCATGGAATTTAAACATGCAGAAAATATTTTAACCGAATCCCATGATTCTAAGTAACCAAACCAAAAACTTGATTTAACAACTATTTTTCCGATTTTCTCGGAAACGGTTAAAGCTATCACCTTAAAAATGGTTTCACTCGTTTTACTAGCCCAAGAAGCCTATAAAACGAGGACTTACAAGCATATGAACTAAAAAACGTAAGCGTTACGATTTTTATTGGGCGAATTTCGCCCCAAACGCCAGTGTGCGGATTTTGCTGGTTAACGAACTTGACCTTTCAAATTGGGCGGCGGATTTTTGTACCAAATTTCATCAAAATCGGACCATTAGGGGGGCCGGAAAACCGAAAACCGCGTACAGACAAATATATATATATATATATATATATATATATATATATATTTTTAGATGGAACGGCATTTTTCTCCAGCGGTGGTACTCCTCCTCACTTCTTCCCGGAATATTTCGATGGATTCATCTCCATCTTCTTCAGCCAGGTACTTGTTTCTTCCTCGGTGGTAGCCAAGGGAATGACATTTTTCTCGATCTGGGCTCCTTTTCTCCCCTCTAACCACAGTATCGGCGGACGAATGGTGTTGAAGCTCCCTGGTGTAGTTGGGATTCTGTCCGTTGGCAGCGCTGATGGTATTGCGTCTTTTTTTTTTTCCTCCTCCTGCTTCTATTTTCCTCGCCGTAAGGTTTTAAATGTTTGATGTTATTTTTCGTCGCTGGGATAGTATTTTTAGATGGAACGGCATTTTTCTCCAGCGGTGGTACTCCTCCTCACTTCTTCCCGGAATATTTCGATGGATTCATCTCCATCTTCTTCAGCCAGGTACTTGTTTCTTCCTCGGTGGTAGCCAAGGGAATGACATTTTTCTCGATCTGGGCTCCTTTTCTCCCCTCTAACCACAGTATCGGCGGACGAATGGTGTTTAAGCTCCCTGGTGTAGTTGGGATTCTGTCCGTTGGCAGCGCTGATGGTATTGCGTCTTTTTTTTTTTTCCTCCTCCTGCTTCTATTTTCCTCGCCGTAAGGTTTTAAATGTTTGATGTTATTTTTCGTCGCTGGGATAGTATTTTTAGATGGAACGGCATTTTTCTCCAGCGGTGGTACTCCTCCTCACTTCTTCCCGGAATATTTCGATGGATTCATCTCCATCTTCTTCAGCCAGGTACTTGTTTCTTCCTCGGTGGTAGCCAAGGGAATGACATTTTTCTCGATCTGGGCTCCTTTTCTCCCCTCTAACCACAGTATCGGCGGACGAATGGTGTTGAAGCTCCCTGGTGTAGTTGGGATTCTGTCCGTTGGCAGCGCTGATGGTATTGCGTCTTTTTTTTTTTCCTCCTCCTGCTTCTATTTTCCTCGCCGTAAGGTTTTAAATGTTTGATGTTATTTTTCGTCGCTGGGATAGTATTTTTAGATGGAACGGCATTTTTCTCCAGCGGTGGTACTCCTCCTCACTTCTTCCCGGAATATTTCGATGGATTCATCTCCATCTTCTTCAGCCAGGTACTTGTTTCTTCCTCGGTGGTAGCCAAGGGAATGACATTTTTCTCGATCTGGGCTCCTTTTCTCCCCTCTAACCACAGTATCGGCGGACGAATGGTGTTGAAGCTCCCTGGTGTAGTTGGGATTCTGTCCGTTCGCAGCGCTGATGGTATTGCGTCTTTTTTTTTTCCTCGCCGTAAGGTTTTAAATGTTTGATGTTATTTTTCGTCGCTGGGATAGTATTTTTAGATGGAACGGCATTTTTCTCCAGCGATGGTACTCCTCCTCACTTCTTCCCGGAATATTTCGATGGATTCATCTCCATCTTCTTCAGCCAGGTCCTTGTTTCTTCCTCGGTGGTAGCCAAGGGAATGACAAAATGCCGTTCCATCTAAAAATACTATCCCAGCGACGAAAAATAACATCAAACATTTAAAACCTTACGGCGAGGAAAATAGAAGCAGGAGGAGGGAAAAAAAAAGACGCAATACCATCAGCGCTGCCAACGGACAGAATCCCAACTACACCAGGGAGCTTCAACACCATTCGTCAGCCGATACTGTGGTTAGAGGGGAGAAAAGGAGCCCAGATCGAGAAAAATGTCATTCCCTTGGCTACCACCGAGGAAGAAACCAAGTACCTGGCTGAAGAAGATGGAGATGAATCCATCGAAATATTCCGGGAAGAAGTGAGGAGGAGTACCACCGCTGGAGAAAAATGCCGTTCCATCTAAAAATACTATCCCAGCGACGAAAAATAACATCAAACATTTAAAACCTTACGGCGAGGAAAATAGAAGCAGGAGGAGGAAAAAAAAAAAGACGCAATACCATCAGCGCTGCCAACGGACAGAATCCCAACTACACCAGGGAGCTTCAACACCATTCGTCCGCCGATACTGTGGTTAGAGGGGAGAAAAGGAGCCCAGATCGAGAAAAATGTCATTCCCTTGGCTACCACCGAGGAAGAAACAAGTACCTGGCTGAAGAAGATGGAGATGAATCCATCGAAATATTCCGGGAAGAAGTGAGGAGGAGTACCACCGCTGGAGAAAAATGCCGTTCCATCTAAAAATACTATCCCAGCGACGAAAAATACCATCAAACATTTAAAACCTTACGGCGAGGAAAATAGAAGCAGGAGGAGGAAAAAAAAAAAGACGCAATACCATCAGCGCTGCCAACGGACAGAATCCCAACTACACCAGGGAGCTTCAACACCATTCGTCCGCCGATACTGTGGTTAGAGGGGAGAAAAGGAGCCCAGATCGAGAAAAATGTCATTCCCTTGGCTACCACCGAGGAAGAAACAAGTACCTGGCTGAAGAAGATGGAGATGAATCCATCGAAATATTCCGGGAAGAAGTGAGGAGGAGTACCACCGCTGGAGAAAAATGCCGTTCCATCTAAAAATACTATCCCAGCGACGAAAAATAACATCAAACATTTAAAACCTTACGGCGAGGAAAATAGAAGCAGGAGGAGGAAAAAAAAAAAAGACGCAATACCATCAGCGCTGCCAACGGACAGAATCCCAACTACACCAGGGAGCTTAAACACCATTCGTCCGCCGATACTGTGGTTAGAGGGGAGAAAAGGAGCCCAGATCGAGAAAAATGTCATTCCCTTGGCTACCACCGAGGAAGAAACAAGTACCTGGCTGAAGAAGATGGAGATGAATCCATCGAAATATTCCGGGAAGAAGTGAGGAGGAGTACCACCGCTGGAGAAAAATGCCGTTCCATCTAAAAATACTATCCCAGCGACGAAAAATAACATCAAACATTTAAAACCTTACGGCGAGGAAAATAGAAGCAGGAGGAGGAAAAAAAAAAGACGCAATACCATCAGCGCTGCCAACGGACAGAATCCCAACTACACCAGGGAGCTTCAACACCATTCGTCCGCCGATACTGTGGTTAGAGGGGAGAAAAGGAGCCCAGATCGAGAAAAATGTCATTCCCTTGGCTACCACCGAGGAAGAAACAAGTACCTGGCTGAAGAAGATGGAGATGAATCCATCGAAATATTCCGGGAAGAAGTGAGGAGGAGTACCACCGCTGGAGAAAAATGCCGTTCCATCTAAAAATACTATCCCAGCGACGAAAAATAACATCAAACATTTAAAACCTTACGGCGAGGAAAATAGAAGCAGGAGGAGGAAAAAAAAAAAAAGACGCAATACCATCAGCGCTGCCAACGGACAGAATCCCAACTACACCAGGGAGCTTCAACACCATTCGTCCGCCGATACTGTGGTTAGAGGGGAGAAAAGGAGCCCAGATCGAGAAAAATGTCATTCCCTTGGCTACCACCGAGGAAGAAACAAGTACCTGGCTGAAGAAGATGGAGATGAATCCATCGAAATATTCCGGGAAGAAGTGAGGAGGAGTACCACCGCTGGAGAAAAATGCCGTTCCATCTAAAAATACTATCCCAGCGACGAAAAATAACATCAAACATTTAAAACCTTACGGCGAGGAAAATAGAAGCAGGAGGAGGAAAAAAAAAAGACGCAATACCATCAGCGCTGCCAACGGACAGAATCCCAACTACACCAGGGAGCTTCAACACCATTCGTCCGCCGATACTGTGGTTAGAGGGGAGAAAAGGAGCCCAGATCGAGAAAAATGTCATTCCCTTGGCTACCACCGAGGAAGAAACAAGTACCTGGCTGAAGAAGATGGAGATGAATCCATCGAAATATTCCGGGAAGAAGTGAGGAGGAGTACCACCGCTGGAGAAAAATGCCGTTCCATCTAAAAATACTATCCCAGCGACGAAAAATAACATCAAACATTTAAAACCTTACGGCGAGGAAAATAGAAGCAGGAGGAGGAAAAAAAAAAAAAAAAGACGCAATACCATCAGCGCTGCCAACGGACAGAATCCCAACTACACCAGGGAGCTTCAACACCATTCGTCCGCCGATACTGTGGTTAGAGGGGAGAAAAGGAGCCCAGATCGAGAAAAATGTCATTCCCTTGGCTACCACCGAGGAAGAAACAAGTACCTGGCTGAAGAAGATGGAGATGAATCCATCGAAATATTCCGGGAAGAAGTGAGGAGGAGTACCACCGCTGGAGAAAAATGCCGTTCCATCTAAAAATACTATCCCAGCGACGAAAAATAACATCAAACATTTAAAACCTTACGGCGAGGAAAATAGAAGCAGGAGGAGGAAAAAAAAAAAGACGCAATACCATCAGCGCTGCCAACGGACAGAATCCCAACTACACCAGGGAGCTTCAACACCATTCGTCCGCCGATACTGTGGTTAGAGGGGAGAAAAGGAGCCCAGATCGAGAAAAATGTCATTCCCTTGGCTACCACCGAGGAAGAAACAAGTACCTGGCTGAAGAAGATGGAGATGAATCCATCGAAATATTCCGGGAAGAAGTGAGGAGGAGTACCACCGCTGGAGAAAAATGCCGTTCCATCTAAAAATACTATCCCAGCGACGAAAAATAACATCAAACATTTAAAACCTTACGGCGAGGAAAATAGAAGCAGGAGGAGGAAAAAAAAAAGACGCAATACCATCAGCGCTGCCAACGGACAGAATCCCAACTACACCAGGGAGCTTCAACACCATTCGTCCGCCGATACTGTGGTTAGAGGGGAGAAAAGGAGCCCAGATCGAGAAAAATGTCATTCCCTTGGCTACCACCGAGGAAGAAACAAGTACCTGGCTGAAGAAGATGGAGATGAATCCATCGAAATATTCCGGGAAGAAGTGAGGAGGAGTACCACCGCTGGAGAAAAATTCCGTTCCAACTAAAAACACTATCCCAGCGACGAAAAATAACATCAAACATATATATATATATATATATATATATATATATATATATATATATATATATGTATACATACAAATTTGAACCACCGTTATTTTCGGTCTCTAGGGGTTCTGAAACGCGAAAGTTTCTAGTCGGCACTTCCGGATTGTTTCATGAGATGAACCTTATAAGCGGGGTTTCTCCCTATGGAGGGAGGGAGGAACCACGCTAAAAACGGACTTTCCAAGCGCTAAACTTTTTCCGAGGATCATTATTTTTTAGTAAAGACCCTTTTAATTAATTCGTCCCTCATTAAGAGCATGGCGCAACAGCACAGGCTGCAGTTAAAATTCCGCTAATAATGTATGATGCAAAATAAAACATTGTTAAATTCATCTCCTTGTGGAGCTCCACTAACAAGGCTCGATTGAACTAATGATGACGAACTGTTTCGTCCCTGACATAGAGAAATGTCATCTTTTTATTAATTTAACCTCATTATCCTCGGAGAAGGGCGTTAATTAATTCAGAGAACTTTTTAACTGGCTTTAATGGCTTCTTCTAATGAATGGGTGTTTATGCAAGGTTGGCGTTTGTAAACAACAACAATTTTTCATTATTATTTCACAATAAATAATCCAAAATGTAAGTGAATAATATTTAAAAAAATGTATTTATATATTTTGGGAGTACTGCGTTATGAGAATGCTTTATGGTATAAGTTGTATTTGTTTGAGGAGCCCAAAGGTCAAGGAGTCTAAGTAAAAAACTCAATTTTTCGAGGAAAATGGAGTCAAATTTTATTAACTTTGGTAATAGCAAAAATGAGATTTTTACAGTTCCGATCATACTAGACGAATCCTCAGACCCTTATTCGTTTATTGTCGATGATACGTAATTTTTTTTTTTTTTTTGTATCGAAGGCGAGATACGTAATAGGTACATCATCCGGTTTATAATTAATATGCAAAAGAATTGGAGAATCCGCACATAGACCAACAACTTTGTTCCTTTGAAAAATTTTGATATTTGTAACCGTTTAGTAGTTATTTGTCTTGTGGCCCGCTTATCTTGACCACCCTGTGTGTATATATACATATTTATATGTATAGACACACAACAATTTGAATCGCCGTTATTTTCGTGATCCATGGGTTCTGAAACATGATTTTTTTCTAGTCGGCACTTCCGGATTCCGTCATGAGATCAACCTCATAAGGCCCAGCGCACACATGTTCTACAACTTCCGTTGCAAACAAGTTGCACGCACAACTGTTTTGTGACCTCGGCAATGTATTTGAATGGGGAGGCGTACACGACGCGGTAGCAGTTGCTTCCACCTTCTCCGAGGAAGGCCCAACCAGTCCAATAAATTCCAAAAAGGAGTCTTTTGTTATTCTGTAAAAAAATTTAAATTTTCTATCCGACTGAGACAGCTCTCTAGCTGCTATAAATAGTCTAGAGTTCACATTCTTTCCGTCTTTGGTATTGATAATTCTTAACGTCTTCTTCGTCTGAGTCTGAAATAGTAAGGTCACACAACCGAGCCAAGGCCTCAAAAACGAACACGTACCGCACTAAATAAGCACTCCACTTTTACTGCACTATAGGCGCAATTGATTTACAATAAGCCGTTTACTCGTGCGGAAAGAAGTTTTTTTTTCAGTTGCAAACTGGTTTCAGGTGCAACTGGTTTGCAACGTCCTAAGCGGGGTCCCTCCGTATGGAAGGAGGGAGAAACCGCGCTAAAAACACTGAACAAAATTTTAAAGTGAAATAGTATGCTTCATCCTACTTAAAAACATAATGTATTCATTATATATATATTTTCTTGATTTATCTATGTAACATGTTTCCCCCTGACTACTGTAAGAGCAGGCTCTAGGAGTCATCCCCTCTCGCCGCCAAAAGAGGGCAGCCTCCTCCATCAAATGCAGAATGGACCCCATAAATAAAGCTGGGCCCTTTCAGCTCCCTCTCCACTCCGGGGGTAATTCCAGACACATATATCTAAGTTATGAGTGGGATTTGCGATGCAGATCCAACAACAACCCCACCGGCCTGGCGTCAGCTAGCATTCAGCTGGGTAGAATCTTCTAGCCGCTCTTATAATATGGAGTTATAATGAAAATTCATTTGATGGATTTATTAATTAAATTTAACGGATGGGATTCAATTAATCTTCTAATATAAAAGCCCGCCAGTCCGTCGTGGGGATCTCCGTAAAACACCAGAACCCTCAACATCTTAATCAATGTAAGTAGCACACCTTACAATTGTGTAAACATTATTTAAATAGTTGTGGTGTTTAATGGGATTTATTTGTGCAAAACAGATTCGTTTGATTTAAAATTTAAATATTTTACATATTTTCTAAGCTAGCTCAGTGATCTTAAATTTCACGAAATCTGAATTATTTACAAAGGTAAAGAAGGTTAAAGATTAAAATAAATAATCAAAAATGAAATTATGAGGTAAATACCTACATGTCTTGCTCTATAACAAGTTTCTTTTTTGAAGCTGAACAAAAATTACTTCACTCAGGTGACGATTTATATTTTATAGTTTTATGGTTGCAGACTGGGAGCTCTGTAAACTTTTGCCAGTTTAGGGGTGTTCAACGAAAAAAAAAATAATACAATAAAAAAAAATAAGATGTGAAGACCCCTAAGCTGGCAAGAGTTTGTGGATTTATATTTCAGTTTGAAGTAAAAATATTACTTACACAAGGTAAAACAAAATCCAGACTTCCCACAAAATTTCTTTATTTTGCACTAGTCCTTTCAACTCAAATGTGCTATCATCGGCATGCATGTTCGTTTATGTTGTTACAGCATAATGCTGTTCCGGTAGAAGCTCGACAAGCTGCATCCATTTTTTGATGTTTTCCGGTAGTAGGGTTGCTTAATTCAACAAGGTAAAAACAAAATTACTTACTTTCTAAACTGGCACACAACCCATTCCTAGGTCGGGGCCTCCTGGATCAGGCTCCGCCAGCTGTCCCGATCTTGTGCAGCAACCATCCAGTTCTGTACGCCTAATAGGGTCGTAGCGTCACGAGCAACTCCATCCTTTCAGCGGAGATTCGGCCTCCCGTGTCTTCTGCTTCCATGGAGCACGTCTTCCATTGTCTTTCTTGATAAAACAATAAATAAATAAATTTAAAAAAATAAAATAAGATTTGATGACCCCAAGTTGGCAACAATTTTAGCGCAGTTCCTTCCTCCCTTCATAGGGAGGAACCCCGCTTATAAGGTTGATCTCATAAAACAATCCGGAAGTGCCGACTAGAAAATTTTGCTTTTCAGAACCCCTAGAGACCGAAAATGACGGTGGTTCAAATTTTATATATATATATATATATATATATATATATATATATATATATATATATACATATACACCAAACTTCCAGGGTCGTTAAAGGCCCTAATGTGACACTTCCTTCGAATCGGGGTGTTTCTACGTGTTCTGGGATTGACGTTATTTTCAAAAAAGTTTACATTTTATTTTTATTGTGAGAGCCATTTTTTGCAAGTAACTTTTGAGATAATACAATAGTCATTTATATGGTTAGAAAAAGGAGTCTTTCTTCTTTCGAAAGACTTCAATGACGTAAAAATCAGAGCATCTCAAGGGGAGATATTGAATTTCAAAACGTCACATTACTTTTTCACTTACAAATTTTTAGTCTCTTCCAGACTGGGAAGAATCATTATTTTTTGTTTTCTATGATATTCACCACTTAAGGGTTTCTTGGGGTGCTGATTTTAAATCTGCTATTATTTTTGGTGTAAAAAAATGTATAATGCTAGTTTACTTGAAAACGTAAGCATATTTTTGAATATATTTGACGAAATATAAATTATTGTTTAACGATTATATTTTTCTTTTAATCTACTCTATAAAACAAATGAATTGGTGAAAGAATCATGTCGATATCATTTTCTAAACTCGATATAAAAAATAAAGCACTTTTAACCTATTTTATTTTATTTCTTGGCTCCTAAGGCGCATTGGACGGAACGCTCGGACACGTGTCGATTATTTTTCGATGTAGAATCGCCAGAAAAAAAATTGGTCAAGATCGGTGAACCCATCGATGTATACTCCCCTTGTTAGCTCCGAAAAAATAATTTTTAAGGGTTCTAGGATGTTAGCTTTGTACGGCGTTTCGATTTAAGGGGGGGCCGCGACTGAGATGAGAAGTGATTATTGTGTGTGTGTATAGTAATATATAAAACTATTATTTGTAATACAATGATGATTTTACTTATCATGGAAACGGAACAAAAATGACAAATTATGCAGTTAAAAATAACATGTTTTAGTTCATTTTGCCGTTTTGGTAAAAACATTTCGTATAAAAAAAAAAAACGTATAACTTGATTTACTAGATGTCACACGCCTTCAAGACTCAACATTTTACAATATAATATTTAAAATTTCCCCTTCATCTTGGGTGGGCATCTTTGGTATTCCATACCCTCCAAACCCTTCTGTGGTCCCAGCCCCTGCCGAAATTATTTCCTATATTCGCCCCTGGAGGTCAATCCAATGAAGCCAATCGGAGTATTCGACCTAGAGATTTTATGTTCTTATAAGGAGAAACCCCGCATATCTTGTCTCAGAGTGCGTAAAAATCAAAAATGGACAACAGTTGAAATATTCTCTAAAGAGTTATTAACTAGGTATTTTGTACAAGTCCTTAGACTAATGCTTCATGAATTCATCACATTGTTTGCATATTTTTGTGAATCAATGCAATGGAATTAAATAAATTTAGATTTAATAGACATTACATATTCTTTTCCATGCATAATCATCACAAGGAACCACACCATGTAATGCATATTTATTATCTAATAGCTGTGCCCGCGACTTCGTCCGCGTGGATAGTGACTTAGGGCAGAATTTTTGGATATATATTTTGGTATATTTTGGACTATAAAAACGTTTTAGGGGTATTTAAAAAACAATCTACTTTACAGTAGTGCTTCTCTATACACGATATTAGTCGTGTGCCAAGGTGGTTCAAGCATACAGGCTGCTAGGATTGCTAAAAAGTGACAGAGACACTAAGCTGACCACTTTTTTTTTTTTTTTTTTTTTTTTTTTCTGTTTTTCCACACTGCAGTAACCCTGCAATGTGGGAATTCATTTTCTACATGTGCCATTTTAAAAATACTACATGTATGTTCTAAGCTGACCACTTAGGGACTGTAAAACCCTAGTGTGTATAGAATGTCAGAAAGACAGCAGGCATACAGACAAACAGGAAAACAATCGAAAATGCATTGTTTTGGGTATTACTGGGTTGATAAAGGCCCCCAATAGTATTTTCCCCCAGATATCTTCCATGTACAGACAGCGATCCGTTAGAATTTTATTATATGCATAGATAACTATGGATACTAAAAGCATCATTGCCGTAAAATATTTAGATTCTGAAATTATTGTACACTGGATAATAGTTATGTTAAGTTTAAAATTATTTATATATATATATATATATATGTGTGTGTGTGTGTGTGTGTGTGTGTGTTTTGGTTATATTTTTATTTATTTATTTTTTACGGTTCATCGACAAATCGTGGCCATTAGCCCCACGTCCAGTGTGCAGACAGGAATTTTCCTGCTTGCGAGCCCAGAGATGAGAAAATTCCTGGCGCCGGTGGGGATCGAACCCACCATCTCCCGCTTATGAATCTAGCGCGCTAGCCACTAGACCACGGTAGACCCCTGGTTATATTATATAAAATATTATTGCAATATAATAAAGTTTTGGGTCATGGGTCCTACAATATGTTATTTTTTTATATAGACACATCAAGACTATGAATCATATGTTATAATATGTGTGGAAGAAGTATAGTGTATACACGTGAAAATAAATGAATCACGCTTCGCAGACCGTGAAATTGCCACCAGATTCACATCCCGTGAAACTATCTTTAGTCTAGGACTCACTCTTGAAGGCTCCCTTAATGTCAGGCAGTTTTTTTTTTATTTGAATTGTAGTTAGTTATTTAAAAAGTTGTAGGTTAAAAAAGTGTTATATGTCGGAATGAACAATGCAAAAATTGTGAAAGCATAAAAATCATGTTTTCGCATAGGAACAACTAACAGTAAGAAAATTCTTTAGGGACCGTAACGATACTAAAAAGTACCTTTTCGCACGAAAAAAGTCTTCCTGTTAACTGTTTCGCGTACTTTTGCTACAGACGCACTTTTGGTATTTTTGAACCATTCATATAGAGAGAAAAATCTCTTCATGATTTCAAACCAATAATTGTAATCGTGATTATATCAGTTAGTTATAGAAGTTATTTGAGAGCTTTTGCCATATACTACTTACTCCTCAGACATAACCTCAAGTAATTTTCACTTATTTCGTGCCTTACAATAATTTCCCCCCCCCAAAAAAAAAAAAAAAAAAAAAAAAAAAAAAAAAAAAAAAAATCTAAACAGAATGTACTAAATGAACTTTCAAATTTGTTTGAATCAAAAGCAGAGTCTTTCTACAGCAATGAAATTTAAAACACGTAAGAGTAAAATTAAGAGAGAATTTTTAGAAGTCGAAGAAAAATATCATTGTATAAAATGTTAAATTGTGTTTCATTTATACTATTTAAAAATTTCCCAAAAATGCGCACGAACGTTTTGACTGGTCTTACATCCGACTTTAATGATCTTCAGTAATTGAACAGGAAGCGGGGTACCTAACGTAGTTCGCCGTACTACTTTTTTTTTTATTTTTATTTTTTTTTATAACTGATATCGTTAGTTACGGAAATTTTGTACGCCGAGATTCATAAGAGAGATTTTTTTAAGTTGTAGCCCACTAAATTCTGCAAATTTTGGTAGCAAGGAATCTAATTTTGCATCACGGGGTATGCAGATTCATTGGGTACTACCTTTAATAACAGTGCTTTTCCAGCGTTACAATTAGAACATGAGTATAACTGAATCATCACAGAGAGCCTCGAGCAACGCTGGGATAACACTAATTATTAAAGATAGACATTAAGATTTTTAATAGAAAGTTTCTTTCCATTGATAATATTATGGACTGATGAAGCTACCATTAGAAGAGAAAGTGGTTCTTGTTAACCAATGTAATGATCATGGAAACCCAAAGCTATTAGAGAGACTTGCTTTCATCATGAATTTACTATAAACGGATTACTGGTGAGGCCATATTTTTTGCCCGAAAGGTAAAATGGAGTCATATGTACGCATTTTTTGGAGGATGGCTCTTCTAATTGTTTAGAGGACCTTCCCTTAAAGCAACGGGTTGAAATACGGTTCAGCATAGCTGCTCAAGCTTGGCTGAACATTAATTATCCATAACGATGGATTGGACGTGGAGGAATAGTAACTTGGACCTTGGACACCGATAACCTTATATCACACTCATGTATTTCTTCGATTGGGGAACCTTGAAACAGCAAGTTTATTCGGAGTCAATCAACTCAACAGAGCAATTAAGATACCAAATCATAGATGCAGTGAACCGAATATCACCAGAACAATGTTTAGCTGCAATTAATCAGGTTAGTGCAAGATGTAATGCTTAGATTGCTGCAAGAGGGCAACAATTGGAGCAATATCTACATTAAACAGATGATAACATAAATAAAATGTAAATAAGTAAGTACAAAAATGAAAACTTGTTTTACGGTTTTCTCCAAAATGAAGCAAAAACGAGCAATTCTCTAAATGACTTTTTGTCTTAGTTTTTCGGTCCCCTATCCGCTCCTGAAGTTTTGCTATTTAAATGTAATATATATATATATATATATATATATATATATAGAGAGAGAGAGAGAGAGAGAGAGAGAGGGATAGAGAGATTGATAAGTTCCTAGTAGGTAGGAGTGATGAAGATTTTTCAAAACGTCTTCCAAGAGTGCAACCTTAATCCTTTGTTCTAAAATTGCGGTGTAGGAATTATGACTAAAGTGTGCTCGAGAAAGTGCATTAAGTCCTACATAATGCGAGTGATCCATCGAATCCAATGAGTCAGAACTGAACTGAAATGAACCGCATTGAGCTACGACCTATGATATCATGGTTATTCAAGACTCAATGATATCACTTTCTATCTTATTTCAACATTAATCTCAATATTTCTTCCTTGAATCATTTCGTGATCAGTCGAAAAATATTTTTGCTGTTTTTATATTGCAATGAACAGTTTACAAATAATTAATATTGTTAAATGGATCGATCTTGACAACACATATTATTCTTTAAATGGCCATAATAAGCTTACGTATTTTGTTGCAAGGAAGTAAATAGAGCAATTTAAAAGAAAAGGTAAGACAAATTATTGATTCGTTTCCGGTGTATATTTAGAATATACAAAAAAGAAAATTGAAGACTTTTTCAATGATAATAAGTACAACAAACGTACAATTATGGCAAGCGAAACCAACAATAACACAGGCACACACAAAAACGTCGAGTTTTCCAAGACGTCATACATATATTCTTATGTATTTCAACACGCTGGTACCGAATCCGGGGTCCGTTTCACCCCAGCACATCAGGTTTAAAAACATTTGAAGGTCAAATTTCGTATGAAGTCGTTAAAGAAGAAATAACTAGAGCTTCCATGGTTTTGAGGGTCGCTGAATACGAATCCAAGGTCTGTTTCAGCATATCGGCGCAAAATCAAGGAAATTTCAAAGAAAACTATGTCTATTTTGTAAAAAAAAGAATTTTGACTGCAGATTCATTTCTTGCAAAATGAAACATATTTGTCATTGAAATTTCCTTGATTTTGCACCGATCTGCTGAAACAGACCTTGGATTCGAATTCACTGACCCTCAAAACCATGGAAGTTCTAGTTATTTCTTCGTGAACGATTTTATACGGAATTTGACTTTCAAATGCTCTTAAACCTGACGTCATGGGGTGAAACAGACTCCGTATTCGGATTCAGCGTGTTGAAATACATAAGAATATAGATATGTGTGGTGCCTGTGTAATGAACAAATTTTTAATCAACGTACAATGACTGAAGAAAGGTTCCAAGACATTTTTCAAAACATCTTTTATGAGTGCAACGTCAATAGCCACATTCTTTTCGAAAGTGCTAAATGGAATTGCATTTTACACTATCAGTTAGATATTTTTACCAGGCGGAGCAGATTTTTGGCAAGATCTTCGACGCAACAACTGTTGGATATCTGTCCAATCCAACTCTTATTTGGTGTTTTATATCTAAGGGCATTTTTTTTTTTTTTTTTTTTTTTTTTTTAAGAATGAGTTATATTTTAACAATTGTTAGAGTTAATTAACATAGACTATGGTTGAATGAATAAGTTCCTGTTCGATCACCAAGTTTACGCAATTTCGGACGTGGCCAGTCCTTGGCTGGGTGATCGCTTGGGAAAACCATGCTTCGTGGATTAAGGTTGGGGACCTAAAGTAGCGATAATAGTTCACTATTTGATAAACTGTTAAAAATAAAATACAATAAATCATAATGAACAACGTCAAATAATGAATAAATATTATGAATTTTAAAATTCCTTTTAAGGCAAATTCAGAAATTAAAACTGCCTGATCAGTTAGATCGTCCAATTCGAAGGGGAAAGGGGCGTGGTCCATATTACCATGGAGATGCTCCTCTGGAAAAAATGTTTCTTTTACAAACGTATCACTAGGATCTTCTTTGTCCTGTTTAAGCCCTGCTTAAATTGTTTTCAATCTTAGCTTTGGCTAAGTATTGATAAACATTGACCACCCAAAGCCTTACCTGATCCTAAACGAGGCGTAATCAGTTGTTAATGCTAAGATAATAAGATGCTAAGAAATTGTTAGGATTCGGAACATCAATACGATTTTCCGAAAAATTTACATTTAGAACGATTCGGCGTGCTCTTTGGCAGCCTTCTTCAGCTAAAAACAAACAAATATGTGAGATCGACACATCGGCTATAAGACATTTTTTCGTGCCTAATAAGTAACAAAACATTATTAATATTTTATCATAGAACTTAGTTAAGAATATGAACAAATTATGAAAACAACAAGCTGAAATCACATAAATACAGATAAACAGAGAAATAATAATATTTATTTATTTATATTTTAACGTCCATTTTTATAAACGATGAATTTTAGGACAGGTTATTTATAGGTTAACACCCTTTTCTAGTCAGGATAGGGCTGATGCCTTTTATAAAGAAAAGCCACCACCTCCATAGCGGAATCGAATCTACGACCTTTGGCACGGAGTGTTAAGTGCTGACGCCTTAACACTCACGGCCAGTGGGCCTCCAAAATAAATAATAATAATTTTTAGTAATAAATAAAAATATTGTAAAATAATAAAGAAAAAAAATTAACAATATTATTATTATTGAGAGCTCACATGGAGTGAATTGCTATTGAAGTATATGTGTAAACAAAGTTTAACAATCATATACCATCATTTCAACATATAGGCATTATCTATATAAATATACAATGGAATAGGTATATAAATAGAAAAATGTATACAGAAAATAAAACAGTATGTAATTTGGAGAATAATTTATACTTTTTTTTTTTTATTTACAATTTAGCGTATTATCGGTGTGTTTGCTGTACTCTATGAGAAAATAGTGTAAATCAATTGAAGAGGTCAGGACAAAATAGTGCCAAGCAACATTTGTAACGAAACTTAACAGTAGCTGCTATATGTTGGATATTATGTGGGACTACTTAATCTTGTTGCTCCAAACCGATTCAACTGATAGTCCCACATAATATCCAACATATAGCAGCTACAGTTAAGTTTCGTTGCTTGGCACTATTTCGCCCCGACCCCTTCAATTGATGTATTCCCTTTCTATCCAGTTTGTAAGTATGTATGTTTAATTGTTAGTGGAACCTTACATAATGTCAAATTTGTTTTGTTTTTTCGGTTTGTCGTCCATGGGCAGGAAAGTGGCCAATACGTAGTCTAGTTATGACCTATTCTAGATTTGACATTGCTGAAAGAGGTGAGCGATATGATAAGAGGGATGTATATTCGATGATAATGGCGCGAAAAACAGCGCCCCACCGACTCGGACGGGGGCTACCGGTACCATCGCGTGACGTAGTAGCTTCCCATTGGCCGATACATTTATTGATCAGCTTCAGGAGTGGGGGTCGCCTAGCTTCTGCAGTCAGTAGTGAGCCAAAGCTCAGCGGGTCGACATGAAACTCTCTGTAAGTCTTTGATATGTCATGCTGCGAGATCTGCGAACCTACGGCCAGTCCGTCGGTGCCAACCCTCGACGGGGACGACTGTCTCAAGGAGAGGAGGTGGTGGTGCTTTCTTCTATCGTCGGTGTTCACCTTCCTTGCGGGACTACTCATCGTATTGCTATGGCGTGTATTCGCCTTCCTGTTCTGCAGGAAGGAGCCGGATCTGGCTCCCAACGACCCCAAGCAGAAGGAGCAGAAATTGGCGAGGCAGGGGAAACAGGAGTTCGAGGGAACCTTTATGACAGAAGCAAAAGACTGGGCAGGAGAGCTCATTTCCGGACAAACCACAACCGGCAGGATACTGGTAAGTTAGTCTTCTTACACCTAACATAACTTTCAAAACAAATCTTATAATATCGTACAATCAGACAGATCTCCATTCGGTGCATACCTGATACACATACACTATATGGAGGGTTCAGAGCACAGGTAGACCAAGTCCATTTTTGGCATTTTATGTTGTAATGCCATTGAAGAGTATATAAGTCCTAAGTTCATTATTTTACCACTTGTAGCGGTTCTTCCAAAGTATCTGGAAGTTATTCTCATATGTTTTCAGAGCAAAAGAAAACCAAGTCTAAATTATAACTATTTTATGAAAAAGGATATACATAAATAATGTCAGTTTTTAAGTTCAAATATGTTTAAGACTTATACTGGTCAATAGGATTTATACAACGTTTCTGAAATTAAATCAAATAATACTGATTTTCTGAAAACTGTATAACTTGGACTTGGTCTAGTTGTGCTCTGAGCCCTCCATATAATAATCGATACGTTAAGAAAACAGTAGAAACATAAAACCTGACCAGAACCGACAGATAATCTCTATTGAATGTTACAAAAGAGCGGAAACATGATGGACCCGACATAACTTTTAATCACTTCTTACTCCATGCAAAAACCTAACTATTTTTTTTAGTTAGAGGATTTCAGACTTAACAATAACGCGTGACTGTAGAAAAAGAAAGAGTTTTATTAAAAAAGATAAACTAAAATTAAAATTAAATTATCACACCCCGAGCTCTAAGGTTTCTTGTATACACGGAAAAAATAACATTGAATACTACGCGCTAGCCACTAGACCACGGGAGACCCCTTCTCTTTTATTATTATTATATAAATATGTTTAATTATTCTTTTAGGTATAGGTAGGTAGGAATATAATTCTGTCAGATTGTGTGAATATCAATAATTCTGTATTGCAATAGGTGCAAGCCGGTCAGTCCTGTCTTGACATAATGTATGAGTTAAAAACATTAAATGACCACAGCGAAAAACTGATGTTAACTTAGCATTTATTGTCATAACAAAAAAAAAATAATAATAATAATAATAATCCTTATTTATTGGGAGAAAGAAACAACAAATGCGGAAAAATAGTCATCAATGGGCTACATAATTTTTAAACCATAGCGATGGAATAAAGAAGTGTAACTAGTTTTATAATTAAAAAAAAAAAAAAAAAAAAAAAAAAAAAAAAATTATAACATCCCAAGAAAAGGAGAACTACTTTCCGATGGTAGCCTTAATATTGAATAACAGAAACACACTTTTATATTTGTAAGCATATTTTAAAAAAATACAAAACCTAAACCATTTAAGCATCTTGTTTTGGCGTTCATTGACCTGAGAAAAGATTACAAAAAGAAACAACACACGAAGAAACATAACAAAATTACTTTAACACTTGATATTCTTGACTAAAGATAAAGGAGTAGTTTTGTACCAAAAGATAATATAAAAAAAATTAAATTAAAATATTCTAACCTATAGGGTTGTGTTAAGATTTGACAAACAATTTATTGGTTGAACCAATATTTAATTCCATGTACTAAACCCCACAAAAATGAGAAACTATTTTTTTAATTATTCAATGTTTAACGCCATTGCATGCGCAAACGTTACTTATTGTTTGAGTTAGAGGATATTAGACTTTTAATAAATGAACGGATTATTAGTGCAGAAAAAATAGTATCTGATGAAAATGCTTAAGAAAGTTAATCTTTCTCTTCTATTTAATCTAGATTTAAATCAAAATGTGCCCTCAACTTAAACATTGGGGCTGCAATAATACTAAGTGTAACCGAACTAAGCTGTGTCATCGAATTTTTAATAAATATGTAAACCATCTCGACATTGGACTTTCAAACAAAAAAATATCTTAAAACCTTCAAATCATTAATAACAGTCTTTCATTCAAAATATTCTAAAGAGCTGGGCGATTCACAGACAATATATGATTTATACATGTAAGTTTGGCTATATCGCACTAGTATTTCTAAAGTGACATAACTCAAAAATCGGTTTTATTCACACCGTCATAATTATGAGTGTGAAAGACATGGTAAATATATCTTTACCAACCATCAAAACTGTATGCACCTAGATTCAGAGCTTGTACACCAGAGGGAACTTTGTCATCCTTCCTGTCTTAATCCTAAGGCCCCTAGGCAAGCGTGGCACATTTTCAGTTCAGTTTTATTTTGAGTTGTGTCACTTTAGAAATACTAGTGCGATATATAGTTTCTGCTAATGAGAGGACTAACTCGAACAAATTAAATTATTCTTATAATATTAAATTTTATGGGATATGTAAGTCTTTAAGATGTGTGCAAATTGATTCTAATTATAAGCTATTCTCTACCCCGAGTGATTCAGCCCTTTTGTGGAAATATGGAATTATCTGTACACCACATTCTGCAGTCTTAGTAAATGCTTAATGGATAGCGTTTGATGGTATTAATTTGTATGTCGGTAAGTTTTATCTTGCCATAACGCGACCAATGTTTGAATCTTTAATGGCCTACCGAAGTCGTGTTTTATCAATTATTTTAGCTGTTGGTCTAAGCGGGAATCGGAATACAGTAAGATATTTTATTTTGTATAATTAACAAATTTTCAACATTATTTTAAACCATTTTCAAACATCATTATGGATATATTAATAATTTAGTAAATACATTTCGAAGCCTACTAAATAATTTAATGCATATTACGCTATTCAATGTCCACTCAGTGGGAAGGCTATCACGCAAGATTCTCACGCGTGAGAGAGGTTGGTTGGATTCCCGCCTGAGGTAGATTGACTTTTTTCAGTGTGAGTCTCTGGAACATTCCTTGCGGTGTCAAACTGTAGATAACCCGGCACGAATAAAGATGCGTCTTTTAGAAAAAAAGTACCTTATTGACATTTACTGACCACTTAACACTCCAAAATAATGATAACTAAATATTGTCATACCTGTTGGTGTATACCGTCGTCACTGGCATCGGTGAGAGTCCTGTAAGCGAGCGCTTTCGGCTAATTACAACATTCTTAAGCCATTGTTCAATGTGACGGACAGACAATACAAGACTATGACCATAAAATATACAACTCCCCACTTCTTCTTCTAGATGGTGCAAGAATAAAATTAATTAAACATGTCGTCCTCTCTTGGGACATATGGCCAGTTAATAAGCAGCAATTGATAAACAAAAATTTTGAACACTTTAATGCATTTGTTGAGAGAATTCAATACGACGATCTTCATTAACTTCAATCCAGTTCAACGGACATTTTCTTTACTTTTATTTAATTATTTATTCAACTTATTTATATTCATTCTTTTTATTTCATTTACTTAATTTATAATTTTGATATTCTTACTACTTTCTTTATTAATATTATTATTATTTTGACATTGTTACTTGCTTATTTATTATTTTTCTTCTTATTACAGTAGCTATCATTTCTCTCTCTTAATGATAATGTTCCCATACTTTTAAAATTCAGAAAAAAAATTAATTATAAATATATATATATATATATATATATATATATATATATATGTATATTTATATATATATATATATATATATATATATATGTATATATATATATATGTATATATATGTATATATATATATATATATATATATATATATATATATATATATACAGTGGAACATGGATAATTCGAACTTCAATAATTCGAAATTGTCTTTAATTCGAATACAAGAAGCGCGGCGGTCTCATAGTCTAGTTCCTGGACTCTTGGAGTTCTGCAAAGTGGTGAGTCGCGCTTCCTCTTTTCCAAGGGTTTGTCGTTTTATCCTAAAATTCCCTCCCACCATCCCTCCCATCTTCATTTCTTATTCATTTATAAGTGAGTCAGCGTCTTGTTCATTGAGTTGTTGATTTAAGATGTTGATGCCTAGAAGTTATAAAACATTTACGTTGTCAGAGAAAACAGCTGCGATTAAAGAAGTTGAAAAAGAAATACTGAAAAAATCTGAAATTGCCAGGGAATTCGTCCTAACATTTTACCAACTTAACTGAAAAATAAAGAAAAAATTGTTGCCCATAAAAATGACTTTTTTTCAAAACAATAGACTTTTATTTTTACTTTTTTTGATAAATTATTTATTACTTATGTACGTAATCATCAATTCATGAAATGTTTGTTTTTCTTTAAATAAAATGTATCTTTTTTTAAATTAAAAAATGTGAAAATATGAAGTTCGATTTGTTAGCTCTTTATTTTCAAAAACTTTTGTAATTCAAATTTTGGATAATTCGAACTTTTTTATCGGTCCCTAGGGGTTCGAATTATCCAAGGTCTACTGTATATATATATATATATATATATATATATATATATATATATACATATATATATATATATATATATATACATATATATATATATATATATATATATATTACTTTAATTGTAATGCAGGCAGTATCGACAGATGGAACCTGCAGAATTTAAATAAACTCCCACAGTATAGGAATACAGTATTGTAGAAAAAAACGAACAAAAAAAAACAAAAAAAAAAAAACTTTGTTAAGTTAATACTCAGCGGTCGCCGGTTTCCAACAACAGATATGACAACAGAACATTTGGCGTGCGTGACCCTTTAGATAATTTATAAATAAAAATGTCATAAATTACACGAACAATCTGTAACAATTTAAAATATAATATACTGAATATAATCCTACTCAGCTGAACTCCATGCTGTAATACTTGCTTTAGACAACATACCTACATCTCAACACAAGAACATAACAATATGCACTGACTCACTGAGCACATTACTGACACTACAGGTCATTTACAGTGACAACCCATTAACGATACTTATATTTGACAAACTTTCGGTACTGAACAAAACTGTGACTATGTACTGGCTACCTGGCCACGAAGACATTGACCCTAGTACTAAAGTAGACATACAAGCAAAACTTGCAGCACGAAAAGACCAACTAGACATTCAGGACTCAACGTACCAGGACTTATTGACAGAGGCCAAGACAATAATTACAAAAAGGTGGCAGGAGACATGGTACAGGACAACAAATAATAAGTTGAGAGAAATTAAAGAAACAATTCATGAATGGCCTTCAAGCAGCAGAAGTAACAGACGAGAAGAAGTCGTCCTGTGCCGGCTGAGGATAGGCCATTCACGACTGACTCACTCTTACCTAATGACTAGACAGGACAGACCAACATGTAAGTATTGTAATACAACTCTCACCATTAAACACATCCTGACAGACTGTAGACTCAGACAACATGATATCCTTCCACACAACATGCATGAACTACTTACAGATGACAGTCACTACATAGGACAGTTATTGGAATATCTTAAAAGAGAAAACATTTATGACTTAATCTGAACCCTATTTATGTAATTACTCTATTCAATTTTTTATTATTTTATTTATTTTTTTTCTTTATTTTAATTCCCTATTTATTTATTTTTTAGTTACTATTATTATAATCCCCCCACGCATAAAATAAATATAAATACAACTGTGTGAGAATATGTAGAAAATGTGAAGTTAACTTTACAAATGACAAGAAACATGTCCACTATGTACATTTGTACTAACTTGTCGTATCTATTATGTTAAAGCTGTTAAGTCCCCATAGTTGCGAGCTAACTAAAATAAAATAAATAAATAAATAAATATAATATATACAATATAACGACCCATACGACTGCCAATTAAATTATAAAACATATAACTGTTTATATTATAAAACATTAACCAGAATGTTTATTCTATATCGAGCATTACCAACACTTAAAAAGGCATAATCCTTGAGTACTTCCGACTACAGTAGGGCATACAAAATAGGCGTGGCATTAAGTGGCCTTCCTATTGGCTGGTATCAGCCCTGGAAGATTGAAGGGTGGGGGTGACTGGAACAAGCTCCCTGGAAACCAGCGATAATCACGCTCCATAGGACCTGCACAGGGAGATGACTGGGCAAAACTCGGTTAGGTTTCTGCTTTGTCGAGTTAAAAATCTATACAAAACTCTAAATTCTGAGTGAAATAATGAGTTGCTAAATTATATGAACAAATTATAAAAAAATCATTGTGTCCCTTGTCTCATTCTCACCTACCTAATGCTGTGTATATGGTGAACTGCTCCACCTAGGTTCTAAACAATCGTCGAACGGTTTCATAACATTGCTCTGGTATTAAAACTATACTAACCTACATAATGATAAGCTGATGGTTAGCCGTTGAGGGGAGAAAAAATCGATGTAGCATTGACATTCGGCTAGGAAAAACCGTATGTTTTTCAGAAAAACCTATATTTCCAACGTTTCGGCATGATCTTTATCAGCCAAATTTAGATGTTTTTTTTTGGATATGGAAGTATGGAGTTTTCTCTTAGCTGAAACCCATCCATTCCTTAATTCCTCACAAATCCACGCGATTGTGTCTGCTACAATTTAAATAATATCCTTCAGAGTATCTCCCCGTGGTAGGATCAATAGCGCACCAAATTCCCAGTCAATGAAATTCTAATGAATATTACATTTAACCGTATTTTTATACTAAATTCAGTTAACTTTACTGTCGACAAAATTGACGAATCGTTCATTAACTCATTTGTACTACTGTGTACGACGTACACTGTACGTATTCGAATTCTTGTTTTCTCCGAAGTTCCTTCACGTTTAACATAGACAAAACATATTTATAACTATTGAAAGGTGTACCTATTCAATCCTCTTAATCCATTCTATGAAGCGGCCCATTAAATATCTATTAAGGATCAACAAATAAAACTGGTGCTTAAATAGAATAATTTTTGCCAAGGGCATTGTCAGTTTTCTGCCGTAGCTTCTAAGATTTCATTTCACATTTATACATATTTTAACTTTTTCTATCCTAAGCTTTCAAAACTCTCCAGGGATACGGAAGGACTCGCGCTAAGATGTCGCAACTCCTGCGAGGTGGAATTTTTTTAGGATATTATTTTTTACTTTTTTTTTTTAGCCTATTCCTATTTTACTAAGTCGAAAATATTGTATTGTAAAACAAATTACCCGTTAAATTTGTCCAACAGCGAGTATCAATCCTCCTGTTTTTAATTATTATAATGTACGTATTATAATATAATTTTAAAAATCCTCCAGAAGACATTTAGTTTTCCCTTCATCTGTAATAGAGTATTTACGACCGAGTAGGTAGAAATAAACAGCCTTAGTAGCTGTATAATAGAACAACATAACATTAATGTAGGGGCTGGTGTGCGGGGGCGTAACGCTGAAATAGGGGCTCCAACCCCTTGGGTATGTAAGCCCGGCATACCAATGCAGCAACGGCTGGTCGTACATTCCTATACCCGCCTGGTCCGCAGAGGCCCTAGTATATTGGCGGTCTGGGTAAACTGGAGTTACAACCTCCACTAGCGGCGTGGGTATCTATGTCTATAAGAGAAGACTGCGGCAAGGATCAATCTCAAAATCTCTCTCTCTCTCTCTCTCTCTCTCTCTCTCTCTATATATATATATATATATATATATATATATATATATGTATATATAAATATATATATGTATATGTATATATACACATATATACAGGGTGTCCCGTAAATGTCTAGTCATATTGTGAGGGGTGATAGAGGACCTTTAGGGGAACAAAAAATGTTCTATGACGACTTTCCGAATTCTCGCCCATAAGGGAGAAAACGTCGTTTTGTCGTTTTTTCGAGACAAACGTGGTTTTTAAGAGAATAATCTTTGTAGCTCCGTCCCAGGTGGTACTACTAGAAAGGAAGTGAAACCAATCGAAAGGTGAGTAAATTTACTATAAGACTAGTTGGGAGTAAACGTAAAAATGAATGAATGTAAGTATGTATATCTTACCAAAAGAAAGCTATTCTAAATTTCCTGATATTTTATTGATTTTTCTTTCCAGCGTTACTCCTCAATGGGCAGGATCTGAGATTTCCGGGTTTCAGAAAAACTTCTTCATTTAACCAGCTTTCCATTCATATATCACAACCCTGTGTTATTGAAGTATTTGAACGATTTAAGAACAAAAGTTTAAAAAAAAAACATGGATCTGTGAAAAGAAAATTACATTTTTTTCTTCAGTTTATTCAAAAAGCTGAAGAGAAATATTGATTTGTATAAATGTTTACATAAATATTAAGTAAATATTTACTTAAAACAATAAAAAAAATTAATTCCACGTATTTAAAAAGATATCCTAAAACAGTAAATAAATAAAATACACAATTTGTTAATTACAGTAACTAATAATGGGTCCAGGAGGTGGCCATTAATGAACCCCAACCATACATTAACCAAAAAAATTACTATTTTTACCTAGATCAAGCATTTGATCATATTTTTACAGGTATTTATTTAGAAAACAAATGCTTTACCTTGAATTGATACTGATGGCTGCTCTTGTGAAACTCACTGGGTTTCTCGTGAGCCCATGCGTTTTTGTTGTGGTAATTAAAAATTCTATCCCTCATAAATAAGATGTACATAGTCCTGTAAAAATGTGTTCAAATGCGTGATATAGGTAAAAATAATAATTTTTGAGGTTAATGTATGGTTGGGGTTCCTTAATGGCCGCCTCCTGGACCCAGTATTAGTTACCTGAATTAATAAATTCAAAATAAATGTGTATTTTATTCATTTACTGTTTTAGGAATTTTTTTTATATTCGTGGAAGTAATTTTTTTTATTGTTTTAATTAAATATTTACTTAATATTTATGTAAACATTTATAAAAATAAATATTTCTCTTCAGCTTTTTGAAAAAACTGAAGAAAAAAATATAATTTTCTTTTCACAGTTCCATGTTTTTTTTTAAAACTTTTGTTCTTAACGCGTTCAAATACTTCAATAACACAGGGTTGTGATACATGAATGGAAAGCTGGTTAAATGAAGAAGTTTTTCTGAAACCCGGAAGTCTCAGATCCTGCCCATTGAGGAGTAACGATGGAAAGAAATATCAATATAATATCAGGAAATTTAGAATAGCTTTCTTTTGGTAAGATATACATACTTACATTCATTCATTTTTACGTTTACTTCCAACTAGTCTTATAGTAAATTTACTCACCTTTCGATTGGTTTCACCCCCTTTCTAGTAGAACCACCTGGGACAGAGCTACAAAGATTATTCTCTTAAAAACCACGTTTGTCTCGAAAAATCGACAAAACGACGTTTTCTCCCTTATGGGCGAGAATTCGGGAAATCGTCATAGAACATTTTTTGTTCCCCTAAGGGTCCTCTATCACCTCTCACAATATGACTAGACATTTACGGGACACCCTGTATACATATATACACACACACACACACATATATATATATATATATATATATATATATATATATATATATATATATATTCTCTCAAATTTTAGGAGGCTTGGGGTCTTAAAAGCTTTCACACTACTTTATTTACTGGGCATAGTAAATAAAGTAGTGTGAAGGAAAGGAATACTGCTTTTAAGACCCCAAGCCTCCTAAAATTTGAGAGAATATATATATATATATATATATATATATATATATATATATATATATATATATATATATATATATATATATATATATATATATTTTGGGTAATTTGCAAGAATAAATAATGTATATATATAAATATATATATACATATATATATATATATATATATATATATATATATATATGTGTGTGTGTGTGTGTGTGTGTGTGTTGTTCATTCGGCATCTGTCTCCAGCGGTCTTGCTCCTCCTGTCATCGCAATATTTCGCCGGATTCCCCTCCGGCTTCTTCAGGCAATCATTCATCCTTGCTGGTTGGTAAGGGAATGAGCTCGTCAGAGAAAGGTGTTAATGGAAGGATACACAAGGGGCATGGGAAAATACTAAGGTTTTTTGAATACATACCCGACCTCCCACCTAGTATTTTCCCATGCCCCTTGTGTATCCTTCCATTAACACCTTTCTCTCCTTTCCTGTCATAAAATGTCATAAACAGGTCTTTCATCCCTACCGACCTCCAACCACCTGGTTTCTTTCCGTTTCATTTATCCTAGTAGATTCCTTTTTTCTTAGACACTTCCACAATGGTTACTTAACTGTCAACATTGGTCTTCCACTGCCCCCAGGCATTTCCATAGGTATGTAGTATCTTATTTGTTTGTTATAATCAATTTATGTTACTATTAGAACCTATATACTTATATACTTATATAAACTTCAATATAATATACTTTTTTCTTCTGATTTTCATTCTACTCATTCTAAGAATTTTAGACCAAATTGTTCTTTTATAATAAGTTATGTGTATTTATAGTTCTGTTACTTATCTCAATTATAAACTTTTTTTTTTTTGTATTAATTTCTGTTTTTCTTGTCATTTTAGCTGACGAAGGCTACCAATGAGTAGCCGAAACGTCCTAAATATAGATTTTTTTTTTAACAAAAATCGTATTGAGGTTTCTTTAGCCGAATCCCAACCATTCCATCTTTACGTATCACCTCGACGGCTACCTATCTAATCATCATGATATATATATATATACATACACACAGTAGACTCTTCCTAATCCGGCGACGCACAGTGGGGCCAAACGACATTTCGTGTTTCAAAAAGCCTAGAGCCTCTAAATCTGAACCAATTTCAATGCTTTTTTTTTTTTTTTTTTTTTTTTTTCATTAAATGAAACCTAATAAAATTTACAACTTTGTCCGGAGTTTATTACGTGTAAAGAATTTACGAACTTTTACAATCGAACACTTAACATCAGACTGATATAATTGAAATTAAACATCCAAATCCTTATTACACATGGAAAAAATTAAAATTTATTTTCAAATCAGAAAAAAAAAAAATCAATTAATATTACTGTTGAATTAAGATAAATTTACGTTTTGAAGATGTCAGTCTGATTTTTCCCAAGTCTAATCAAGAATTGAATGTTTAATTTCAACGATATCAGTGCTGATATTAGGTTAGATGAAAAATAAAATATTATTTTATGTTCAATTGTAAAAGTTCGTGAATTATTTACACGTAATTTATTAAGCAGGGGAAACAAAAAAAACAAAAATCTGGCCAAACCAAGTTGTTTTAAATTTTATTAGCTTTCATTTTTTTAAAAGAATGCATTAAAATCGGTAAAGATTTAGAGGCCTTAGTGAATTCAGTTAGAAGCGGTCACGTATGTATTCGAAAAACCTTATTATTTGAGGATATAATAATATGTACCATTTTTAATATTGCATATTTAAGTAAAATTAAGGTACCAAATTATAAAATAAATTCGAAATATGTAAATCTTTGCTGGTGTATTATTTACAAGTGCGTCGTCATGTAAAAGTTTCAAGGAATAAAAACTTGTAGACATTTGAACTAAATATAAAATATTTAATTATTAACTAGATCAAAGAAGTATGCATATTACAATATCAAAAACTAGTAACATGGATAATCAGGCGTTCCAGCCGTTGGTTCCTTAGTAGAAACATTTAATTTCATAGTAGAAACTGTTCTTACCGAAAAAGGAAACATGCCTTCTTCGATTTCCGTTAAATGAAATACCACGAAACCATTGGCGCTAATGGCCAAGATGTAGATGCGCCGTAAAAAAAAACAAGAAAAAAAAAAAAAAAAAAAAAAAAAAAAAAACACGAAACAAATGTTTGGCTCGCTAGGAAGGGAAAGTTTTCTAGGAACCTGGTCCAGCTCCGGCGAGTTCCGAGACTGTTAGAGTCTACTGTGTTTGTGTGTGTATATATATATATATATATATATATATATATATATATATATATATTTACTAGGTGGAAGGACAATATTTTTTTAATTTAGAATAATTATGGAATTCATACTTTTGAACCATTCTGATTAAAAAAATAGATTGAAATATCAAAAACTTGTGGCTCTGATATTTGTTGCAACAAAAGGTCTTTACGATGGTTTTCAATTTTTTCTTTTTTAAACTACATAGTAACTGATCATTTCTTGATAGTTCCAGAGTTAGTAATATTGCATTTAAAATCAATCATAACATTCATAAAATGGCACTAACAGAGTTTCCCGTCGACTCGGTTTGCTACAATCTTAAAGTTTTGTTAACAATAAATTTTGGAAAACTGTTGAATTGCGTGTAATTCTTCAAAAACTGAATGCGCGATAGAGGTCTAAGAGTTATGAAGCGTCGCGACACGTCATCATTCCCGATGTCCCTTCCGTATTAGAATATATAGGGAGGGAGGGAAAATGTAAAAATGAGCAGTAAAAGTAAATTATTAGTAACAGCAACCGATTTTGACATGCAATAAGACATACTGCAGACTTCGTGACAAGATTCAGCAATAAGGTCACGAAAAGAATATGGCATTGCGGTATAATTAATTATCTTCACAAAGTATTTCCGTTCATTAAATTGACCTTATACAAACATTTCAAAACTTTTAGGGTTAGAGTATGACAGAATAATGTCTATTTCACAGAATGTAACTACTGAGGAGTGATATTTCGTAAAAGGTATTAGGACTGACGAAATAACTACTCATCTATTGTATCTTTATAATACATTACGAAAAGAAATCTTTATTAAACGATACAGGTTTTTAATTAACATTGGCCCCCAAATGAATAAGTTATTTTCTGACCTTCTGCTACCAATGCACAGCGATATGAATTGACGGAGTTATTACATGAGGTAATTGAGGAAATTCAAACCTCGTTCTAATTAACAAGTACATTGTTCGTAAATAAACAAAGCAGAAGTGAAAACAAGCCTAAGGCCATATTTTGCAGAATTGGTCTGTTTCGAA
Organism: Gonocerus acuteangulatus; assembly: GCA_946811695.1. Lineage (NCBI taxonomy): Eukaryota > Metazoa > Arthropoda > Insecta > Hemiptera > Coreidae > Gonocerus > Gonocerus acuteangulatus. Next base: position 27,527,343 of record OX328130.1, read on the forward strand.
AGGGTTCATTGTTAGCACGCTATTCAGTGATTAGACACGGTAATAATTAGATATTGGTTTATTTGGAAAGTGAAGGCTTTACCAACATTTGGAATTTTTACCCAAATTCCCAACTATTATATGACATCATATATTAATCGGATAAATATATATACTTACATCTTTCAACAAACTCATATTGAGTGATTTTAATGTTAAAAAGTACAATAAAATGTATTCAAAATAATTGAAATTGAAAATAATCCTGGAGGCCCGTTGACCATAAGTGTTAAGGCGTGAGCACTCCCTGCCAAAGGTCGTGGGTTCGACTCCCACTATGGGGTGGTGGGTTTTCTTTAGAAAAAAAGAAAAGGCATCAGCCCTATCCTGGCTAGAAAAGGGTGGTAACAAAATTCTTAGTTAATGATAATGGACGTTAAAAATTAAATAAATAAATGAAAATAATCCAAATGAAATTTTTACTATATAGCAGATAAGGAGGCTATGTTAAATAAAATGTTCACATTTTAAATAGTTCGGTTTAATTTATGACTTTATTGCTTTAAAAATGTTACCCAACAGTAAGTCAAAATATTTCGGTCATTTCACTAAAGTAATAACGTTAGTATTTATATTATGATATCATAGTATTAGGCCTTTATAGCCTTGTCAAGAACCTAATAATACCCTTTCACTTGTCGTTAAATGATGGCCGTTTTAACTTACATAGAGTTCATAAAAACCCGATCATTTTTAAGTCATCAGAGAGTATATAATAACCTTGAATCGTTAATCTAAGGGCCTGAGTGCTTAAATGCTAGAAATTTGATTATAAATCCAATCGTCATAGCGGCCATTGAACGAAAACTGGCCAAGTTGGAAATAAGCAAGTAAGTGGGAGGGTATTATTAGGCTCTTGATAAGGTAGTAAGTGCCTAAAACTTGGCCCAATACTATGATATCATAACTTTCATAGGCAAACTGTTTTTGGGAGGGTCCTGGAACGTGGCCTCTTTTTTTCAACGTTAGTATTTTGGGGGATAAATATTACAAATGTACACATAGCCTATGCATTATGCAAAGTGGACAAAGAGTTTATAATAACCCTGAATCCTTACCCTAAGGTCCTCAATCTTTAAATGCCAGACATTCTAAAACAAATTCGATCTTGGTAGTGGCTATCATTTAACGAAAACTGCCCAAGTTAGAATTGTTCAAAAAAGTGTGAAGGTATTATTAGGTTCTTGACAAGGTATTAAGTGCCTAATTCTTGGCCCAATAGTATATCATAACTTCCATAGGCAACATTATTTGTTAGGGGCCTAGAACTTGTCCTCCTTTTTTTTTTCAACGTTAGTATTTTTGGGGTACAAATATCTCAAGAAAATTCTTGTTGTTTCCACTTTCATGTTACCCATGATATGTGTACCTAGAAGCCTATAAAGAAAAATACGTAAAATATATGTCTAAAATCAAATGGACGTATTGGAAGTTCCTCCGGAATATGTGCGTATATAGAATGGAATATTCTTTAGTTCCAGAAACTCGTAATTCAGATGTGGAAAACTCGTACAATAATAATTGCTAATAATAACGTAAATAATACTATATCAGATTTAACTGAGGTTGCCAGTGTGGATGCTACATCTATCTCAAGAAATTCTTAAATTTGAAAAGATGGTCTTTGTCGTTTTTTCCCCGGTGTACCGATAACTGGGTCATAAGCGCCAACATCCATGGTGCAGCAAGAACCTTCTCAACTTTCCCTGAGATGAGAAAATTCCTGCCACCGGATGGACTCGAACCCTCTTCTCCCGCATGAGAATCAAAGGCGTTAGCCACTAGACCACGGGGAGACCCCTGTAGGTGTATTTTTTTCAATTTTATTATAAGACTTTTGCTCGGCTGTATTTTTATTAATTTTTGAGGAAGGATATTGAACAAAATTGCTCCACAAAATTCTACTCCTTTTCTAAAAAAAAATGTCTAATATTTTTTTCTATTATGATTTTTCCTTTTTCCCTTGTGGAATTGATCTTCTCAAATTTTAAATGGGGTTAAGTTTGAGATGGTTTACTGCTGCTAAAATATGAAACAAGGGCAGCGCTAAAATTCCTAGTTACTTAAAATATTTCCTAGAATGTTCTTTTCGAAGCATAATATGTCTTATAATCGTCTTTTGTATTTTAAAAATTGCATTGAATTTCGATTTATTTCGCCATAGTTCTAAGCTATATATATATTTAGAATTCGTGCTTACTAGACTACGTATTGGACATTCACACTTGACACATTCATATTTGATGACAAGACAGGACCAGAGTTGGGCAAACGTTAGCGCGCGCTAAAAGCTGATACCTCTCAGCTAATTTAGCGAAACTGTAGAAAGCCAGCGCTAATAATTAGCGGTTAGCGGCGGCAGTGCGCTAACCGCTAATCTATTTATGAAATATCGTAATTGCTAATAGCCTAAGCTATAGTTACAACTTGTAACTATAACAATTACGATATTTCATAAATAGATTAGCGGTTAGCGCACTGCCGCCGCTAACCGCTAATTATTAGCGCTGGCTTTCTACAGTTTCGCTAAATTAGCGGAGAGGTATCAGCTTTTAGCGCGCGCTAACGTTTGCCCAACTCTGGACAGGACAAACCGATTTGTACACTTTGCAACGTTCCTTTAACAATCAAACACATACCATTGATAATATTCTAAAATATTTAAAAAATAAAAATAAGTTCCAACGTTTTTAGAAGTCCTCCTTATAAATTATTTATTTTTTATTTATTTATATTTTTTCATTATTATTTATTTACCTTTATTGTTATTATATTATTTTCTTAAACAATGGTACATCTTTTCTGCTACTATAGTATCTTTTTGGTTTTTTTTTCACTTGATTTACTCCTAGCTTCAATAGTATAAGAAACATTTAGCTTTGTTCGCACATATACTTTAAGAGTAAGTAGCCTTTGTTGTCTACTCTCAATAAATACATAATATATATATATATATATATATTTGCGACTCAAAAATCCCATAATATATATTTAGTAAATCGGATGGAACAAGTCTATCGCTAAATGGTTTTTCTCATGGTGGCTCTTCCATCTTAAATGTCAGGTTTATAAACAGGGAATGGAATCTACAATCGAACATTGGCAATCGATTAGTGTGGGAAATCAACACAATCGCAACCGAATGAAAGAAATTATAAATCATGGCGGAGATAAAACACACAGTTTATTCCGAGTAGATTATAAACAGATGGATTTAGCTTCTCTCCTTACTATTTGCTTGTTTATATTCCGTTTATAGTCGGTGTGGTTTTCGGAACGACCACAGACAGCCTCGAGAAAAACCTTGCGGATCCTATTTTTCTTTTACCATTTAACTTCTGGTAGCTCTAATGTGTATGGTTTTGTTTTTTCTGTAATGCTTAGGAGATCGATATATTTACATTGTTCGCCGAGGAGAAACAATAATTGTTTTCTCGAATTTTGTCGCTAAAACGGTTATACAAACATTTGGAACATTAATCTCAAGTAATGTTGACACAATTGGTGTCAACAAAGCTCTGAATAACGTTTGTATACGTTTTCCTGTACGATTCATCTATGTGGCGCAGACTTGTGAAACTAGTTACTATTCTGAAAGAAGTTAATTTTTTTTTTATTAACTATTGGATTAAAAAACAATTCCCATGTGCAAACAGGGGAAAAAATATAATAATCTATTCCTTGAATAATTGTAAAAAATATAAAAAATAAAAATAAAAAAAAACGTTATGAGTTTACTGTCTAAGTAAGTTCAGCTCGTTTTTTCATAAGGATTAATTTGTAAAATTTTCCATTGATCTTTGTACTGATATTACTTTCTAGCATATTCCCGAGAATTGTAGCTATTTATGTTGCACATATAAAAATAATTTTTTAAACATTTCTCCAAATCTTCATTTATCCTACCTATTAGATAATTTAAAAAAAATGGACCTGCATTTATATATATATATATATATATATATATATATATATATATATATATATTTGAATTTTAATGCAAGTCCATTCAGTAATTATCTAGTAGGTAGGATCAATGAAGATATATAAATCATGGTGGGTGGAAGGTAATTTTTTGAAAAATTTATCACATTTTAGAAACCAAAAAAGATTCTAGGGAGAACTTTTATTGGGTCACTTCAATTGAAGAATATATACCTCTTTGGATGCAATAGCAAAACTTTAACCATTATCTTTGTTGGAGGAAAGTATTGTAATTCAATGTAACAGTTCTCAACTTTATGTCAAATATAAAGATTTTATTATTAAGATTAAAAAAAAATCGGACCATTTGGAGTTAAGTTTACCCCAAAATAAATGATGGAGTTAGTTCTATTTCCCATAATTTTGCTACAGTTAGTAAAAAAAGTCTACATACACTTATGATTATTTTGTTTTAATCAAAAAAGAGGGTTAAAAGCGAAAGAGAAAAAACCATGAAACAATTTATTTATTTTTTTCCTTTTAAATATAAGCTCTTTTGATGAATTTGGTAAATTTTAAAAAATTTTATAACTCCAATAAAAAATAATATAGAAAAAGTAACAATAAATTTCGCAAAAAAAGTCTGCATACGCGGCAAATAATATAATAATTATCAATACAAATATTTAACAAAAATTATCTAATGATCAATGGGACCTCCCTTATTTGTTATTACCTCCCTCAGACGGCTGTTCATTGTGCTAACTAGTTTTCTTGTAAATGTTGGATCGGTTTTCAGCCATCCTCTTTAAGGGCCTCTGAGAGTTGATGTTTATTTTTTATTTTGTGATGCCTCAGCCTGCTTTTAAGATCCTGCCAGAGGTGCTCTATGGTGTTAAGGTCAGGCCATTGTGGTGGTGTTCTTAACTGACGTGAAGCATTGTACAGCAACCATTCTTCGACTCTTCTGGCACAATGTTCAGGATCGTTGTTTTGTTGAAAAATAAAATTCAATCCTAGGTCTAACTTGGTGGTACTGGGTCCTCAAACGGTACATAATTTATTGAAAAAAAAATAATCTCAAATCGCGAAGGGCTCGCAAGAAGCCGCGTATAAGCAAAGTTAACCGAGCAAAGCGGTTGGCATTTGCGAAAAGTTACCTTGATAAGCCTACCAGTTTTTGCGACAGAGTGATTTTCACGGATTAATCTAAATTTAATATTTACGGTGCTGATAGCAATGTTAAAGTGTGGAGGAGAAAAAACGAGGCCATGAAATTGAAAAACCTACGCTCGACAGTTAAGCACGAAGGAGGTGGGATCATGGTTTGGGGCTCTATGGCTTCAGCTGGAGTAGAAAACTTGAACATCATCGAGGGAATAATGGGCCAAGATGTGTAACTAGATGTCCTAAAAGAAAATCTCTGACCCAGTACCACCAAGTTAAGCCTAGGATTGAATTTTATTTTTCAACAAAACAACGATCCTGAACATTGTGCCAGAAGAGTCGAAGAATGGTTGCTGTACAATGCTTCACGTCAGTTAAGAACACCACCTCAATGACCTGACCTTAGCACCATAGAGCACCTCTGGCAGGATCTTAAAAGGAGGCTGAGGCATCACAAGATAAAAAATAAACATCAACTCTCAGAGGCCCTTAAGGAGGAATGGCTGAAAACCGATCCAACATTTACAAGAAAACTAGTTAGCACAATGAACAGTCGTCTGAGGGAGGTAATAACAAATAAGGGAGGTCCCACTAATCATTAGATAATTTTTGTTAAATATTTGTATTGATAATTATTATATTATTTGCTGCGTATGCAGACTTTTTTTGCGAAATTTATTTTTCTATATTATTTTTTATTGGAGTTATAAATTTTTTTAAAATTTACCAAATTCATCAAAAGAGCTTATATTTAAAAGGAAAAAAATAAATAAATTGTTTCATGGTTTTTTCTATTTCGCTTTTAACCCTCTTTTTTGATTAAAACAAAATAATCATAAGTGTATGTAGACTTTTTTTACTAACTGTATATAGCATCCGAATGTAATCTGAGACTTGTATTCAGAAAATAAAAGAAATGATTGCATAAGGAGTGAGGGTTTACTTGAAACCATAATCCATATCGCAATATAAATATAGTAGTATAAATATATATGTGTACCGAATGAGTAGCCGAAACGTGTAACCAATGAGTAGCCGAAACGTCCGAAATATAGATTTTTTTAAAACAAAATCATATTGAGGTTTATTTAGCCGAATCCCAACCATTCCATCTGTACTTAATATAAATATAGTAACGTAGTTTTAATTGTATCTTATTAAAACTGTATATTATGTTTTTCTCTCTTTTTTCTTTCCATATATATATATATATATATATATATATATATATATATACATGTATGTATATGTGTATGTATATAGGTGTATGTGGGTACACATATATATATATATATATATATATATATATATATATATATATATATATACTTGTTTTTTGTAGCCAATAGGTCATAAAAACACTCCTTTCACTTCCTGTATTTTATTATTTTCACCCTAACCGGTTTCGAGCTATTCTGCTCCTCCTCAAAGGGTATTTCCTAAAATTATTTGTACATTATACATGGATAATTTGATTGGAAGAATTACATTTTTACAACATTGTGTGTATACTTACATTCGATGGTCTTTTCCCATCCCGTACAATTATATAAAGTAATTTTAATATTGCATAGCAATATGCGTCTCAGGGTTATGAAACACTAGTATCCTAACCTTCCTCCCCGTAAACCTGTCTACAGTCCCCGTCATTTCTATTCTGCACTACAAGGTTCTGAAAGATTTTATTTAAGTATTTGATGTCCTTTTTTTTATTTACCACCTGTTCCTGTCTTTCTACAATATAAAGGTTTTCTTTAATCTTTCTTTTGAGGCTGTTTGGTTCTTTATCTAAAATTTTTGCTTCCTGAAAATTGAATGAGTGGGAATTTTCTGTGGCGTGTTCAGAGAGAGCCGTTTGACATTGTGAATGATCGTCTACACTTTTTGCATGCTGTAAGATACGCTTTTTGAGAATTTGTTCGGATTCTCCTATATATTTTGCGCTACAGTCCCCACATTCTAGCAAATAGACGTTATATTTAGTCAAAAGTTTGTCCCTTTTTATTTTGATATTACTAAAATTATTTTCTATTTTACTATTATATCTCCATGTTACATTCGCTGCTTTATTACAAATTGATTTTAGTTTATGTTCCATTGTCGGATTGTATGTGAAACTGTACCATTTTGCACTATTGTTGTCTTTGTCTATAGAATTGGTTTTGTCCTTAGTTGTCCGTTGTTCCCAAATATGTATATTACTGTTACCTACGTCCGTTAGTTGTTTCGGTTCTGTAATAATGAATTTGTCCATCCTGGTTTGTTTTAATTTTTTGTTGTTGTTAGTCTTATTTTGTTCTCTGTCCTCCTCTGTTCGTTTTCTTTTATTGTCCTTTATATTGCTGTCCATTTCTGTCCCGTGATCATCCAATCAAATTCAAGAAAAACTTAATATATAACAGAATGCTAACAGCCTATAAAAGAACTACATCAGATAACTATAAAGAAATAGAAAATAAAATAGAACAAATATTTTTAAAAAATCAATATCCCATAGAAATAATAAGAAATGAAATACACAAAGCTTATAAAAACATAAGATTTTCAAAGAAAAAAGTAAACGATAAACAAAAGGTGGAATATGATCCACATATATTTCCATTTCACAATGACTTATGGTGGGAGAAATGGTATGAAGGTAATAATATAATAAAGAAAAGGAAACGGGATGACACAATAACTAATACGGACAATACGTGTAAGAAACAAAAATGGAACGGGACAGAAATGGACAGCAATAAAAAGGACAATAAAAGAAAACGAACAGAGGAGGACAGAGAACAAAATAAGACTAACAACAACAAAAAATTAAAACAAACCAGGATGGACAAATTCATTATTACAGAACCGAAACAACTAACGGACGTAGGTAACAGTAATATACATATTTGGGAACAACGGACAACTAAGGACAAAACCAATTCTATAGACAAAGACAACAATAGTGCAAAATGGTACAGTTTCACATACAATCCGACAATGGAACATAAACTAAAATCAATTTGTAATAAAGCAGCGAATGTAACATGGAGATATAATAGTAAAATAGAAAATAATTTTAGTAATATCAAAATAAAAAGGGACAAACTTTTGACTAAATATAACGTCTATTTGCTAGAATGTGGGGACTGTAGCGCAAAATATATAGGAGAATCCGAACAAATTCTCAAAAAGCGTATCTTACAGCATGCAAAAAGTGTAGACGATCATTCACAATGTCAAACGGCTCTCTCTGAACACGCCACAGAAAATTCCCACTCATTCAATTTTCAGGAAGCAAAAATTTTAGATAAAGAACCAAACAGCCTCAAAAGAAAGATTAAAGAAAACCTTTATATTGTAGAAAGACAGGAACAGGTGGTAAATAAAAAAAAGGACATCAAATACTTAAATAAAATCTTTCAGAACCTTGTAGTGCAGAATAGAAATGACGGGGACTGTAGACAGGTTTACGGGGAGGAAGGTTAGGATACTAGTGTTTCATAACCCTGAGACGCATATTGCTATGCAATATTAAAATTACTTTATATAATTGTACGGGATGGGAAAAGACCATCGAATGTAAGTATACACACAATGTTGTAAAAATGTAATTCTTCCAATCAAATTATCCATGTATAATGTACAAATAATTTTAGGAAATACCCTTTGAGGAGGAGCAGAATAGCTCGAAACCGGTTAGGGTGAAAATAATAAAATACAGGAAGTGAAAGGAGTGTTTTTATGACCTATTGGCTACAAAAAACAAGTATATTGAGTTTAAGGTCAACAATGGAAGAAAAAGTGAATAATACCTACAAGCCAAAATGTAGGGAGGAGGGATATTATGAAGAGATTTTGATGAACAATTTAGCAAGTAAGGATATAGATTTATTTTATAAGATAAAAAGGAAAGTGCAACAGGAATGTAAAATAAGAAATAGAATAATATTTTTAAAGGAATGTAAATTTAAGAAGTGCTATCCATCTTTTATTGATAATAATACCAAACAATTAGCAAAATTATTTAGCCCTAGCTTTAGTAAATACAATACCTTTGTAAAACACATTAGTAACTTAAAATATTCTATCTTAAAACTAACAATAGATCAAAATTATATAATACTGGGTAAAGTTATGAAAATTAAAAATCAACATGTCAATACATTTAAGGGGGGTTATGAAACATTAATTGCTAAAGTTCTTGATACTATATTGGGAATGTTTAGTTATAGGATGAATACTCAATATAGAAAAAAATACAATGACAAATACTTACATTTATTAAGGAAATACAAACTTACTGAACCAGATTTAAATGAAGGGTATAATTGGGTGGAAATACTCACTGACAAACCTATCCCTACAGATATTATACAATTTTTTGGATACAGTCATAAATTTAATATATTGAAGACATTAAAACAGAAGGATCTCAAAGATTTTATTGGTGATGCAGAGTATATGTTACAAAATATTCCAGTAAGTGATAACCATAAAGATAACATGAGGCTGCAGTTATCTAATCTTATTAATTCTGTAAGGCACAATAATAACTATAAAAACGTCCCTGAACATATTGATATACAGGCAAGTAAAAAGTTGAATCATTTGGAGAAAAAATCAAAATTATTTTTCAAAGACAATCCAGACATATTGGTGTTAAAATCTGATAAAAGCAATAAAACTGTAATAATGGATAGGGAATCGTATGAAAATAAAATGTTTGACATTGTTAATGATCAGGAAATGTACAAACAGTTGAATGACGACCCAACCAATATGATTCAAAATAAGGTTAAATCATTTGTAAGGAGACTCATTAAATTGGAATACATTGAAAAAGCAGAAGCTAAGACAATAGTAAACAACAATAGTCTTATTCCAAGCATATATGGCTTAGTTAAAGTACACAAACCAGATAAACCCTTAAGGCCAATAGTTAGTGCGTGTGAATCCCCAACACAAAGATTAGCCAGGTGGTTACAAAAGGACTTGAAAGACTTTTGTGACGACAATCCATTTGACGTTCAAGACGCTGTGGAACTTAAGGAAAAATTAAGCAATATGGAGGTGCCAACTAGTTATAGTTTGGTCTCATTTGACGTTCAAAATATGTTCCCGAATATTCCGATTAACCAAGCGATTCAAATAGTTGATAAAAACTGGGATAAAATTAAAGAAAAAACTAAAATTAAAGATAAACACATGTTTTTGGAGGGACTTAAACTATGTTGCACAGGGGGTTATTTTAAATTTCAGGATAACATTTACCAGCAAAAAAGAGGTTTACAAATGGGTAACCCATTGTCGGTTGTACTTAGTGGACTGGTAATGAATGACTTACTAACCAACGTAATAAAAAATACTGACATACACATACAATTCTTATACAAATACGTGGACGATCTGTTGATATGTGTCAAGGGGAACGAAATTGAAGCGTTGCTACATAAATGCAATAGTAGGTTTGAAACTATAAAATTTACATTGGAAAAGGAAAAACATAATGGGCTGATTTTTCTGGATATGAGAATTATTAAACGAGGTAATATACTACAATTCAAATGGGAACCGAAAGCAACAGCTTCGGAACGTACAATCAATTTTTATTCCAATCATCCAATCAAATTCAAGAAAAACTTAATATATAACAGAATGCTAACAGCCTATAAAAGAACTACATCAGATAACTATAAAGAAATAGAAAATAAAATAGAACAAATATTTTTAAAAAATCAATATCCCATAGAAATAATAAGAAATGAAATACACAAAGCTTATAAAAACATAAGATTTTCAAAGAAAAAAGTAAACGATAAACAAAAGGTGGAATATGATCCACATATATTTCCATTTCACAATGACTTATGGTGGGAGAAATGGTATGAAGGTAATAATATAATAAAGAAAAGGAAACGGGATGACACAATAACTAATACGGACAATACGTGTAAGAAACAAAAATGGAACGGGACAGAAATGGACAGCAATAAAAAGGACAATAAAAGAAAACGAACAGAGGAGGACAGAGAACAAAATAAGACTAACAACAACAAAAAATTAAAACAAACCAGGATGGACAAATTCATTATTACAGAACCGAAACAACTAACGGACGTAGGTAACAGTAATATACATATTTGGGAACAACGGACAACTAAGGACAAAACCAATTCTATAGACAAAGACAACAATAGTGCAAAATGGTACAGTTTCACATACAATCCGACAATGGAACATAAACTAAAATCAATTTGTAATAAAGCAGCGAATGTAACATGGAGATATAATAGTAAAATAGAAAATAATTTTAGTAATATCAAAATAAAAAGGGACAAACTTTTGACTAAATATAACGTCTATTTGCTAGAATGTGGGGACTGTAGCGCAAAATATATAGGAGAATCCGAACAAATTCTCAAAAAGCGTATCTTACAGCATGCAAAAAGTGTAGACGATCATTCACAATGTCAAACGGCTCTCTCTGAACACGCCACAGAAAATTCCCACTCATTCAATTTTCAGGAAGCAAAAATTTTAGATAAAGAACCAAACAGCCTCAAAAGAAAGATTAAAGAAAACCTTTATATTGTAGAAAGACAGGAACAGGTGGTAAATAAAAAAAAGGACATCAAATACTTAAATAAAATCTTTCAGAACCTTGTAGTGCAGAATAGAAATGACGGGGACTGTAGACAGGTTTACGGGGAGGAAGGTTAGGATACTAGTGTTTCATAACCCTGAGACGCATATTGCTATGCAATATTAAAATTACTTTATATAATTGTACGGGATGGGAAAAGACCATCGAATGTAAGTATACACACAATGTTGTAAAAATGTAATTCTTCCAATCAAATTATCCATGTATAATGTACAAATAATTTTAGGAAATACCCTTTGAGGAGGAGCAGAATAGCTCGAAACCGGTTAGGGTGAAAATAATAAAATACAGGAAGTGAAAGGAGTGTTTTTATGACCTATTGGCTACAAAAAACAAGTATATTGAGTTTAAGGTCAACAATGGAAGAAAAAGTATATATATATATATATATATATATATATATATATATATATATGTATATATATATATATATATATATACATATAGCTAGATAGATATATGTAGATGTTATTATTAAATCCGTCCTAATTGTTTTACAGCCCTGATGAAGGCTTGAATCTCAAGCCGAAACGTCGGCACAATAAAACCATTTTCACGATAAAATGTAGTTTTATTAAGTAGCATTGACCGAACCCCGACAATTCCTACCTTGAATCATCCACGGTCAACGATCTCCTCTCAATGAGTAACGCGTAGTTTTTTTTTTCAATAACACCAAAACAGGTGCAAGAATCTAGGAGGAAACCAGAATATAAAGAAAGCTCTCTACCTTTGGGGGGAGTTAATTTTTTAAATAATATTTATTAAAGCAAATGGAGGTATTGGTTAAAGTTTTACCATTGCAACCAAAGAGGTATATAGAACAGCTGCTCCTAGGCCGGCGTGTATATAAATACTATCCAGCGAGGTAGACTCTTGCCAGGAGCAGTGAGGTATGACGTCTCCGCTGATAATATGGTGTGACGTCAGTGCCTATCTATGACACTTACTATCTTTCCTTGGCGAGGAGTTTGGTCACGTCACACTTTTACAGTTCTGACAGGCTATTAGGATGTTAGGCACAGGTTGAGGCTGCCAAAAAGCATAAGGATTGATGTCTGTCATATATCAATCTGCCAAGACACTTTCCTTTCATTTTTACAAATCTTTTCTTTCAAAATGGTTTTCTATAGTCAGATATGGAGTTCAAGAATTCGAAAGATGCGCTGCATTTTTCTGCAGAAATTAGTGTAAGATCCTAATCGGAGCACATAAAATATCATCCGTGTTTTTTCAAGAACTCGTAAGAAGTTAAGGATGGAGAATTTGCCGATGTTAGAGAAGGAACACTTGGTTGCGTTGATAAACGGAGAAATCCAGTAGATCGTACGCAATGAAAATAATACAAAAATTATTTCATGAATATAACATCAATATTTGGTGGGCTAGAAGCTTCGGGACATCTTAGTAAGGTGTAAAATAAAGCTTACGTGCAATCCTGTAAATGATAACATTTTTAGAATGCAACGACGTGTAATCAAATAAATCAGATAAATAATTTGGTCTTACACAATGTTATTTAAGCAATTTTATTTCTTGTTTTTATTCCTAAAAATTTAAAGATATACATACACACACGCATATATATGTATTTCTTCTCTCACTAGCTCGCTCAATATTTTTTTTAACCCCGACATCCAGGGTGCAGCGAGGAATTTTCCGAACGAGCCGTGAGATGAGAAAATTCCTGCCGCAGGTGGACCATCATCTCCCACATATGAATCTAAAAGGCGCAAGCCACTAGACCACGGGGTGACCCGGGATCAAATATTAAGCGTATTTCATGAAATTTGGCAAAAAAAAAAAAAAAAAAAAATGATTTTATGGTTGGAAAGGTAAGTTTGTTAACCAGCAGAATACATCGACCTGAACATGTTTTTATGGGCAAACATCGCTCGAAAAATATATTAACGCTTACGCTTTTGCGTTGCCAGAACTTGGGCGTGGAGAATCCTACGAAAACATTGCCAAGGTGATATCTATAACCGTTGTCGAGAAAATATGGAAAAACTAGCGTTGTCTAGTGATTCTCTGATATATTTTTATATATCATGAAACCGGTTAGGAAATTATAGTAAATGTAATAGATCTATTCCAAAGTTTATTAAATTTCCCACAAATACGGTTTTTATGCAATTTTTTATAGAGCAAAAATAGTGTCATTTCCGCTTAGGATACTCTCAGTTTCTAGATGTGGTTTACAGTTTTCTCGAATGATTAAGACAATATATTAACTGTTTCTATTCTGAGGTTTCAAATGACACCCGGGAATAAGAAGGAATAGCGCTATGATGGCGCAATACCAGGGAATCAGACTTTTTAAATAGTTGAGGCAGCTCGTAATAAAATTGCTTGTAATCGTTCATTTTGATCAACACCACAAACTCAACACGCTTTAAAGTGCCCCATTGAAGGAAATGACGTAATGAAAATAATATCGCCCCATAAAGTGCGTACAAAGTGAATATGAGTGCCTGTGGGGAAAGCAATCTGAGGACAAATTAGTAAGATGTATATGAAATAAGAGGAGGTGAAGCCTTAACGTTGCCCCAGTTAAGGGTAATGTAGTTTGGGTAAGGGCTTATCGATCCGGAGTTGTTAGGGGGGCCGCTTCCAGATTGTTACAACGACAATGATTCGAGAACGAGTCGTTCTATCTGAGCAACGAGGAATCTCAGAACAATTAGGTTTAGTGACGTAGGAATATATTTGTTTATTGCGTTATTTGCATAACGAGGTTAAAGTTCTCCACTGTTCAGGTTTCAATATTTCAATTGAGTCAAGCAGGTGGCAGCTTACATAATCTGTTAGTTTTCCAAAAAGCCATATGATTTGCATGTGAAAACCAAAAATTGTGGCCGTATACAGTGTTGGGCTCAATCACAAGCATAATTACGATTACGATTATAATCACAGGCTTTCGAGAAGTTATTATAATCACACACTCTGCAGAAATGATTAAGATTATAATTATAATCGTAATTACTAGTTGATGATTACGATATTATTTTGTACTCACATATTTGATGATAATTCCACTCGTGCCAACGGCCATAGCCACGTTGAATGCACCGGTTCCCGTAGATCACCGAAGTTAAGCAACGTCGAGCGTGGCCAGTACCTGAATGGGTGACCGACCACGTGCTGTTGGCATTATAGAAAAGGGTGGCAACCTGCAGACAGCCCAGCGTTAATTGCCCTAGCGTTGATACGCCGTTAAACTAAAAAAAAAAAAAAAAAAAAATTACACTCGTAATCACGACATTTTCCTGAGAGTACAATTGAAGTGGTCGGGGCAAAATAGTACCAAGCAACATTTTTAACAAAACTTAACTGTAGCTGCTATATGTTGGATATGGGACTATCAGTCTATGATGCAAATGCAAAAAAAAAAAAAATATGACTACAAGCTCTGTAAGCAGCTTAATCTTGTTGCCTCTAACCATTTCAACTGATAGTCCCACGTAATATCCATCATATAGTAGCTACAGTTACGATTTGTTAAAAATGTTGCTTGGCACTATTTGGCCCCGACCCCTTCAATTATAATCACAACCTTCTTGTATGATTACAACGGTAATCACAATTTTTCTCTGTGATCACAATTCAGGACCTTGGAAGGGAAAGGGTGACTCTCGAAACCCGGATGTTGGGAAATCGATGTCACAGTTCTAGAAGTGCTTCAGGATAGCAAAGGCGGTTGAAAAAGTATGCAATTGAAATTCAATGTTTTAATTTCAATTTATACGAGTGAATTATGGGTAAAAAGTGCTAGGAGGGGAGTTTTAAATCCGGGATTCGCACTAGAAATCGGACATAGAATTTCTCGTAGATTATAATGATATTCACTTTAATTTGCGTGAGAACTAAAGGCGAAACGTTGAATTACCTACATTTTTCTGACTCAGAAAATAAGATCAATTTTTCAGATTCGCCCTTTCTCTTCCAAGGCCTTGAATTGTAATGATAAACTTTCTGTGACACCTGTCACATCTTCTACTGTAATTACGACTGAAAAGTCTCAAACACAGAACACCGTTAGGCAGGAGAATTGGAAAATATTCGCTTCAAAATAATAAGAGTCATAGATATGTAGAATTGACATATTGTCATCCGTTGGTATTACGGTAAATATCGTTAAGAATGCGGCAATAATATTATAATTTATAAAAATAAATGATTTTGGGATTACAGTCGTAATTGCACAAAAAATTGTGATTACTTTCGTTTTCATAGAAAGGTTAATATTACACTTGTAAGCCCCGAAAAAACGTTTTGATGTCAGCTCTAATCACAGAAAAATTTTGTGATTACATATATTATATTCAAAGGTGTGATTACAAGTGCACCGTAATCGCTATTGTAAATACGATTATGATCGTAATCAAATCTCCAGGGTCTGAGGTTATAATCACAAATTTGATTATGAACATGCCCAAAACTATATTTATACCACCTACATATTCAAGTCCCTCCGACTTTATCTTTGAAGAAGGCCTACAGTTGTTGACAGCTCTTCCGGATTTCGTCGTCAGGTGTTTCAGGAAGGAAACACGCTAAAAGGCTATAGGCACTTTATGGGAGTATATATACGTAACTTAATATTTTGTAATTATGGTTAAACCTCTACAACAACGAAATTAAGCTATAAATATATTCCAAGCACTCAAATTCTGAGAGCATTTAAGAGTTAGAAACAATACTTTGTATATACTCTCAAATATAAATGTTTATACAAAGTATCAATCAGCATAAACCGACTTTCCAGAATAAGAAGTGATTAAAAGGTTGTCTGTTGGAATCATTATAAACAAAATGTTTGAATGAAGAAAACCATACTTCCTTGCTTATCCTTCTGATTCATTATTGTAACTTTCCATGAAAAGGAATCGTTGCCAAATCATAGCTGAAAACGATTTTATCTATTTACATTTTAACGCCTATTTACAAAACGCCAAGGATAGGTTTTTTTAGGATGGTAGAAGGGTGCCTCCCAAATTATTTTTTATTCAGCAATTTAAAGCAACATTTCAGAATTCATTGTCCTTCTTGAGGCATAATGTTGTAATTTCACAATTTTAATTCATATTAAATATGAATTATTACATATTCTTGTATTAAGGTAATATTAATTTTAATTTTAATATTGTCTAATAATTTAATACGATAATTTGTGATAATTCATCCCTTATAATACTTAAAATTGTGAAATAATCAGTATTATGCCTCAAGAAGGACAATGAAGTCCGAAACGTAGTATTCAATTGGATAGTAAAGTAATTCGGAAGGTTCACTACCTACGTTTTAGTTCTACTCATCTCACATGATAAAAATATCTAAATTTTCCTAGGCCATATTTCGGGATCCTAAATAAAAATTAAAGTTTTTAAAAATTGTATTTATAAGTTTTTTTATTCGATTCTCAGCGTCTGATTGCCTATTAAAGCACTAATGTCAGGGCTGAGATTTTTTCTCACAACGTTCACCGACAAAATGTTTTTCAGTAAGCAAATACTGCTGGTAAACAAACCGTTTTGTACTAAGTATTTTCAGAATTGGATCATTTTTATAGGTGGTAGCGCACAAACACACACAAACGCATATATATATATATATATATATATATATATATATATATATATATATAATAAATGTAAATGAGGATTTACCGCGTCTACGCTACAAAGGGTTCTCCTCCCTACAGGCCGGAAAAACACACTGAAACACAACCAGTAGACAGTAGTATGAACTAAATTCTGCTTTGGAAAAAGCTAGAAAAAATATGAATATTGATCTCAGAAATATGATAAGCTTCTTCAAAGGTTAACCTATCGAACTATTGACCGAAAAACTCTTGAGTTCATCAACCGAATATGAACTGTTCAAGAATTTAAATGAGACAAAGGGATTGTGTAGTGTATATTTAATCCAACCAGTTCTTTCGAGTCATCCTTCCTTTATACCGAGAAATCTCATGTATTAGTCACATAATATCGATTTGAGAAGGGCTTAGCGGGAAAATATAAATATGGTTAGGTAGAAAGGAATTTTTTCTATGACATTTTTGTACATTATGTAATTCATAAAGAACTTATTCCTAATGAGATTCGAAAAGTATTTAACAATTTTTAATATTTTTTGGGGTCAAATTTCATTAAATTAATAGACGTATAATATATATATATTCACTTTTATTATTTATTTATTTTATTTTTTAATTATTAAATATAAGCGATTCAAATTTACCTAAATCTTGGCCTATAATCGAAGTCCCCTACCTGAAGCGTGTAAACCAAAACAAGCCTCTGGAATCGATATAAGTAAAAAACACTATCGATTATAAACAGCTGATGAGCAATAGCCATATTAGCTGTATTGTATTAGTATGGACGTGGCCTTACCTCGGGAAGGTCTTCCTTAGCTAAGGCTAAATTTATTTATGTATAATTAAGTTGCTCCTTTAGAGGCGTGAATAGACGCGAAACATGTACAGCCATAATCTTGTTTTCTTAATTCATGTTTATTTAAAATCTGTACAATTTATAAGTACAATAATTAATTTTGCTGGCCTATTTATACATATCAGTGTAAAACATTATACGGAAGGAGCCAAACATTATCGACACTTCCTAATATATCTTAACAATTTCATTTTTGGTGTTTTTAACCGCTGTTAGGGTAGCTGGTCACGGGGCTAGTCTCTTAAACCTCCTGGGAAGGTCTTTAGGATGGGTGTGAGAGGAAAGGAAAGAGCCATAAATACAAGTTTTACATATGCATAACCTTCAGCCTATTTAAATAATATATTGAAGAAAAAAAAACTGTTTTGTTCAACCAGTTGAATTTAAGGACTAAAATTTTCATAAATTTCCGAACAGCGCTTTGAAATCTTAATAGTGACGACACAAATTACTACCTCCCCCTTAATGAAATTTGCGTGTCGGAAAGTTCCAACCAAAGAACGCTAAGTCTATTGAAATTGGCTCCAATATCTTGATTAATAAAGGTCGAAATTGGCTGCCTCAATTTCTCCCTTAGGAAAATCATCTTGAATTTTACAATCGGCCAATTATTATTCAATATTCTTTTGATCATTTTCCCGTAAATTGTAGTAGTAGTAGTTTAGTTATATCAGTCTTTATTACAGTGCTGGTTTTTTGGATCTTACAACCAATTGTCATTGCAAATTACTTGAAATTTAATAATATAATTCATTTTATTTTTTATTTTATAATTTATTCTGCATAGACTACAATGACCATTGGCAATATACCCTATTGTTTTAAATTAACCGAAAAATTATTAAATTATTTAATATTTGAAATTTAAAATCTTTACTAATGTTTATTATATTTCAATCTAAATAATCAGTTATTTTTTTAATAACGGGAAGTTACATTTTTAGATATGCAGGTACACTTTGATAAATTTGGGATAGTCAATAATATTCTGCAATTTTTCTATTTAATTAATAATTTCTTTACTGGGAATTTGAAACATATTTCTGGCTAGTTGCAATCGGGAGTACTCCGACCGTAATATAAGTACATCACCAAAATGATTACACTAAAATTGAAATAATAAAATTGTATGAAATTTATAATTTTGTGTCAGAAGTTATTTTTCATTCGTGACCAAAAGCAATAGAAAATCTTATATTGATCATGTTAGGTATCCATTATATATAATATAGTTTTTTAACTGTAAACAATAAATTTTAAAACAAATATTCAGGTGGACGGATCCTCCTGGCTAACGAACTTGACTTTGAATAACACTCAAATTAGACAAAGGATTTTTGTTCCAAATCCGATCAAAATTGGAGCATTTTTTGGGTCTCTAGTATATTTTAGCGATTTATGGGTTCTAAAATGAGAAATTTTCTAGTCGGCGCTTCCAGATTTTGTTATTCAGAAGATATCATGGAAGGGTTTGGACAGAGTTAGGGAACGCGCTAAAATTGATTTACAGTGTCAAACAAAATGCACTTTTTTAAAAGTTATTAAACATTTATTAAATAATGTTATATAAATAACATTAAAACTAAAAATATATATTTCTAATTGAATCTTTTTTTAGATTAATTAGCTTGCCTGTTTGGGACCTGAACCCAGATCGTCACATTACCATTGAGTGCCTTATAAATTGGTCTGGGTTTTAAAAATTAAGTCACTGACAGCTTATGAAATAAATATATATATATATATATATAAATTTGCCGTGTTAAAATGATATCCAATTGTAGAGAAACTGGACAAACAAAAAACATCATTTAATTTAATATTTATTTTATTCAATCAAACATTAATCACTATTTTAAATAGAACAGATTGATATATGTTTATTAGCAGGTATTAATTAGGCATTACTTTTAAATCTATTGCGTCCAAATGTGATTATTTACTTATTTTGGGCAAAAATAATTATTGAAATAAAATCTTGTGAACTTAAATAGTATTGTGACAATAGAATATGATTAATAATCCGGTACTTTGAGATAAATTGTATTTGCTCTTGTCCAGTAATTATTTTGTTTTAGTCTGCATGAAGGTCCATAAAAACATGCTCAACAATTTCACTAAATTTATTCTGATTCAAAAAGTATTTTAAAAATAGCAAAAGCTTATAATTAAGCATAATCTTCAAAGATAGTGGGCAATGTTATCTAAGCCAGGCTATATAATATGCCAGTGACTACTGCAGCAACACCTAGCGGTCAGCCACGGAGTTTATTTAGGGGTGACAGGCCGGACTGCTCAAACATAATATACTGTAGATTAATCTGCTTTGGCTAAGGATAAGCCCTTCGCCATTATTAGCTCTGCAGGTAGAAGCTTAATCCATCAGTACTTAAGCCTCTCAAGATATCAAATATTGTGAAGTATTTTTCTATAGAATTAGCAGATTTATGTTCCTGCTTGTAGATTTGTTTTTGTTCCCTAGAGAAGGACGAACGAAAATTTCAATACAGCTCACACGACGACTAGTAGACGTACTAGAACATAACACATTTTAGAATACACTAGGAACAATCCAACAAACACAAGTTACACTGACACATAACACTTGAGACAGTCTAACTGACCTTCTTCCCCTTTCTTCTTTCTCCTACTCTCCGACGATCTTTCGTTTTACCTCCTCCTCTATCGCTGTGCCCCACACAGCACATTACACATACCTCCCTTTTGGGAATCCTACACCTTTTTCTCCTTTACTTACCGCCTTCAAGTGCATTTATGCAGAATAAGGACACCTCCTCCCTCTACCTGTGGCCCTTACGCACGCCTGTTGCGTTCGAGGTCCTTAGTTTTCCTTTGCGTTTCTGCACGTTTTTCTTTCACTTTCGTTTTCATCATGCCCTTCCTTGCATGCTTTTTATTTATCTTTTCTCTTAAGTGGGGTTTAGGAAAAAAAAAAAAAAATCAATACAGCTTGAGCAATGAGTGTGAGTTTGCTGGTCGAAAAACCACGCCCATATCTTTGCGAGTTGAATTAGCGACAAAAAACTCATTATTACTAATCTCGAAGACTTTCTTGGTTTTACGACTTCCGGATACGACCGTATTGTGTGGTTTAGAGCCATCTGCTCAAATTCAGGAACATTAATATGCTTTAGATCCACTCGACAAACCTACGAAATGTGTTGTACATCATATAGTCTTATTTTTCGGTCATGGCCACCGCGCATGTGCGAACGCCAGCAGACACTTTCTTGTGACACTTTTTTGTAACGCTAGGTCCACCCGATAAACCTATGTAATATACTCTATAATATGCAGTCATCTTTTTTGTACATGGCCGCTGAGCATGCACGAACACCACTGCGCATGCGCATGCGCGAAGTGTCTTTTTTGTGACACTTTTTTGGAACGGTTTTTCCAGTTAAGTCACCGCTAAAGCATATTTATGCTAAAAAAAAACGTACCAGGCAGAATGATGAAACGCTTTGCGTTTTCGAACATGAAAACGCAATAATGTAGCCCAGTTCAGAGTTTGCCTTTTTTATAAATAATGAAACCATATTAGCTCCTATTTTATTCCAAATTTATTTAATGAAAATAGTGCAAGCAAATATTAAAAAATTACTCCTGAAATAGGAAGCATGCGGCATTTAAAATAGAAAACGAGTAGAAACTCTGTTAAAACGAAAAAGTTTGGATTGAGAAAGTTTTCTCCGCCCATTGATCTGAACAGAAATACAAATTGTTGTTACTAGACTTCGAGAATCACTTTT
The DNA here is from genome assembly GCA_946811695.1 of Gonocerus acuteangulatus. NCBI lineage: Eukaryota > Metazoa > Arthropoda > Insecta > Hemiptera > Coreidae > Gonocerus > Gonocerus acuteangulatus. The sequence continues at coordinate 27,549,353 of OX328130.1, forward strand.
CATCTAATCGGATTTTGCTATTTATCTTTCGTAGCAAATTGAACTACTTTCTGTTTCTATTGGTTTCAAACACAACTTTGCAGTGATTTTTTTATTGTTCCCACTTGTGCAATATTTTATAGGATGAAATTATGGAAAAAAAAAATTATCGCCACACATTTTACTGTGGAGGCAATTAAAAGTTCTGATAATTTCAAAATTTGCGAAAAACTTTTCAAGTCATCCACCTTTTTTGTAAGACGGAAATGAAAAATTTCATTTCTCTCTATTTTCATCGAATAAGTGGAAGATGTCTCATTGAACTTGGTTCATTCGATTCCCCACGTCAAAATACCCAACATAGCTTCACCGTGACTCATATGAACGCTTAAATATTATGATTTATTTGGTGAGGATTCCGAAGAGAAAAAAAAAAAATATTCCGATATGCGGATTCTGCAACAACTTGTCCTTTTAAATCAAAAGTAGTTACCAGTAAGTTTGAAAGTATTTTTCTGCCTATATTCATTAACTTCGAGCGCTTTTAGGCATATATATATATATATATATATATATATATATATATATATATATATATACATAAATCTGTACATATACACTCCCCGACAAAATAATAGGCCACTCTATATTATGTTAGTTTTTGTCATTTTGTCATTATTTATTGTTATATTTAAGCCTAAGCAAATACATACTATGCTAATGTCACTGGCATTGGTAAGAGCATGTTTGTAATGAGTCCTGATCCTTCTTGCCTAATGATTACCTAAAATGTAAATATTTAGGCGCGACAAAAGTATAGGCCACCCACCCAGTTATTAGGATGATTAGATAGTTAGCCGTCGAGGTGATCACCCATCTTACTAACCCAGGATAGCCATCTTTACTTATCACCCAGTTATTATCTAAATCTTGCTCTAGGAACAGTTTTAGTTAATAATACATTCATTAATTCAATCACCGAGTCTAATTAAACCTGATTAAGCAATAATTAGAGGAAAAGTGTTGTCTGAGAGTGAAAAACGCTTGATTAAACCATTGCAGGATAAAAATTGGACTTTAAATAGAAGAAGCCATTTTATAAGAAACTTCCTTAGGCTGAGTAATGATTATGACCAAAAGAAAGCATTGGTAGGCCCATGGCCCAAGAACAGCGAGCCATTTCACGTTGTGCTTCCAGCTCTTCAGCCAAGGCGAGAGAAATTTGTGTACAAGCAGGGTTCATGTTAGACCATGAATGATCATGAAATAAATTTATGACCCCAAATAGGTCACGGTTTACAAGGGTACCCTTACTACCTGGCATGGAAAAATGACTGCCTGGCCTTATGAAGCTTTACTCTAGAAACACACTGCTTATTATTTCTTATTTTCTTATGTTCTTTGACTATACTACTAATTTTACAGATAAATGCAATTTAAAACAAAAGAAAAAAAACAACCAATTAATCAAAAGGTCTTGATGGCGTATTGAGTTATTCATACAATTTCTTATTCATCTGGAAGAGGGCCTATTACACTGTTCTGCACGAAAATCTTCCGTCAAACCAAAACATGCTTTCTTACTGTTTTCAAACGTGCTGAACACGAATTTGAAGTCAGATTCTGTCTATCACGCACAGTTTCTTGAGAAATTCTAGTTTTTTATCCAAAAATGTGAGGTTTTTGTAAATTTGATGAATTTTTTTGGACATCAAAACATAGTGAAAAAAATTCAAAAGCCCGATGATTTTGAGCGCAATGAAGTATATTTGAACGAAAAAAATTTTTATGGGAATATTACAAATGGTTGAAGAAATATGGCTAAAAGTGTTTTTTCAGTTTTAGAGTAGATCGACATCTACTAAAGGACCTCACTTTTGAAACAAAGTTAAATACTACTGAGAAAAAGGCTTGGATTGCTTTTCGAGGGGTATGTGCTAAGTTTTTGGGAAACGAAAAATCTAGAGACTACCGAAAAATAGTCCAAGAACTGCTTACTTCATATAAAACATTGGGATGCAATATGTCCTTAAAAAATACATTTCCTGCATAGTCACCTAGACTTTTTCGCCCCAAATTTGGGTGCAGTTTCGGACGAACATGGAGAACGATTCCACCAAGACATATCCAGAATGGAAAAAAGATATACTGGCAAATGGAATGAGAAGATGCTGGCGGATTACTGCTGGACACTGCAGCGGGAGACAGAGGAGGAAGAGTACTAAAGAAAAAAAAATACTCATTGACGATGTGTGTATATTTTTTGAGTTGTGTCATATCGAGTATTATACCTGATAGCATGCAGGATTCAATTAATTATATTTTACCGTTGAAAAAGAAAAAAAAATCTGTTATAATAAAGACAATAATTTTCAAATACAATTTTTCATTTTTTCCAAGTTTCTCCTCTTTTCTCTCAAAATCAGAGGGTGATAGAATTTTTCTGAGTTCAGATTCGGACTCAGCACACCTGAAAACATGAGAAACAGGCAAAATTGTTCAAGGGAGGGGAGAAAAGTTTTTTTTTGCAGAACAGTGTTATTTATTGTCTCTTAGTAATGCTTAATATTACGCTGTACTGTTTTTATATAACAGTTTTATAGAAGTGATAATTTGTTTTCTTTCTCAAGAAATACATTCAAGAGAAATGGACTTATAACATTATAATATCTCGTCCCACGAAAACGTTTTGCGTGACAAACGACACGAAAAGGGCTTATTTAGCCGAAAATCAAATAAATAAAAAGGAAGAAAAAAAAATCTAGGGCATTTCGTGTGGGTCGATAGGAACCAGAGAACATCAGCTTTCACGACGATTACTTCAAAATAATCGCTGGTCGAGCAACAGTTAATACGTCACTGTGCAGATACAGCAGTATTCGAATATGACGTTTTCATTGCTATTCCCGTACTGTAACTGCGCCATCCCAAGTAGCAGATAACCGCCACCTAATCGTGTTTGTATAAATATCCTCCTCCCATAGAGAAAATAATCTGACTAAAACTAATTGACCTTGTGTTACCTCAATGCGGTGAGCTTTACATTACACGTTCTTCCCGAAATAGATTTTTATAGTGTGATATATTAGATACATATGGACTCTATGCCGCAAATATGTCGTCATAGCCTCCAACTGACGTAAAAACTCTAAGAACAGAATGGCAAAGGATATAATAATAATTGTTATATATGTCGTCATAGCCTCCAACTTACGTAAAAACTCTAAGAACAGAATGGCAAAGTATATAATAATAATTATTATATATGTCGTCATAGCCTCCAACTTACGTAAAAACTCTAAGAACAGAATGGCAAAGTATATAATAATAATTATTATATATGACATCATAGCCTCCAACTGACGTAAAAACTCTAAGAACAAAATGGCAAAGTATATAATAATAATTATTAATATTTATATTTATCACAGTGTATACGAAAAATTACTGGGAATTTAAGGATGTTTTCCCCCAATTGTATGAACTTAAGAGAAGGCTTAACAAGTAAATTATTGAATTAATTTGTGAAAAATGAAATAAATTATTTCCCATTAATTTACCTGTCGACCTTTTGATATTTTTTGCTTTCGAATTTTAGGGCGTTTCTTTCCTAAGGATCGAAGGATCGACAAGTCGTTCACGTTCGTGTGTATTTCGAAATATATTTATTTGTGTGTGTATATATGTATACACACACAAATAAATATATATATTTGTGTGTGTGTGTGTTTGTATGTAAACATATCTGTTCGCGCTCTTCCATCGACAAGAATGATCTATTTTTTATGAAATTAACAAAAATGTTTTGCCTGAAAAAGAAAAGAAAAACAAATGCCTACATTACCCATCAGAATCTATCCTACGGAGCACATTTTCGAAAAAAATCGTTAAGTAATTGGTGTTGCGTTCAATAGCTTCCAGGTGTAATTCATATAAGTACATAGGAAAATGAAATAAAACCACTTATTAATATTTCTTTAAGCGATTTCGAAAAAATCGTTACGTAATTGGTGTTGCGTTCAATAGCTTCCAGGTGTAATTCATATAAGTACATAGGAAAATGAAATAAAACCACTTATTAATATTTCTTTAAGCGATTTCGAAAAAATCGTTAAGTAATTGGTGTTGCGTTCAATAGCTTCCAGGTGTAATTCATGTAAGTACATAGGAAAATGAAATAAAACCACTTATTAATATTTCTTTAAGCGATTTCGAAAAAATCGTTACGTAATTGGTGTTGCGTTCAATAGCTTCCAGGTGTAATTCATATAAGTACATAGGAAAATGAAATAAAACCACTTATTAATATTTCTTTAAGCGATTTCGAAAAAATCGTTAAGTAATTGGTGTTGCGTTCAATAGCTTCCAGGTGTAATTCATGTAAGTACATAGGAAAATGAAATAAAACCACTTATTAATATTTCTTTAAGCGATTTCGAAAAAATCGTTAAGTAATTGGTGTTGCGTTCAATAGCTTCCAGGTGTAATTCATATAAGTACATAGGAAAATGAAATAAAACCACTTATTAATATTTCTTTAAGCGATTTCGAAAAAATCGTTACGTAATTGGTGTTGCGTTCAATAGCTTCCAGGTGTAATTCATGTAAGTACATAGGAAAATGAAATAAAACCACTTATTAATATTTCTTTAAGCGATTTCGAAAAAATCGTTACGTAATTGGTGTTGCGTTCAATAGCTTCCAGGTGTAATTCATGTAAGTACATAGGAAAATGAAATAAAACCACTTATTAATATTTCTTTAAGCGATTTCGAAAAAATCGTTACGTAATTGGTGTTGCGTTCAATAGCTTCCAGGTGTAATTCATGTAAGTACATAGGAAAATGAAATAAAACCACTTATTAATATTTCTTTAAGCGATTTCGAAAAAATCGTTAAGTAATTGGTGTTGCGTTCAATAGCTTCCAGGTGTAATTCATGTAAGTACATAGGAAAATGAAATAAAACCACTTATTAATATTTCTTTAAGCGATTTCGAAAAAATCGTTACGTAATTGGTGTTGCGTTCAATAGCTTCCAGGTGTAATTCATGTAAGTACATAGGAAAATGAAATAAAACCACTTATTAATATTTCTTTAAGCGATTTCGAAAAAATATGGAAAACTATAATTGTTATTTCCACCATGTAGATCTACACAATTTCAATTGAAACAGATAACTTTCTTTGGAACTATTCGAAAATATTTAAGAAACGCGGAGACGATGTTCCCTTTTAGTTTACCTCATTTATATTCCTTGAAGTAAAAACCACTATCAGGTCATAAACAATTAGTAATTAAAAATTTATAAATATTTTAGAAGTTCCAAATTTTTCCAAAATTTAGATTTGTAAATTAAATAAATTTATAGGTTGTCATTTATGCACAACCATATATTTTTGGATTAATTTACATTTTTCATATTTTTTTTTTTTTTTTTTTTTTTTGCAAGACATTAATTCATTAGATTTTTCAATTTACAATTTTTAAGTTTTATGTTGCTATTTTTTATGTTTATTTTATTTGTGAATAACCTTTTATATATATATATATATATATATATATATATATATATATATATATATATATATATATATATAAACACAAGCAGTTATATTTTTTTTGAAAATTTTATGAAAGTTTTGGTTTTAATAAACTATGTCACGTTAATTCATACATGTTTTTATAATTTCTACAATGCGTGTGTTCTAAATTTAATAGTAAATATGAAGACAGTTTAAGATGGGTGATTATTGTATTTATGTGTCATCCTTGTGTTCTGTTTAAGCGCTGAAGATAATCCATGCAAATACTCAAGTCATTAGTGCGAAGTGAAATAAATTAGAATGCCGTGACTAAAGCCAATTCTCCACTAAATACTTCCTGCTCTATTTACTTATCAAGTAAATAATCTTACTTCCTTTCACTGATTATCTGTCACTCGAATACCTAATGTCTTCTTTCGGATGCGGATAATTATTATTCGCAAAATTTGATGGTTACTTACGGTATCTAATTGTAAGAATAAAAATCTATATTATATATGTTGTAACATATATATATATATATATATATATATATATATATATATATATATATGTTACCTTGTCTTCGTATCACGTTGCAGTGATACGAAGACAAGGTATGGTTGGGATTCGGCTAAGAGAAAAAAACGTCAGACCTTCAGGAATAAATCTGTATTGGACGTTTCGGCTGCACTTTGGCAGCCTTCTTCAGCACTAGAGAATGACTAGGGGGGAGGGAGGAAGACCAAGAAGACATTTAGGTAACAATAGACATTTAGGTAGGTTTACATTCAACCATGGTTACCTTAATGTCTTCTTGGTCTTCCTCCCTCCCCCCTAGTAATTCTCTAGTGCTGAAGAAGGCTGCGAAAGTGCAGCCGAAACGTCAAATACAGATTTCTTCCTGAAGGTCTGATGATTTTTCCTCCTGGCCGAATCCCAACCATACCTTGTCTTCATAAAATGTTATTGTGTGTCTAATAAATAACAAGCAATTATGAGCAATCGTTTAGTAAAACTTAGTTAAGAATATGGACTGATCACCAAAACAAAAAGATGAAATGACATAATTACAGATAAAGAGGGAAATAGTGATTTCTAATTTTTAATGTGGTATGTAGTATTTTAGCTGTTATTTATTATCATTAAAAATAAAAAAATAACCTTATTTCTCTCTTTATCTGTACTTGTGTCATTTTACCTTGTTGTTTTGATGATTTGTCCATATTCTTAACTAACTTCTATTAATAATATTGTTCACTTGCCTTTTTATTATGATTTGTTACTTATTATTATTAGTAGAGATGGTTCATTTTCCAATATTCTTTTCTTTTCTTTTTTTTTTTTTTTTTTTTTTTTTTGTTGGCCATCAGTTTAATTGATTACTTATTAGACAAACAAAAATGTTTTAGAACCGATGTTTAAGTGTCGACCTAAGATATTGTGTTTAATTTTTTTTTTTTTAATTATTCTCTTTCTGTTTGCTGTTTTTAGCTGCCAAAGAGCAGGCCGAAACTAAATTTTGTCCTAAATATAGATTTCCACGAAAATCTGATAATTGCTCTTAGCTGAATCCCAACTGTAATAATAGGTTTGGTTATAATGTCCATCAAGTAACGGTTGATTAACACTACTGTGGGCAATTCGTAGTCTGGCGTGTAAGATTCTTTATACGCCGTGTGTTCTGTCTTAATTTTCGTTAATGTTGTTACAGTCAAGTCGCCCTTTATGTTGGATTGAAATATGTAGTTTCAACTTCGTCCCTCTGCAACAAATTATCATTATCATAATAGTTGTTATAGAAGTACAGACTGCAAGTTTCAAATAACTCAGACTCTATCAAAGGAGTTGATGGTACAGAAATTTACATTATTTTAATGAAGTTACAATAAGTTCCATTGTGTGCCAGACAATGTCACGCAAATCCTCTAAAGTCTTCATAATGTATCAAAATGTGATAATGTGAAAGGTGAAATGTAGATCTATTGAGCAAAATTTAATCCTTTTAAGGTTTTACTTTGTTAAAGTATCAAAAGCCCATGTCCAACTTTGTCGCTTCATTCAATACAAAAGCTTTTGTGTACATTCTTCGATTGAATGGGGTGCGTTTGAACAAAAAGTCTTTTCAGTTCTTACAGATTAATGAATGTGTACACTTGTAAAGCTACCCTTTGGAAATAGAGGATTACGTTTATCTTTACAAAGTATTGTATTATTTGCGTTTCAAGTCATTAAAGGGATTTTTGGTTTATGAATTTGTTGTTAATCAGAATGGTAATAATTCTGCATGTATCTGTTTATTTTATATGTGTTCGCTTTTGTCTTATATATATATATATATATATATATATATATATATATATATATATGTATATATATATATATATATATATATATATATATATACAAATACAAATTCAGTCGGAAACGTTTTTCAAATGGCCAACCAAATATTCTATCTATGTTGAATTTTAAGATTTTTGTCCTAAATGTTTAAAGAGTGACAAGTATGCTTCTTCAGGGACCAAACTTATTTGAGAGATCCATTATCATCTGCCTTCCAGAAATTTTAATCTTAATGTATGCGTGAGTTATTAATTCCTTTTATTTCTGTTCTCGGACTGATTCTCAACTTCAGATTCCCATTGGAAGAGCTTAAAATAAATACATGTTAACTCATTCAAACAATTTAAATTTACTTTAGACAAGACTAATGGAATTTATTTATTCTTCTTGCCGATTCAGGGTTTCTTTCATTTTAAATGTTTACTTCATGAAAAAAATAACAATATTTTTGAAATACTCATTTTAATGTTTAATGCAATTACAAAAATAAATTTAAAAAATGAGGTAAAAAGGGACAAAAAAAAAAAACAACGTTCAAAAGAACGAAACCGACTCTTATTTCTCCAATTGACATCGCCTCATCGAATATTACTTTAGAACCTTTTTTCTGGACAATTTAGTAAGTATTCCAATTGTAACCTTCCACTTATCTCGTTTTATATATATATATACTAATTTGAACCACCGTTATTTTCGGGATCTATGGGTTCTGAAACGTGAAATGTTCTAGTTGGTACTTTAGGAGTGCTTTACGTGGTCAACCTTATAAGCGGGTTTCCTCCCCTATGGAAAGGAATAAGGAGGAAATAGGTTTATTATAAAATTCAAGAAGAACATTTGAAGTTGCGTGAAATGTTTGGTTGAAGTTGTGAAGCCGCGTACTTGGTATCCTGGAGCCATATCGATTCGACGGTGACATGCTCGGGCGTTGCCCTCTAGTTAATAATGTAACCGAGGTACTTCAAAAGTAATGTGGAGTGCCTTAAACTAAACATATTGAAGATATATGCACCGTCAACTGAATATGTACTCAGAAAAACGTTAATCATGAGGTTAAAAGGTTTAACTGTGCACACTGTTTATAAAGGAACGAAGTGAACATGAATATTTTTGAGCTTTTAATTTTGAAATGAACAGCTGCCTCAATACTAATTTTTTTTTTAGAAGAAGACATTTTTTTTTTTTTTAATTTTGGTCCGAAACAATTTATTTTTTACACAAATGGTAAGAAAAAGAAAATAAATAAAAATAATAATAAATAACCCTTTACAAATAAAAAAATCAAAATTAAATGTTTTGATACAGCCTCGGCTTCAGGTGTCGGGCTGTAGGTTCTCCATGTTTGTGGATCCTGGCTGCTGATGAAGAAGGCAGTTTTCGAAGAAAATGCAAGTCGCGGAAGGCCTTCTGTTTTTGATCTCCATCAACTGAGGGCTTAGGTAGAAGAACACACTCGCAAAACTACTCGAGACATGGCCAGAGAAATTAGTGTTGACCATTTAACAGTTTTTAGGCTTGTGGAGCGAATTGTTCTTATTTAAACCTCCATCATTTTTGCACCAACCCATTACGGTTATTCTGTATGAGTATCAATGGGTAATGGATATCGAGGATCCAAAAAAAAAATAATATACAGTTATAATTCATTTTTGTGGATATCAGTACTTTGTGTCCAGAGTAAATCCACCTTTCAGATGGACCGATCTTGCTGATCAACGAACTCATCCATTCTTTTGATAGGGGAAAGCTATTGTAGTGCCAAGTTCGGTACCGATAAAACAAAACTTCGACCGTTAGAGGCATATGAGTAATTTGTGTCCGGATTAAACCCACCTTGCAGATGGACCGATTTTGCTAACCTACGATACTCGATCAAGTTTCGTGGCGATAAAAAAAAAATGTGTGGCCGCTAAAGTCTTTGACATACACGTATATATATTGTTGATACAAATGCAAAGTATCGAATGTGAAAAAACGCAGTTTTTATTTTCAATCTATTCTTATTGCTCTTGAACTTATGTACGGTAAACTCTCGAATCTAGGTTTACTCAGTGAAAAGGGAGAGTAACCACTGTCAAAAGGTCGAATCTGCCGACTATTTGACTGTCCTAAAGAAAAGGAATGAATAAAAGTTTTTCCACTCTGGAAAGTGGTGATTTCCACATTCGATACTTTGCATTTGCATCGACGATATATCAAAAAGTCCTGCATGATTGCAACCTCAATAACTTCAAAAAGTGCTAATATCGAAAGGTGACACATAGCAACTTGTAGATAAACCGTTCCAAAACTGTGTAAGTAATAACAGGATGTTTAAAATAAATATAAACAATTTCACGAATTTATGTTCAACAGAATAAGGACATATAATAATTTTTTTAACGATATTCCCGTGGTGGATTTGAGGGTAACCCGAAGATAAGCCACGACCCCAACTAGGAACCTCACGCCTGAACACACACCGCTATCCAGTCTCGAATTGTACTATTATCTTGAGAATTTTATTTGTTATGATAAGTTCTTTTGAAATTGCTTCTAAAATAGGATAGAAATTATTTCCACGACAATTTTCCGAAGATTGTATCAGTGCCTCATGAGATTGAGTATATTAGAACCCCTTCAAGAGTAAATGATGGCGCTTCCCGATATTGGGGGAAAATAAGGATGCTTGCCTTGGAAAGCCATTCCCTAATGGACAGGGAAAACCCGATATGTTTGCCTCGGGGAGCTTTACCCATTGTTCCCCATTTAAGGGGAAAGGCAAAAAATTTTCTCCACTTAAGACCGCCTTTTAAAATATCATCCAGAAAATTCATCTCTGGAGTGGGAAAAGTGAAGCGGTATAGAATTTCCTATTCTTGTGAAGACAATTCCTGTGGTTGTCTGAAGATATTAAGCTCGGTCGATTTATCTGATCCAAAAATGAAGAAAAGGCATAACTTCTATACAGGAAGGATAACCTATGTTTTACCAATTCCAAAAATATTAAGAAAATAAAAAACACTTTTTTAAAAAAAGTTAAAACCCAAAAAGTTATTTTAGAACTTAAACTTTTTCAAAATAAAAATAAAAGTAAAAGTTTAAAAAATACATTTTTTAAATAAAAGTAAACAATTATTTTCGACCCCTATTATTAAGTAAATGTCTTGATTGGCCTTCCGTCTATTTCATAAAATAATCATTAAAAAAAATGTTAAATCAGTTTAAAAATTTATTATAAAAACATTGTTTTTAGGGAATGTGATATTCATAGGATATTTTAAATCAATATCACTAAAAATAATTTAAATCAATAACTCATGGTTGATTGACTTATTAGATAGGCTTCATCATTCAATTATTAATCCAATCTGGATATGCTCCAGTTACCAAAACACTTCCGATAATGCCCCTAGGAATATTATGCTTGAAAATAACCCTTAAAGAAAAATGTCCGATTCACAGGAAACCACGAATAAAAACTTCAAGCCCCGTTTTCGACCACTCATATCGCGGTTCCGGAAGAACAGTGACGTAAATGCAAAAACTTAAATTTTACAGAAGAGTAAAAAAACTATTTAGAGTTGTAAAAAACGTATAATTGAACAGGATGTAAGTGACAGAGAATAATGGTACAGGTATATTGAGAGTATGTAGAACATATACTTTACTTTCATTTATCAGGGATTAGGATCACACTAATTTCAACCTTTAAGTGGAGTTATATCATTGTTTCACTGAAAATTGTTCGTTGTTCTAGAAGATAAAGTTTCTGTCAGTTATGTCGAATTTTCTCTGACGGTCCTGAGAGGAACTACAGTTATGGATGTGTCATTTTAAATATAGGTCATCGAAAATATATAATAGAAGGATTAAATAATTGTTTATTTATACTGATGTTCTATCAAAGTTTTTCAAGATTTAGACGAACTTTGATTCACTGACATCAACAAATAATTTTAACAAAAGGTTCCAAATTACGTATTTATTTATTTATTCTGGGGATAATAGACATTTATCGTAGCTCTCGAGGTAAATTAAATTTTAATTATTAAATTTATGAACTGTATATGTAACTCTCAAAATATAAAATCTTCTTTCTTTTTAAAAAAATGTTTAAATTCAACTAGAATTTTTTTCTCACAAATAATAATTATTTAAATTTTCCCAACAATTTTTATCGAGAACATTTTTATATAAAAATTATTTTATAACAGTTATTCATTAATTTAAGAAATATAAATTATGAAGTAATTTTTATGTCATAATTTTTTAAAAACATTAAATTTTTGTTTCGGTCCTTGATTTAAACTATACAGGGTGTCCCAGTATATGTGTCCACCCCCTTTTCCTCCTAGAGTTGTTGGAATTTCGAAATGAAACTTGGCAGGTCTTAGTTATGTTGCATGAGGTTACTTTTGAAGGTTTAGTTGACTTTGTAACATACTCCAGTTTTTCTCCAGCGCATCTAACTCTTGATTTTCCTATGTCGGCAGGTATTTGTTATGACGAATTCTGATAGAAAATTTAATTTTAAGACTAATTTATTCTGAGACATCTTTTGATCCGACGCACCGTTTGCGCGTAGAAAAATATCGCCCTTTTGTAGACAAATTCCTATTTATCACTGAAACCAAGCCCTGTACGTAAAAACACTTCAATGTAAACGTTGTAGCCTATTAATTTTCCTTTCAGATGATACCAAGATGAAAGTTTTAGATTAAATATTTAACGGGGTATTATGAATGAAAACAAAGGCAAATTTTTTTTTTAGTTTTATGATATAATAATTTCATATGGAAAAATAAATTTATTCTGTTCTGTCTTATAATAATTTTTATATACTTTTTTTCATAAAGTAAATAAGTACTTTTTTTTTATTGTTTATGTCAGCTACTTTTTTTCCATTCATATCGATTTTCTGAATTGTTACTTTTTAAAACTTTTAAGGTATATTTTTCATTCATAATATCCCGTTAAATATTAAACCTACAACTTTGATCTTGGTATCACCTGAAAGGAAAATTAATAGGCTACAACGTTTGTATCGAGGTGTTTTTACGTAAAAGGCTTGGTTTCAGCGATAAATAGGAATTTGTCTACAAAAGAGCGATATTTTTCAGTTTTTTGCGTTTTACGCGCAAACGTAGCGCGGGTCAAAAGATGTCTCAGAATAAATTAGTCTTAAAATTAAATTTTCTATCAGAATTCGTCATAAAAAATACCTGCCGCCATTGGAAAATCAAGAGTTAGATGCGCTGGAGAAAAACTGGAGTATGTTACAAAGTCAACTAAACCTTCAAAAGTAACCTCATGCAACATAACTAAGACCTGCCAAGTTTCATTTCGAAATTCCAACAACTCTAGGAGGAAAGGGGGGTGGACACATATACTAGGACACCCTTTATATTGGAGACCCCGAAACTATAAGTCTAATTTATATTAGAAGTTAATCACCTTGAAAATTTATTCATTCGATTATCCACGTCAAATTACCTATACATTATAAACCTGGCAGAATATAACCACAAAGTGTTAGCGCTAACACTGAAGAGTGTTCAGGGCATTCTTCTGCTATACGAATCTGATCTCCTAGAAATATTAAGTACGGACAAGCAAAATGTTTGAAGTACCATATTCCTGAATGAACGTCATTTTAGCTCTTATTAGGCGAAAAACAAACGGTATACATGAAAGTAAACAAGGCGAATCACTTAAAAAAAAAAACAAAAAAAAAAACAGCGACAAAAACATCCGCATTGCATCGCCCCGCATAGTAAAGAAAAGCGCCAACACCTCTAGACGGATTCTAGTAGGAGATATATATAGGTCGGACTATACTTAGAACCGATGCCAGTGACTCTCCTACTGATCAGCCAGCACCTGGGGGACTCAAGATCCTGGTCTCATGGGATAATTCCATCAAATGTAGGTGAATTCCGAAGAAATGGAATACTCCCGAAATGATTTTAGGAATATTTTTAAAATCATAGTCGATCAAATCTAACTATACCTAGATCAATTCTGGTGGATTGGTTGGTTCAATTGGGCTTTAGGGCAACCAACTTCTTGCTTGCCGCCGGTGAAGATCGAACCACCATCTCCCGCTTATGAATCTAAGGCGCTAGCCACTAGACCACGGGAGACCCCCTCTCCTTGCTTATTATTGCCCGATTTATTTGTGGCATTCGAGTCACCCGTGTATTTTGTTTTTATTTTTGTAGGAAACCATATACTTATGCTTAACTATTTGCTTACTGTCTTAACTAATATAGAAAAATATTTTATTTAGATGATTGAATATTTTATTGCTTAAATAATACAAATATCTACTTAATATAAAAATACATGAGACAACGCACGAAGACCCAACGCAACGGCTTATGGAACAACATTAACGAAAATAAACTACGACAAATTAAACAGTAGAATGGCCATCTAGTAATAGAAATAACCGGAGAGAAGAGGTAGTTTTAACCCGACTCCGAATTGGCCATTCTCTACTTACTCATGGACACCTAATGACCAGAAGAGACTTACCAATATGTAGACAGTGCAACAAACTATTGACCATACGACATTTACTAACAGACTGCAAAGGACGAGAACATCAACACATACACACCGACCTTACAGTACTTCTGACCGTTGGTAGACATTACTTGGACACAAAATTTAAACACTTACATAAAACAGGTAGTACATATTACAAAATTTAACTAAAATAAACTCTTATTTTTTTAAAGAAAATTATTTCTTTTTCATTTTATTTTATTTATTTGTTTATTTTTTAAAGTTTTCTTTTTATGTAAATTTATTTCGTTTTTATACTTTTCCAGAACTATATTTATGATTATTATTATAATTTATTTATCATTTAGTTATTATTTTAAAAACTCTAAAAGTTTAAGATCTGACGTTTCATGCGCATCTTCATATAGATATAAATAAAAAATAATAATAATAATACACAAATATAACATATTTACATTATCTCCTAATGCCACATTTATGTCGGGTAGGATATTCAAATCGTTTAGTTCTTTCCTGAATTGGGCAATTATTTAATGCTTTATTTTAAGGAGTTCTTTGCGTCATGCGCTGTCTTGCCATGAAATATCCAAGTGTGATTTTTGGTTAGATCTATTATGGTTTACAGTTCAGAGAGAACTTTGGAGACATACAAAACATTTACCTTTTCTTGACGAAATTTGTGACCTGTCGCGAATATATTATGGGCGTTAAAATTAAAATATCAGGGTTTTTAAACCATTGAATGTGATTTTCTCTTTAGAGTTTAGAGAAATTTTAGGGTTTTCATGCCTTTTTTTATTCAATATTTTCTAAATGGCTGAGAATCCGTCATACCCATTCCGAAGAATTATTGTTAACATTTCGATAGGAAGACCTCAGCGAGATGTGCTTACCGTTTTGAAAGTATTGGTTTAGTTAACATAATTAGATAATCACAAATTATCTTCCGCTTTTCTTTTAGAACAACAAAAATTATTTCAACATTAAACTAGGCATAAAAATGAGTAAAAAGTTGTCAAAGATGTCGGAATACTTTCTGACTATCCACCTTCCGGGCGATTAGCAGAAATTTCTAATAAATAGGGACCATCAGGAAAGTCCACGTCGCTGGAGTTCCGTCATTTCGGATTTTTTTTGTTTCTTATCTTAAAGTAATATCATGTCTGTTAGCGTACAATTAATATTTCAATGTATTTTGAAGGTTGGCTGCTTCATTTTCCTATGTGACGACTAAACTTCTCCAACCAGCTCCGAACAAATATGGTATACAGGGTTTTTGAGGGTTAAGTGTCCTGAACTGAAAATATGAACTAAGGACCTCAAAACAAGAAAAAAATTTCATCTGAAGGTATGTCGGCAAATGCTTTGCTTCTGTGATATTCAGACCTTTAGGTTTTCATTGTTATGAATTATTTACGTTATATGAAGTAAATAAAACCTATATATTTGTTCTAACTGCTTTATAATAAACATTAAGATTCATATTAGCCAACATAAGGATTAATACTATTATGGATAAGGATTAATACTACTATGAAATTAGTAGTAGGAACTGTAAATAACATTTATCAGTTTGCTTTTGCAGAGTACTCATCATTATTATGCCTTTAATTTATACTTCTGGTTTGTGTACGGTTTTGACAATGGCTTTGCTAGTGCTAGTCGTTGTGAATAAGCCAGGAGATTTCCGAATAGACGATCACCAAAGAAGTCTATCTTAAGCTCGACGTTTCAAAGTCTTAGAGAAACTGGTACATTTGGTATAAAACCAGGTGCTGATGGTATGTCTGCCCATTTACGAAATGAAGAAAGGTGTGCGACCATATTAAAATATTTTGATGATAATCCATCTGGCAGTGTACGAAGACTTGGAGCAGAATTAAATATTACGCCAACTACAGTATGGAGAACTCTCATTGCAGATGGACTTCACCCATATCATTATCAACGAGAGGCCGTCTTAATGGTCAAGAAAATCACTTTGAGCCATATTTAATATGAATTTAATGTTTATGTTTAATTATTAAAGTAGTTGGAACAAATAAATAGGTTTTATTTATTTGATATAACGTTAATAATTCATAACAATGAAAATCTTTAGACGTGAATACGTATAAAGCGTTTGCGGACATACCTTCAGAGAAATTGTTTTTCTTGTTTTGAGATCCTTAGTTCATATTTTCAGTTTGGCCACTTAACCCTGAAACACCCTGCATAAATTATAGTTCATATTACAGAATAAAACACATGTATGAGATATAAAGTAACAGAATTTTTTATTTATTGTGTTTCGTATTTTGTCCGATAAACACACTGAGTTAAGTCTTCTAAGAGATCAGGAATTGATTATAAATTTATATATTATTATGAATCCAGGATGTATGGATTTAAATGAAATATATTAAAGGCTTAAAAATGATTAGAGCTTTAACTTTAAGTCATAAAAGTAATGCACTTTTTCATGGGATAAAAATGTGATTGCATCAACGAATCTTATAGGTCTTCATATGAGATCGTATAATCCTGTATTTCGTAGATATGTTAAGATACTGTCTATGTACTGGCTACCTTCAACGAGAAGTTCACACATGTTGTAAGGGATGGTTAAGTCTTGTCGTCTAATGCAGTCTGTTAGAATATGTTTTATTGTTAAGTCTGAATTAAAAATTTCACACGATGGACTCTCTTGTCTTGTCATTAAGTATTTGTGAGTAAGTCTTGAATGGCCAATTCTAAGTCGAGCCAATACAACCTCCTCCCTTCTATTGGCTCGATAACTGGATGGCCAGTCTTTGACAGTAGGTTTTATAGTCCGTAATTTGTTGTCCGTAAGTATCGTCCAAGAGTCTTGTTCCTTGGGTTGTGTCCAGGAGTAACAGAATTAAGTCTGGATAGAAGTGCCGAAAGCTGTTCTTGTTGGGTTGTGTCCAGGAGTAACAGAATTAAGTCTGGATAGAAGTGCCGAAAGCTGTTCTTGTTGGGTTGTGTCCAGGAGTAACAGAATTAAGTCTGGATAGAAGTGCCGAAAGTTGTTCTTGAATAACAAATTTTATAGAGCAATTTAAAACCAGCTTCATGCCATTACATTTCCTAATTAATTCTACCGCAAGCAGTGAACTTTATACGCAATCTTTTTAATGGGGAAATCGTCCTAAATAATTTAGGGAGCTTAAAAAGCATAGGACGACGGTAATAAAACGGACTGGAATGCCCGGAACGGGGCATGAATACCTGCAGAGGCATTTTGAAATTGCCCTCTGGAATAGAGAGGTCGTATGGGAAGAAGGGGGTATAGGAGGGGGAAGACTGTTTAAGAATTTAAACCCTGGTCTCTGTTCTATCTGCGAATTTCTGGAGTGGCTTTTGTCATATCAAGACTATAGCTAGAAGAGGCCTTTAAAACGAGGGGTCATCTATCCCCCCCTCTCTCGACGAAGGGGTTTTAACAACGGACAGTTACATAGATTTCTTTACTTCAAAGTAAAAACTGTGGTTTCACGACTGAATCCCCAAGAACTTATTTTTTCAGATCGCCAAACTTGTTTTACGATACAATTATGGGTACTAATTAGCATAAATATGCTTTAGCGATGACTAAACAGAAGAAAAACGTTACAAAAAACTGTCCGCTGGCGTTCGCGCATGCGCGGTGGCCATGTACGAAAAAGAAGACTGTGTGTTACACAGTACTTTACAAAGGTTTCTCGGGTGGACCTAAAGCATATTTTTTTTTTTCTTTTATTGATAATTTCCAATCTGTACAAATATGTACAATAAGTAAACTTGAAAGCATATTTATGTTCCTGAATTTGAGCAGCAGGCTCGAAACGAAATTAATTTTTTTATACTGTAATTCATTTAGTGCTTTTTTACGAAAACGTAAAACTTATCTTAACACAAAACTCTTAACGAAACATTTACATAAAAAACTTTAAGAGGATTCAGAAGCTTTCTCCGCACTTGATTAATTAATATACCTATAAGTATAGTTATTTTTGTTATCTTGGAACAATAATCATTATCCAAGATTGGGTCTCCCAGTGATCTATTGGCTAACGTCTTGGATTCTCATGCGGGAGGTAGCGGTTCGAGTCCCGCCTGCAGCAGAGATTTTTCTCATTTCAGGGCCCGTTTTAAAAAATCCCAGTTGCACCATAGATGTCAGCACAGTGTCTGTGAGCCATAAAAAAAAAAGTCTAATGACTAATGAATGTTACGAGTAGTTTACACATCACGCTAGTTATTTATGTATTTCTTCATAATAATAATGAATATTCCTCAAGGAAATCATTAATTTAAGTTTTGTTTTACTGGGTTTTCGTTTTTGTACTTTTCTTTGGACTTCTTCTTTTTTTCTTTGTTTGTTTTATGATTTTATATTTTATTAGTGCGGTTCCTCCCTCCCTCCATAGGGAGGAACCCCGCTTATAAGGCTGACCTCATGACGCAATCCGGAAGTGCCACAAGGATATTTGCTTCACATTCAGTTGGATTAGGATTAGGATTTGCTTTGATCAGGGCGATAAACAGTCATTACGCCCTTTGTTTGTGTTCTACAGATCAGTGGGGTTAAAAATAATTAGCTAAATTCAATAGAAATTGGCTGAATAATTGTAATGAATTCAACTCAATTCGCTCACATATTCAGTTGGTTTACTATAACTGTGCTATGCCTTCCCTGGTTTGAGGTGTGAAATAGAGCCGTTCATTCGAATTCTTGAGACCAAACGCAATTCGGAAGTGCCGACTAGAAACATTTGTTACAGAACTCAAAGATCGCTTCGCCAAGCTTCCCTACTGACACTACGGATAAGAGCTTTATAAAAACTTGCCACGATGACGCAATTCCTGTGAGTCGGACGTTTCTGGAGAACATAGAATATAAAGCACTTATCTAACGAAAACCGTCTTCTACGAAATCCGAAATAACTGGGATTCCAACTTGAAAAGACAAATTGAAAAAATACTTTATACCAATCAATCGAAAAATTTTCAGCCATGACAGAGCGCCCTGACGACACAAAAGGAAACCTCGACAGAAATAATTCTCCCTGACGACTAGATGGTACGACTCGAGGACGAAATAAATCGATACATCGATCTTAGAGTTTTATTGTCTTAGCCTTCAGGAGGCCCGCAAGCCCATCAAACAGGATCTGACTGTTTGCCGATAACTATATTAGCTGACTATCGACAGAAGCTGGACAACCAGAGCTTTGTTATGTAACATTGGAAATCTCATTAGTTTCCAGGGGGGGGGGACTACTTATTGTCTCAATAACGTTCATGATTTGTTGAAATATTGGCGCTTTGGTTTATGGGGCTTCAGGGAGGGTTAGCGCTTTCAGAAGCAATATCTTCATCGACCTTGATCTTTCGGATACCAAAAATGACCGAATAATGGCGTGTACCATTATAGCGGCCATTTTATTTTCTTCAAGAAACTTGGTAAATAATGTATCACAAAAATTAACCCGACTACATAATTTTGTGCAGTTTATTATAGCACGGTTGCCGTCATACTATAAGTTATTCATCAATTGAAAAGTAATCAAAGTATAATGTTTCTTGACATTGGAGCGCTCCGGACGAGTTTCAAGAAACAGATAACTTAGAGATATTCCGTTCTCTATAGGTTACCAGCAACAGTACTTTAACCAGAACTGGTTAAAATTCGTTGTCAATAATAAATGTCGTTTGGCTCCTCTGTGCGACGGACGTGAAATGTCGTTTGGCTTCACTGTGCGACACGCATTGAAATCGGTTGAGATTCAGAGGCTGTAGCCTTTTCTGAAACACGAAATGTCGTTTGGCCCCACTTTTCGACGGACGTGAAATGTCGTTTGGCTTCACTGTGCGACACGCATTGAAATCGGTTGAGATTCAGAGGCTGTAGCCTTTTCTGAAACACGAAATGTCGTTTGGCCCCACTGTTCGACGGACGTGAAATGTCGTTTGGCCTCACTGTGCGACGGACGTGAAATTTTGCTATGCTGACGTTCTAACTTGTCCAAAGAAGGCTAAGAAGCATTTCCATCTATAGATGTTTTTGAGCATTCGCTGCCTGGACTAAACAGGGTGCCCCCTCGTTGAGATATCATAACTTTAGAGGTTTATTCTGCATCCCATTTGTAGTGCAGTGGTGCAAAAATGAGTGTTCTATCTGAAAATGTAGTGGAGCTACTCAAACTTTTGTCTTTTTTTAAAACTACTGGCTTTTTTAAAGAAAAGAGTATTCGGCCTTTCCGTCACCATTCTTCCATTATCAGCTGGGCAACCAACCTTTTGAAACCAAAGTGAGTTAATATTTGGTAGATGGGCTTGTGTAATAAACGTCATATAGTGAAGGAAGGATGGGACATCACCAACACCAAAGAATTTGTTCAGAATGGCTCGTTCATGCTAAAGCACATTTATTGGTTTTGACTTAGAAATCAGAAAAAAATAGATTTAAATAGATTTTTTTCTTAAATTACGAGGTACCATTTTGAAGCTTTTTAAATAATGCAACTTTTGAGGCGGAGGCAAACTTCTAAGTCTAGAAATAGGTGATTAAGAAAACATTGAATAATTTAATAAAACACTAATGTTAAACATTCTCATTTATATGGCTTTTAATATAGCTCTTAATTTACATGATAATACTTCAATAATGGGTGTTTCTTATTGGAAATTTAATGTAGATTCTGAAAATGTGGTCTTTATTTACGATACAGTGATCACATATTCGGAAACCTCAGTTTTTCTTTAAAAAAAACAGTAGTTTTTAAAAAAGACAAAAGTTTGACTAGCTCCGTTGGACACCCTGTATAGTGTCAACAGACAATTTATTTACATACATAACCATACACACACACACACACACACACACATACATAAATGCATATATATATATATATATATATATATATATATATATATATATAAATTTAACTTTTAACGGTGGTATCTAGTATGTATGATCGATGAAGATTTGAAGACATTTTTTCCTGAGTGCAACCTCAATGGTTACATTCCTCCGACAGGTGCCAAAATCAACCAATGCTGGGATTGATAGAAGAACCCAACGGGAGCAGAATTGGAAACATTAGAAGTTATAAAATTGTCCACAGCTGGCATCGCTCCAATACAGACAGTCTAGTGTGATTCTACCTCTGTAGGCTATTTAGCAGCAGACAAACATATTATAGTATCGTAGCATTATTATAAATAGTCTTCATACAATCTATCGACTTCTCGCTCTAGAGGCCAAAAGCTCTTCCAATCGAGAGAAGTATAGTTATTGTCTTAGTTTAAGACAATCAATATAATACTTTGTAATAACCAATTCGTATATACAGTAATATAGTGTTAGTTATATATTATATATGTAGAGTAGTATTATTTAACATAGTAAAAAAATCACTACACACACAGCATAACACACAGCCCAAAAAAACTACACATATCCCCAAAACGTCTCAAAATCTACTCAAAATAGGATAAACAACGGAATATGAGATCGTCATGGTTTCGTGTTGCTTAAAATATGCTCTTGCAGGATGTAATTTTAATTATTACTTATAAAACACAAGAAATTTATTCATTCATATATAGGCAGTTTCACTTAATATATTTGTATATAAATCGTTTTAGCGCGGTTACTCTCTCCACCCACAAGAAGGAAACCCGCTTATGAGGTTGACCTTATGACGAAATCCGGAAGTGCCGACAGGAAAATTTCACGTTTGAGATCCCATAGA
This sequence comes from Gonocerus acuteangulatus, assembly GCA_946811695.1. Classification (NCBI taxonomy): domain Eukaryota; kingdom Metazoa; phylum Arthropoda; class Insecta; order Hemiptera; family Coreidae; genus Gonocerus; species Gonocerus acuteangulatus. Next base: position 27,571,458 of record OX328130.1, read on the forward strand.
TCAATAATATAACGGTGGTTCTAATTTGTGTGTTTGTGTGTATTTATACATATATATATATATATATATATATATATATATATATATATAAATATATATGTCTGTTTGCTCTCTATATTGCTCAAAAATGGTCCGATTTTGATGAAATTTGGGTCAAAAATATTTTGTTCCATTTGAAAGATCAACTTCGTTAACCAGCAGAATCCGTCCACCGGAAGATGCTTTATGGAGCGAAATGTGCGCGAATAAAATCGTAACGCTTACGTTTTCGAGTTCGTATGCTTACAGGTACTCGTTTTATAGCTTTCTTAACGTAGAAAAATGAATTAAACGATTTTTAAAGCGATATCTGTAACCGTTTTCGAGAAACATTGAAACACCTTCTTTTCCAAACTAATTTTCAGTGTTGGTATTGAGAACTGATTAATTCAGTTAGAACTTCTTCCAGACGTTTGATATTCATCTATTCTATGATAGGTAAATTTTGGTTCCGTTTGGAGTTAAGGAACTAAATGGAAGGCATGAAAATGTTTACAGCTTAGTACCTAAAGCTATCTGCTAGTCTTAGCTATGAGATAATAGGAGCAGAGATCAGGCAGTATACTAGATATTATACCACCTAGAGCTTACATATTTACTTTTCAGTAGTCCTGTTCATAAGGATGCTGCTAGTATGAGCTATTATCTCATAGCTAAGACTAGCAGATAGCTTTAGGTACTAAGCTGTAAACATTAACACAGCTATTCTACAATCAGTCTTTAATGAATTTAGTTTGCTCAATTAGTTTTATGTCTAGTAATTATTAATTATTATTAATATTATTACTATTATTATCTATTAATATTACCTCTCCTATTACTTATCAGTGTAATATCTCTTTAAATAATTATTATCATTATCATTGTAATTAAGTATTATTTATCATTAATTATTTTAGTTATCGTTAATTTATATTAGCATTATATGATGTATCTTAGTAGTTAGTAGTATAAGTCAGGGTTTTTGTGACATTTTCCCTTACAAATAATTGATAGACTTTATTTTTCACTGCAGTGTGTTAATCCTAGAAATAGAGTGTTTGTGTGGTATAGAGGTACACACGTGTAATTGTAATCGTTGTCTTTTATTCAATAAACATATTTAAATTTAAAAAAAAAAAAAAAAAAAAAAAAAAAAAAAAAAAAAAAAAAAAAAAAAAAAAAAAAAAAAAAAAAAAAAAAAAAAGGCATGAAAAGTTTTGGGACTTTCGTTTATTTTCTATATTATCTCGAAATCGGTTGGGAAATCGTATTAAATGGAAGATAACCATTCGAAAACTTACTAATTTATCTACAAAATAGGTTTTAATGTAATTTTTGATGGGGCGATGACAATCGGAGAAATAAGGACTTGAAAATTGTTAGTTTTGCTCTTTTGAACGGGTTTTTGTATCTGTTTACCTAACGTTTTAACTGGTTGTAGCTTATTTTATTTTTTACGAAAGATCAAAACCTACTAATAACTGCTTCTCTTCCTTTACTAATGGCACTAGTGATGAACGGAACCGCGCTAAGATGACACAGTACCTGCGAGTTGGACTTTTTTAAAAAGAAAATAAAAACTATTAGTTTATCAATTATTTTGCTGTTACTACCTACCAGAACTGGTTAAAATTCGTTGTCAATAATAAATGACGTTAAAATTTAATAAGTTATGTTTCAAAGATGTCATTTGGAAACACCCTTTATATTTGCGAGCATTAACAAGAAATTCTCTGACTCGGGATGTTGATGGGTGAGGAGGCTGTGCAAGGGTTCGGGATATTATTACCTCGGATGGACCATCACCAGGTATAGCTTAAATTCTATGACGGACAAAATAACAGTTTATTTCTAGTAATTCAAGGTTTGCCATCATAGTTGAAATCAAGCTCAAATAGAAATAATATTAATAAATAACTTCAATACGGTAACAGCTGTTATCGTCCTTGTAACGCTTTCTGCCTACATGTGCTTGCTCTCTAACCAACTAAACATTCAAACCCCTCTAAAAATACTTAAAAATTTGAATATCAAAAAATCCTTTCTTAGCGAGTGTTTACGTTGTCTGTCAAGTGGTTTGGGCTGGGCGATGATAGGTAAGTGAGTGAGTGGTATTTGACAAATATACGTATAGTAGATAAAGAACAATTTATTTTTTCAATATCTTTTTTATTTTTCTGTTTTATTAGTTTTTTTCAATTTTTCCCGTTTCTTTTCTTTTATATTTCTTTCTCTATTTCTCTCTTTGTATTCCTTCCCTTTTTTTTTTTTCATTTCTCATTTTCCTTTTCCTTTTTTTTTGCGCTCCCTTCGTAGGGAAGAACCCTTCGTAGGGTTGACCTCATAACGCAATTCGCAATAAATCAGTGAAACATTACGTGGGGAGGTTTGGGAATTAATTATCTAGACAATTTGAACCTAGATTATCTACAATTATTTTCAAAATGTGAGAAAAACGTATTCACAAGACAATTTTTGAAGCCTCTTTTATTTACAAGACCCTAGACACGTGCCTCTTGCGCCTTTGTATAAATCAGGCGCGGGATCTACCATATATACAGTCTAGCAGAAAAGCTCGAAATAAAAGATATCTTCAGCTGAAAAAAGGAAAGATGAAATAGCATTAATGCCGGGGGAGTGGCACTCGCTAATGGGCGCCATATAAAACCATCCCTTCGAGGATAATAAGGCGGGTAATTCTACTTTTTAGCGGGAAAATCCAGGAAAATGGAGGGCTTCTTCTGAGGGCCAAATGACAGGGTCGTTATCTTCTTCAACCATCCCCGTGAAGAATTATGCGAGGGTAGGATTGGGCATTATCCAGACCACTTCAGGCTAGATCCTTGACAATTATCGCTAAAATGTATAAAAAAAAAAAAAAAAAAAAAAAAAAAAAAAAAAAAAAATCCGATTAGCAGAGATGCCATTTTTGCTACTTTACTCGATTTCCATGAAAAGACTGTTTGGCTCAATTATTTGTGCGCTGGAAATCATATCGCCTACAGACGTTTAGAAAGTATCAGAAGACGAAAGGATATTCCTGTACCTCACTCAAAAATATGACACACAAAACATTCTCATGGATTCCTTAGTATTAGATGAATTGAAGTATCCACCAAATATCAGCATTGTGTTGGGTAGGTAGTAACAGCAAAATAATTGATAAACTAATAGTTTTTATTTTCTTTTTAAAAAAGTCCAACTCGCAGGTACTGTGTCATCTTAGCGCGGTTCCGTTCATCACTAGTGCCATTAGTAAAGGAAGAGAAGCAGTTATTAGTAGGTTTTGATCTTTCGTAAAAAATAAAATAAGCTACAACCAGTTAAAACGTTAGGTAAACAGATACAAAAACCCGTTCAAAAGAGCAAAACTAACAATTTTCAAGTCCTTATTTCTCCGATTGTCATCGCCCCATCAAAAATTACATTAAAACCTATTTTGTAGATAAATTAGTAAGTTTTCGAATGGTTATCTTCCATTTAATACGATTTCCCAACCGATTTCGAGATAATATAGAAAATAAACGAAAGTCCCAAATTTTTTTTTTTTAAATTTAAATATGTTTATTGAATAAAAGACAACGATTACAATTACACGTGTGTACCTCTATACCACACAAACACTCTATTTCTAGGATTAACACACTGCAGTGAAAAATAAAGTCTATCAATTATTTGTAAGGGAAAATGTCACAAAAACCCTGACTTATACTACTAACTACTAAGATACATCATATAATGCTAATATAAATTAACGATAACTAAAATAATTAATGATAAATAATACTTAATTACAATGATAATGATAATAATTATTTAAAGAGATATTACACTGATAAGTAATAGGAGAGGTAATATTAATAGATAATAATAGTAATAATACTAATAATAATTAATAATTACTAGACATAAAACTAATTGAGCAAACTAAATTCATTAAAGACTGATTGTAGAATAGCTGTGTTAATGTTTACAGCTTAGTACCTAAAGCTATCTGCTAGTCTTAGCTATGAGATAATAGCTCATACTAGCAGCATCCTTATGAACAGGACTACTGAAAAGTAAATATGTAAGCTCTAGGTGGTATAATATCTAGTATACTGCCTGATCTCTGCTCCTATTATCTCATAGCTAAGACTAGCAGATAGCTTTAGGTACTAAGCTGTAAACATTTTCATGCCTTCCATTTAGTTCCTTAACTCCAAACGGAACCAAAATTTACCTATCATAGAATAGATGAATATCAAACGTCTGGAAGAAGTTCTAACTGAATTAATCAGTTCTCAATACCAACACTGAAAATTAGTTTGGAAAAGTAGGTGTTTCAATGTTTCTCGAAAACGGTTACAGATATCGCTTTAAAAATCGTTTAATTCATTTTTCTACGTTAAGAAAGCTATAAAACGAGTACCTGTAAGCATACGAACTCGAAAACGTTAGCGTTACGATTTTATTCGCGCACATTTCGCTCCATAAAGCATCTTCCGGTGGACGGATTCTGCTGGTTAACGAAGTTGACCTTTCAAATGGAACAAAATATTTTTGACCCAAATTTCATCAAAATCGGACCATTTTTGAGCAATATAGAGAGCAAACAGACATATATATTTATATATATATATATATATATATATATATATATATATATATATATATATGTATAAATACACACACACACACAAATTAGAACCACCGTTATATTATTGATCTATGGGATCTCAAACGTGAAATTTTCCTGTTGGCACTTCCGGATTTCGTCATAAGGTCAACCTCATAAGCGGGTTTCCTTCTTGTGGGTGGAGAGAGTAACCGCGCTAAAACGATTTATATACAAATATATTAAGTGAAACTGCCTATATATGAATGAATAAATTTCTTGTGTTTTATAAGTAATAATTAAAATTACATCCTGCAAGAGCATATTTTAAGCAACACGAAACCATGACGATCTCATATTCCGTTGTTTATCCTATTTTGAGTAGATTTTGAGACGTTTTGGGGATATGTGTAGTTTTTTTGGGCTGTGTGTTATGCTGTGTGTGTAGTGATTTTTTTACTATGTTAAATAATACTACTCTACATATATAATATATAACTAACACTATATTACTGTATATACGAATTGGTTATTACAAAGTATTATATTGATTGTCTTAAACTAAGACAATAACTATACTTCTCTCGATTGGAAGAGCTTTTGGCCTCTAGAGCGAGAAGTCGATAGATTGTATGAAGACTATTTATAATAATGCTACGATACTATAATATGTTTGTCTGCTGCTAAATAGCCTACAGAGGTAGAATCACACTAGACTGTCTGTATTGGAGCGATGCCAGCTGTGGACAATTTTATAACTTCTAATGTTTCCAATTCTGCTCCCGTTGGGTTCTTCTATCAATCCCAGCATTGGTTGATTTTGGCACCTGTCGGAGGAATGTAACCATTGAGGTTGCACTCAGGAAAAAATGTCTTCAAATCTTCATCGATCATACATACTAGATACCACCGTTAAAAGTTAAATTTATATTTATGTATATATATATATATACATATATATGCATTTATGTATGTGTGTGTGTGTGTATGGTTATGTATGTAAATAAATTGTCTGTTGACACTATACAGGGTGTCCAACGGAGCTAGTCAAACTTTTGTCTTTTTTAAAAACTACTGTTTTTTTAAAGAAAAACTGAGGTTTCCGAATATGTGATCACTGTATCGTAAATAAAGACCACATTTTCAGAATCTACATTAATTTTCCAATAAGAAACACCCATTATTGAAGTATTATCATGTAAATTAAGAGCTATATTAAAAGCCTTATAAATGAGAATGTTTAACATTAGTGTTTTATTAAATTATTCAATGTTTTCTTAATCACCTATTTCTAGACTTAGAAGTTTGCCTCCGCCTCAAAAGTTGCATTATTTAAAAAGCTTCAAAATGGTACCTCGTAATTTAAGAAAAAAATCTATTTAAATCTATTTTTTTTTCTGATTTCTAAGTCAAAACCAATAAATGTGCTTTAGCATGAACGAGCCATTCTGAACAAATTCTTTGGTGTTGGTGATGTCCCATCCTTCCTTCACTATATGACGTTTATTACACAAGCCCATCTACCAAATATTAACTCACTTTGGTTTCAAAAGGTTGGTTGCCCAGCTGATAATGGAAGAATGGTGACGGAAAGGCCGAACACTCTTTTCTTTAAAAAAGCCAGTAGTTTTAAAAAAAGACAAAAGTTTGAGTAGCTCCACTACATTTTCAGATAGAACACTCATTTTTGCACCACTGCACTACAAATGGGATGCAGAATAAACCTCTAAAGTTATGATATCTCAACGAGGGGCACCCTGTTTAGTCCAGGCAGCGAATGCTCAAAAACATCTATAGATGGAAATGCTTCTTAGCCTTCTTTGGACAAGTTAGAACGTCAGCATAGCAAAATTTCACGTCCGTCGCACAGTGAGGCCAAACGACATTTCGTGTTTCAGAAAAGGCTACAGCCTCTGAATCTCAACCGATTTCAATGCGTGTCGCACAGTGAAGCCAAACGACATTTCACGTCCGTCGCACAGTGGGGCCAAACGACATTTCGTGTTTCAGAAAAGGCTACAGCCTCTAAATCTTAACCGATTTCAATGATACTTCCTTTAAATGAAAGCTAGTAAAATGTACAACTTCGGCTAGCCAGATTTTTGGTTGTGTTGTTTATTAAATTACGTGAAAATAGTTCACGAACTTTTAAAATTGAACATAAAATAATATTTTATTTTTCGTTTAACTTAATATCAGTAGTGATATTGCTGAAATTAAACATTGAAATCCTGATTAGACTTGGAAAAAATCAGACTGGCACATCTTCAAAACGTAAATTTATCTTAATTCAACAATAAGATTTATTAAAATAACTAGCCGAATATCCGTGCTTCGTCACGGCAGATAAGTAGTTTTAAATAGATTTTATTGCGTTAAATAATGTATCAGCAAAATTAACGCTACTACATAATTTTTTGCAGTTTATTATAGCATGGTCCCCGTCATACTATATGTTATACAGTCAGTCAGTCAGTGGTATTTGACAAATATATAGTAGATATGATTTTTGAATGACTTATTATAGATTTTGATCTTTACCAAAAACAGCACCCCCTCCTCCGTTTGTGGTGCTAATTACCTCTGAGTCGATGAACCGAAAAAGGAAGGGGAGGAGTGAGAAACAGAAACGTGCATTTACTGCCCGGGTCTGATCAATATGCAGCAGCCTGCTAGGTCAGACCATGTCATCCTAATGTTCTAGGTGTTGCTAGCAAATTGCCTTAGCAAGTTAATTAACGCTGGCCTGCCGTGTTTTCAATCTACCTCGTCTCGTCCGCTGTAATATTACGCCTGCTAATCACTCAGAAACGGGTCGAGGGGGGGGGGGGATTGGCGAGGTCTTTACACAAAGGTCACTCTATTGTTGGTATGCACAATTCCGTGAGTGACTTTGTAAATTTAATTTATCATTAGAATTGAAACAATGAAACTATTGACGTTATATCCATTAAAGAATTATCTCAATATTCCAGATATTATAATTATTCGTACAAAAATGCCCCACAAAAAATGTATATATATATATATTCATTTATTTTTTTATATACAGAGTGATTCAGGTCTAAGTAGCCAAACTAGTAATTTCAAACAAAAAAGTTGAGGTATGTTCCGATTCCGAAGGGAAAAGCAGTTATGTCCAATTTTCTGTTGTTTTTTTTTTACGAAGACATATTTTTTATTGAATCAGAAAGGATTACTCCAAAACTGTTCAATAATATATAAATTGTAATTATGCCATAATAAAATAGACAAAATTTCCTTTAAGGAAACAGTGATTTAATTCAATAAGCCCTTTGATAGAATATACTTTCTGGACTTTCAATAACGCATTTTTGTTTTTCTCGATGAATCAGAGGTTTCTCATAAATAGTTTCCTCAGCTCCCTCACGGACTACATATTCACTACTTCCAGAAAAACACCTACATTTAGTAAGTCTGCAAATAAAGTGCACGGTTATTGAGGGATAGGTTAAACGATCGACTCCCTTTTGTCAAAAAATATGCAATAGAGTTTTGTTACTTTTAAATACCTAGTGTGAAGGAATTATGGCTTACTCATTTTTTGTTGGACAAACTGTGTGAAACCATTGTCCAATCCGGAAGAAATAAAAATTAACTGGAAGAAATTGTTGAAAACGATTTTCATTTGAGAGATATATCACATTTTGTGTTTTCCGATTTTCATTGGTTTATCTTTTGCGTGATATAGTTGACGAAAAAACAAAACAAGGCCAACGGGCAGTCATTAACGCAAAATGTTTTTGCTGAACCATTCAAATTCATGAATATTTCAAGGACTTCAAATTTCAAGTCCTTGAAATCCGAGAAGCTTTCAATTCACAAATGATATAATTTCAATCATTTCCCTTATTTTACAAATTTCCCAAAATTCTCTCGGGAGTGGAGCATAAATCTAGCGATATTGAACCTACCACCAAGCCATAAATTCAAAGCGCCTTCCCCTTCTCCCACTCCTACAGACCACTCCCACTTCTTTAATATTTAAAAAGCAATCCACTCACACGACTAGCTCGGCTGAGAGAGTTTTCCACCCTTCCGACCCCTTGGTTCGATACTTTCGCCTACCTGATGAAAATCCTTTTCCAATACTTCCATTTTCAACATTGTTAGGAATTTGCCGAAGTTTCAGAAGTAAGTCGTTAATTTTTCGGCTTTCTGTCAAATTCCTAAGTCTTGAGAAATGTCTTTGAATCTTCGTGCAAGTGATTATTAAAAAAATATAACACGGCTTATACACTGGAAGTCGATCCTTCAAAAAGCGTTCAGGCCCTGTTAGCTGTGAAGTATTGGAGAATTTTAGTTAAGGGAGAAAAATTTGTTCGAAAGGATAAAAAAAGGATTAAAATTGTTGCTCTCTCGGAGAACAGCAGCTAGCTATCTTTTGAAATCGGGGAATTTTGTGTACAAAATCAGTCCAGGTGCAAGACTCTACTAAAGGAGGGTCATTGTATGATGTTCTTTCTCTGCCGATAAATGTTTGTATTTTTTTAGAATTATTGATACTAATTGGTTTGTTGTATGTTATTGTGGTAGAGTGGGAGTATTTTCTTTTGTAGACACTGTTTAATCTGACTTTTTAAGTTAGTAATTTGATATATTTGTTATTGTACCTCTTTTTTTTTATTTCATAAACATATAGTATTTACGATTTATTGTTGTGCTACAAGTCCCTATGAACGTTAGCTGCTAATACAAAAAACTGTGGAACTATTGGCCTCTTATTTCTCAGTGCGAGTTATCTTCTTTAGTGTTAATTTTGAGTTTTATTTATTGACCTTCCGCCTACACAAGTACAATTGTTGAGATTTTGAGTTGCACGGTTGTTTAATTTGATTGTAAGAAACCGACCATCTTGGCGAGTAAGGGAAAATTAATTATTTTCGCCCAGAGTAAACTCCCCTTCCAGACTGAAATATTTGGCTGATTAACGAAATCGTTTGTTATGGAACTGCTATGAAGTAAGTTCCATAGTGTAAAAATAACAATTGTGGCCCCTTCAATTCATATACGATGTGAAAAAATATTTCAAAAGTGCAATCTCAATAAAAATATAAAAAAAATAAAAAATAACAATATTTTGTTCAACCTCCAGTCCTCATTTCCCATTTAATATTTTTCATCGCCCAGGAAATATGTCAGGCGCGAAATTTATTATAAACGGTTAGGGAAAATAAAGCGGAAAAGGTTGATGGAGATTAATTAAACGAGTGACGTCCGTCCATTCCAATGACGTCAATTCATTCATGGAATATTTTATATATTTTATATCCAATAAACCTGAATTCCCTTAAATCCTCAAGGAACATTGGCGAAAATACTCTAAACGCTACTTTAATATCCTTCAAGTATACTGCTTAAGCGAGTCGAAGTAATTAATAAACTGAAGAATTTCGGGAACAAATTAATAATTATTTATTTATTACAGAGCACGCGAAAGTAGCGATTCACTCTTTCCCAAATTTTGGCGGTAAGAAACAACTGACAACCCAACTATAGTAATAACAAGTTATAAAAATCATAAATATTTTAGGTATATATATATATATATATATATATATATATATATATATATATATATATATATGTATATACCCATAAAAATAAACAGTGATATTAGACAAATTTTCCTATGAAATATTTTGGACATTTTAGATTTGAAAATACCGTGTCAATTGCTTTACTTCACGTTAATTCATACATGTTCTTAAAAAGTCTACATTGTGTGTATGCTAAATATAATTGTTCAACTTTGTATTTTTGAGGTGGGTGATAATTGTGTTTATGTGTGGACTGTCAAGAGTTTTATTAATAATAAAAAACATTTTATGTATATAATTCTTTACATTCTTAAATATGTCGTCGAAATTTTGGTAATTCAGTCCGTTTTCTTGTAGCACCGAATAATTCAGTTCTATATTTTACGAATCACACATCACACCATATACGGGGTGGCCCCAAAGTATTGTTTAAGCTTCTAGTTACTTATAGGAAAAATTGATTCTGACCTGAAAAGTTACTACCAATCAAGGTCCGGAAACGCTCTATAGAGGCGCTAAAAAACCTTCTAATGCCATGTTTTTCAGGCTCAAAATCCCGGCAACTTCTCAACATTCGGTATTAAAATAAAAACCTACAAATACATGTTGTAGGCCACTAAATTCTACACATTTTGGTACCAAGGATTCTGCACGTCTATCTTTAATAATAGTGTTTTCCAGCGTTGATCAAGGCTCTCCGTGGCATTTCACTCGTTCTAGGTACCAAAATGTGCAGATGTTAGTGACCTACAACATTTATTTAGAGCGTTTTCCTCTAACATCACATGTTGTGAAGTTACAGGCATTTGGAATCCGAAAAAGGTGGTTTTAACTGTTTTGTTTAGCTCTACCGCCTCCAAAAAGCACTTCCGGACACAGGTTGATAGGAACGTTGTTGCTCAGAACCGAAATTCTTTGAAGTAACTTGATGCTTAAACACTAATTTGGGAAAACACCCTGTATAAGCATCATATGGAAACACCATAAGATGATGCAGTTAAAATTATTCAGAGCAGTAAAATCATGTTTTCCTTTTGACAAATTAAGCTCACTGTGTTTCAATAAAGGTTTTAATGATTAGAGGAAATGTTTTAGAGGTTATCGTGCCATAAGTAGCGGTTAGCACGAATTAAATATTCATTGAAATGGAATCGATGTATCGTAATAAATCGATTCTTTCAAGGAAACACGCAATATCTCGATGGTTAATAATTAAGCTTCCCAGTCTGCTACTTCGTGCCTAGAATCACATAGTAAACAATGCCAAGCAAACCGGCATATAGTTGAAAAGCTCTCGGTAAATATTTTATACAGAGTAATCTGTCAGAATTTATCAATTACTAAATAGACAAACACTGATTCATTATAAGTAACATATTACAACGTTTTACTGTATTTTTGATTGTTTTTTTAAATGTATTATTATTTATTTATTAACAAATTTGTTATAATTCGTAAATGGTAATGATCATTTGATTCATCACAGGAAAAACCAGTTTTAACACAATATTAATAATTTTTATCAATAAAGGCATTTCGAGTAACCAATATATGTTATTTAATAACTGCAAACATGGTATTACTGTTTCAAATTGAATAAAAGGATATATATATATATATATATATATATGCTGCTGTATCGACCCCCTACCAGAAAAATAAACAAGAAAAAGTGGAATATATATATATATATATATATATATATATATATATATATATACATATATATATTGGAATGATTAAAATAGAAGCAGTTATTATTTTGGTTCTACGTGTCTTGAAATGTCTTTATTTACGATCTTACCTGGAAGGGTCGGCTAACACTAGAAACGGTCCCGCTAGTTACAAGTTCTTGGAATCTTCGAACTCTATATTTCTAACAATAAATTGTTTTTGTTATTTTACTTGACCATTTTTATTGTCAAATACATTATCCAACTATAAGCAATTAAAAAATAACAAGGAATAAAACAGACAAAAAGAACCGTTAGCATAAACGAAATCAATTACTTTAAAGTTTTAAGCTCTTATTTCTCCGATTGACATCGCCTAATTAAAACTTTCTTTAGAACCTTTTTTGTAGGGCATTTAGTAATCTTTCGAATGGTAATCTTCCGCTTCCCAAGATTGTCAACGGTTTTCGAGATACTAACGAAAGTATACAAAGTTACCAAAACTTTTCTTGTCTGTTAATAAAATATTTTATTCTAACCCTTCCTTTACTCTAAACGTAACCAAAATTTCAACATATTAGTTTTAATGAATGTAGAACATGCAGAAAATGTTTCAACTGAATCCCATAATTCTAAGTACCAAAATCAAAGACAAACAGAACAGTTCGAATAAGCGAAATCAATTACTTTAAAGGTTTAAGCACTTATTTCTCCGATTGAAATTGCCTAATCAAAACTTTCATTAGAACCATTTTTGTAGAGCATTTAGTAAGCTTTCTAATGGCAATCTTACGTTTCGCAAGATTCCCAACCTTTTTCGAAATATTAAGGAAAGTATACAAAGTTACCAAATCTTTTTATGTCTGTTAATAAAATATTTTATTCTAACCCTTCCTTAACTCCAAATGTAACCAAAATTTCAACATATTAGTTTTGATGAAAGTAGAACATGCAGAAAATGTTTCAACTGAATCCCATGATTCTAAGTACCCAAACCAAAAACGGTATTCAAAAACTATTTTTCCAATTTTCTCGAAATCGGTTAAAGCTATCGCCTTGAAAATGGTTTCATTCGTTTTCCTAGCCCAAGAAGCCTATAAAACGAGTACTTACAAGCTTATGAACTCAAAAAGCGTAAGCGCTACGATTTTTTTGCGCGAATTTCGCCCCAAACGCCTTCTTCCAGTGGGCGGATTCAGCTGGTTAACGAACTTGACCTTTTAAATTGGACGACGGATTTTTGTACCAAATTTCATCACAATCGGACCATTAGGGAAGCCAGAAATGAGCGAACAGGCATATATATATATATATATATAA